>CM035169.1:99203379-99803379 GCA_020205615.1 Panax quinquefolius
ACCCACCTGGAGTTTACTTCGTGGTGGTTGATCGCTTTTACATCTTTATTTACGTTTCGTCCTGCCTGGAGTTTACTTCGTGGCAGTTGATCACTTTTATAGCTTTATTTACGTTTCGTCCCGCCAGGAGTTTCCTCAGTGGTGGTTGATAGCTTTTACGGCTTTATTTACATTTCTGATCCCCCGTGGAGGTGCTTCGTGGTTGGTGATCATGTCTGTATATATATATTTACAACTTTTATATATATACCTGCTTACTGCTTTCATACAAATTGCGGTATCATGTGAGGCTAGGAATCATGTGATCACAGATTCAGCTTATTGGATCTAGATTCGGTTCCCGTGATGGACATTTTCAGCTGTAAGCAACTTGTAAATTATTCTGCGGTGTCTGAATTTCCTTAGATGGTTTTCATACCCACGAGGAAATCAGCATTATTTTGTACATTATTTTCTTATAGATGCTTCGCATCTCAGAAATAAAATCAATCAAGCCAAACACTTAATAAAATGGAAGTGTAAAAGGTCTCAATTACTATTGAGCACAAGGGTTTGAAAAACCTCTTTTATAAAACATCACTGCCATTTCTTGCTAAAATTGAATTTTTACACAAATTCAAACCCTGTGTATATAGGTGCAAACGAGACCTCGCACCACTTCCAAATAAACAGCACATTGACCCACACACACACACACACACATTCAGATAATAGTTTCTTGAAAAGAGGAACTCACCGTGGTAACACGGATGTCGGGGGGTGCCTAACACCTTCCCTCCGCATAATCAAGTCCTCGAACCCTAATGAATCTCAGTTTCTTAACCAGTTTAGCGGTGTCACATCCTTTGGGTCAATGTGCAAACCTTTTCTCAATTGTGTTGGTACAACCATTTAAAAAACCAACTGGCAACTCTTAACAATCCATCGTCGACATTATACATGTCGGACCTTTTTCACTTGTTTTTTTCAAACAAATCTCACCTAAAATGAGAACACCAAAGAACATGTAACAAAAAGGGACAACTGAAAATCTCGACTTCAACAGTTAGGTTCAACTGCAATTGGATTGAAGACTAAGGAAGGAGTTGTTCTTGCTATTGAAAAGCGTATCTCCTCACCACTCTTAGTATGCATTTCCCTCTTTCCATTTTCTGTTTTCTCGTGTTTCTCCAGGTTATATATTCTCTATGCAACACTGAATAGGAGGTGAGTTGGTTTTTGGGCATTTAGCAAGTTTATCTAGTTGTTGAAATTGGGTAGATACAAGTTTACCTTGTTGGAATCACGAACAGTTGAATATCAATCTCAAAGGAGTGTTTGCATCTGTGTGCTCGTATGTGAATGATTCTTTATGTTTTTATTTATAAACATTCCTTTATCAATCATCTTCCAGCAATCCCCCTTTATTTGTTAGTTGATAAAGCGTCCACCTAATTTTATTTTTTGTTGATATGTAGTTATTTATGTTACAATAATCTTCCGTTTGTGAATAAACATACTTTCTGTTGTGAGCGATCCCTTTGCAACTTTTAATATTCTAGAACTTATTTGTGTTTCAAAAGTTTTAATAGAGAAGACAAACTGGTAGTTGCTTGCCTTTTATACATGAGTGAGTGTTTTCATCTATCAATAATTACATCATCAGATGCTCAAATAAGTAGTCCTAATAGTTTAAGTGATTTTAAAAGAAAATGTGATCTCCAGCTCCTTATCTACAGGTTTTTATTATTTGTCATGATTTTGGAGCCACGGTTGCTTACCAGTTTTCCCTTTGCCATCAAGAGAGGATCCTTTGCCACGGTTGATTTTGGATCCTTTGTCAATAATTACATCATTCAGCCATTACTTTAAAGACGAAGAATGTGTTCATTGAATACACAACCACTAATTTGACAAAGGACAAAATTTTTTTGAACACAAAGGTAAGCTTTTAAGAATTCTATTGCATTATATTTGTTATTCATATAGCCTTCACAAACTTATGCTTCAGAGATATACAACGACATTTTGGATCTGTAGGAACCTGGACTATATGAGCCCATACATGGTTCTGCTCCTGATATTGCTGGACAAGTAAAATTCACAGCATTTTGGTTTTCTTCTTTCAATTGAACAAATGAACATTGTAGTCTTCTCTAGGTAGTAGTATTACTTATTATTGAAGTTTTTTTTAGACAAGGTTTGTAACATATTTTCTGTTAATACTTACACGATAAAGAAAATCCTTTAGCAACAGTGCTAAGTGCTGCCATGCTTTTGAAGTATGGCCTAGGAGAGGAGAAGGTTGCCTAGAGAATTGAGTGATTACTTACTTAGGTAATTTCTTCATAGTGAATGTTTGAGTGATTACTTGATTCATTTTTACAGCAGACAGCTGGTCAGCTTAGAAAACACAAGTTTGGAAGCTCTGGTGTGGCAAAGGTGACTGAACAAGGAGAAAGTATCACATTTTCTGATGTTGCTAGTATTAACAAGGCTAAGGAGAAGCTTAAAGAAATTGTAGTATGTTGCAAATTACTCATCTTCAATAATAATACTTGGCACTCATTTATCAACTTTCTTTTGATATAGAGGCTCCATTATCATTTTCGAATTGTTATTATGCATTAATTTTTACCACCTCAAGAATTCCTAAGGAACCCAGACAGGTAGACTCAAGTTGGTGCTCGTCCTCCTCGTGGTGTTCTCTTAGTGAGTTGAGTGCTAAACTGCTGGTCAGAGTAGAATAATAGAGGCCTTATAAGCAAATTCGAAGCCATGTCTCATTAGACTGCTTAAGCCATGTCTCATGCAGAGTCTATATGACTGAAATGGAATGTCAAATGCAAATTTGAGTCTTGTTTGAAAGAAAAATTTATTATGACTAAAATGGTTGTGTTATAAATACTAAAAATACTTCTATATACTATGTATATTATAACTAGAATTAGGTGTAAACTAACCTATGGATCAAAGATTATAAAACTTACAAAAAGGGGTTAAGGGAGCAGGACTGCCGAGGCTGCTGCAGCAGCAGCAGTTAGCGCCTAGTGATGCATTGTGCTATACTGCAGATCCGACAGACAGTTATATTGTAGAAAACAAACCAAAAAACTCTTGAAGGTCCTGTATTTACTTGTTTTTCTATGTAGGATTTCTAGGTTGTATAGTAAGTATCCAAGAATTACATTTTTTGGGCAATACTCGTTTGGTTGAGTGATTCTTCTGTTTAGGGCTTGTGGTGCTTTCTACTGTTCCTCCTCATAATTTTCTCATAATTCCAATTAAATTGGCATGGATGCAGGTTGTTATTTGGTGCTGCAATTAAATGAGTGGTGGTAGGATTCCTCAGGTGACACTGAAGGGACCAAATTTGGTGAAGGAGATAGATGTGGCAGCTTTAATGGGTTGTATTGCTGGTTTGGCATGGAAGAAGTATCACTGGAATGAGCATAAGAAAGATAGAGTTTTCTATCATCTGCTTGAGAAATGTGAGGTCAATACCGTGGTTGCGGAAGATAATTTAGTAGTTACTAAATACCCCTGCGGAAGATAATCTATGTGATGTGAATTTGAGATGTATATATGGATAGTTTGGTATATATTTTGTGGATGTAGTAATTTGAAATTATAAACAAATGGTATTATTGGGATGTATTTTGTATGGTTGATACATTTTGGCTATATATCATGGCATTAGCATATTGCAGGTGCATTGGTAATATAGGTGAACCACATCCTTTTTTTTTCTTTTTTTTATCTACAACATTTAAAAAACGTTGTCTGATATACTAAACAACAACATTTTTATCCAAAAAATGTTGTGGAATCATACCTTCTACAATGTTTTTAAGCATCTGCTAATTTTTGGAAAACAAATCTACAACGTTTTTCCTAAAAAACGTTTTGTATAGTGCTTAACTACAACGTTTTAAAAACGTTGTGTAAGGGTGTCAAATAGACAACACCCTTAACCATGACGTTTTTCTGACTGAGACCACAACATTTTTTCTGCGTTGTCTATTTACTGTTTTGTAGTAGTGACACAAAACATCTAACACATAAAGATTTAAGGCCTCTGACATTCGACTGTCAGGCCACTTTCCACTATTTTTCCAGATTTCCAGAAAATGCTATTTCGAGCACTTTGATGTTATGGATCTGGGATTTAACAACCCAGATCACTAAATAACATCTTAATACATAACTTTAACCAAACAACAACAACATTTAACATCAAATAATCAGATTTCTAAGATTAGGATTTTATACCTTTAAAACTTTGATCTTTGATTTCTGATCATTGAATCTGATTATGGAAAGCTATACACTAACCATAGCTCAATATTTCACTCTCTCTCACTCTAGATTTTGAATTTAGAGAGAGAATGTCTTGGGAGAAAAATGAGAAGTAAAGTAGCCCTTTCTCTCTCTTTAATCTATATAATTGTTGTATGTAATGAGTTGACTGAGATGTTGTGGCTGATATGTATGTGGATTTCAGTCCATAAACAAGTCAAGGGTGGTTCACAAACTCCCACACTTGGCAAAAATCCAATAATGCAATAAAGGGTAAAATAGTCATTTTGATTTTTAATTTAATGGCAACATGGTCCTTTGTCCCAACACTTAGGGTTTAGGATTTGAACCCTTAGGTTTAAAAAAAACTAGAATTTCCAAATTAGGTTTTCAAAGTCAAATATTAATATTTCTAAATTATAATTAGAATTTTCTAATTATATTAAAATTTCGTAATCATAAGTACTGAAATCTTGCTAATTAGGATTAGTATTTCCTAATCAAAATTGCTAATTTAGCAATTAGGGTCAAAATCATGCACTAGGGTTTATAACCCAAAAAATAGGGTTTCTAATAGAAAAATAATTTTCTAATTTAGAAATTAGATTTCCTAATTAGATTAGGGTTTTCTAATTACTTATAACTTGGAAATTAGGATTAAGGTATCCTAATTAACATAACAATTATTAAATTAACAATTAGGTTTTCCCTAAATATAAATTAGGGTTTCTAATCCAGAAATTAGGATTTTCTAAATCAATTAGGGTTATCCCCAATTATGTTATCATTAACAACGTTTAAACCTTATACTAACATTCTCATTCCCAAACTAGGGTTTTAAATTTTTGAATTAGGGTTTCGGATTCTCAGAACTAAAATTAGGGTTTCCAAAAACGGTTTCTAGGGTTTCTTGTTAATCGTAAGAATTTTCTAACTGAACGTTGGCGTTCTTAATATAATATTAGGGTTTATGTGGTCAACCATTGACCCTTAACCACATACTGTATGTGACGCCCCCAAAATATGTATACATCACCCATCTTGAGTCGGTAAATATATGGTACAAAATTCAAATACAACTTAATAATACATCTGTCGTGTAAAATACGACAAAACATAAACTGAGAGTTTTAATACGAATATTGTCTTCTAGACAGTATTCAACTCAAATGTAGTCCTCAATACATTTATTATCACACTATTTCATAGAATAGTGAAGACTACTAATACTATCATTTGGACCGTCACTCCGTTCCCCGACTAGTCCCGGCTACGTTCTCATTTCCTGAAGAGAACAATAAAAGCAAAGGGTGAGCTCAACTAGCCTAGTAAGAAATATTATGACTAAGATAATGCAGAATAATTTATCGTTAGCCTTGAAGTGTTAAAGCGATAAAATATAACAAACATCAAGTTTAAGCTGCGGTGAACAAGCAATCCATTAGAAGAGTCAAGTAGAGCATAAAATCTACTATCTTCTATGATTTAAAAAGGTTTTTCATCACTTTTATCGCTGAGACTCAGCTTAATAAATAATCCACATCATCGAATCACCCCTGCACTACGGCTAAGGATATTCTTTAGTATCACGACCACAAATTATCCATGCACTACGGGCCAAGGATATTCGTTTATTCATCAATGGTTATGATTGTAAGACCCCAACTTATTATAAATAAAATTGAATTTCCTCTAATTATTATTGTAAATAATAAGGTGTTAAATTGATATAATGTTTTGGTTATAGGTGAAATGTGCAAATTTTACAAAATAAGCAAGTGGTTATAAAATAATTATTGTTGTCGGGGAATATTCGTTTGGTTGTGGAATATTCTTGTTGTCGGGGAATATTTGTACGACGGCGCAGTCATTTGTGGGCCCCATAACAGAATAACTGTCGAATGAAGAAAATGACAAGTTTGAGTTTTTATAAATAACGGCGTAGTTGTTACTGAATAACAATCATTGGAATATCCAAATTGGTTAAAATACGATGTCTGGCGTGGATGCACAATATTTTTGAATTATGGATTCTTACGTAAGAAGGAACTACTCAATAATTGTTACAGTAATTACTGTTCAATATTTTATGTTATTGATTCAATAATTGCTGCGTTGATATTTTATATTATTGTTGTTTCAATAATTATCACTGCACAGTATTTTCCATTATCAGATCAATAATTCATATTATTTGACTAATATTATTAGATAGCATTATTGGCAATGTCTAGAAAGTTCTGTCAATGAGAGGTTTGGTCACCTAATTGCGTGCCAGTAAGGAGAAATTCTTATTGGAAAGCCCCCTCTTTCTTGGGAACGGCCTGGTTGTCATAATTGTGATTCTGTAATATTATTTGCGAATAATTAATTATTGATTTATATGATAAGGAAATATTTATTTTATGTGGATATAAATGATGGATATAATTATTTTTATGTGGATAAAAATGAAGGAATTAATGCCGAGGTGTTTTATCAAGATTTTGTTTGTGATTGTAGAGGTATTAAAAATCATCCGTTTGTGGATTTCAGATATTTTATGTTTGGATTTTGGAAAAACTCAAAGCTACAAAGTTGTAGAGAATTCAATTTCAGGCAGAATGGACATAAAATTCGTATTTTTCTGATAAACGGGCTATTTCTATGAATTGTTGAAGTTTCAGAAAATAAAATGATTTTTATTAAATTATGGGGTGGGACCCACTTTGGTTTTATCACATGTGTGCTACAAATTGGTTCAAAGGTGGCTAGCTTGAATTGTCAACAAAAGATGTCATGCGTAGAATTATTTTAAATAATATTATTTTATTATTTTAGTCTCCTATGGCGTTCTAGCATTTTCCTATAAATAGACGCTTAGGTTAGAATTGAAAATCACACCAGAAATAAGTTTTCTTTCTCTCTATATTGTCGAGCATATTTTAGTGAGTATTTATATACTTTGAGAGTTGTTATTCGGTACAAGTTTCCTTCGGCTTTCTATCCGATATTCCGATCAAAAGTACCGATATTTTGAGGTAAGGGATGTAATTTTCTTCTTAAATGATATTATTTTCTTCAATATCATTATGCCAAAATATTGGTGAACGTTTTTATCAAATTTGGAACTTTTTGTGTCGGGGTTACTATTCACGTATATGGCACTATTCACGTATACGGCACTATTCACCGAAAAATGAAATTTTCCTCTTTTTTTCCAAGATGTCTTTTATGGTTACTATCTTTGATTGTATCCATGTTTTGATCTTTAGTTTTGAATTATGCTTCACAATTGGTTATTATGGAGTATTATTGATCTTGGATAAACTGTGATACGAATCCCTATTATTTGTCCTTCTGTCTCACTAGATTCGTTTTCTTTAAAATATTTTTCATCATCCTCGGTTCTAAATGATGATATTACTGAATATCTTTGGCCTGTAGTGCAAAGATGAATGATTACCTAATGAATATCTTTGGCCCAGTAGTGTAAAAGATGAGCAGTGTTGAGATGAACATGACCTAACCTGGTGATATAAAATGAATATCTTTGGCCTATAGTGCAAAGATTAATATTTGATTAAAGATGTATATTGATTGTTGTTACAGGGATAAAATATTGATGATGGACTTTTAAATCTAAGAAGATAGTAGAACTCATTCTCTACTTGACTCTTCTAATGGCAGACTACTGGTGGGATTCTGTGAAGCGTACCCAACCTGCTGCACTCAATATGTCTTAGGAAACGTTTCAGAAACTATTCAATGACAAGTACTTTCCTGAAAGTATTCGTCATATGAATGAGGTAGAGTTTATCACACTAGAACAAAACAACATGACGATTGTCCCAAAGACGAGGCGCTTAAGTTCATTTGAGTTATCGTGTTGCACCTCATTTGGTAGAGAATGAGGAACGAATGACAAGGATGTTTCGAGAGGTCTAAACCCCGAGATTCGTCAATACCTTATCTCTCATAAATTTTCTCTGTATTCAGATGTTGTCAACAGGGCTCAATTATTAGAGCGAGATCGTGAGTATGTTCAACCGAGGGACCACAACCAGTGTCATACCAAATGATGCAAGCGGTCGTGAGAGCGATGATAACCAGTGAGGAGGAAAAAATATGAACAAAGGCGGTAACCACTCGGGTGGTCATCTTGGCCATGATAATAGGAGAGGTGAGTCAAGTGGAAATTTCAGAAGAGGAGATTCAACAATGACGGAAGACATCGGAAAGAACACCAAAGACCAACAACAAATTCTAGGGGAGGAGAACGACCACCAGTTAGATGTTACAAATGCGGGAAAGAGGGACATATCAGCCCAAACTGTCCACAAATATCCAAGGTATGTTATAACTATGGAAAGGAAGGCCACATAGCTCTGGATTGTTCTGTAGCAAAACCAAGTTCAACGGGGATGGTGACTCCAAGGGCTGTCCCGGATAAGTTAAAATCAGCGGTTCCTGGAAGAGCGTTTGTTGTGACTGGCCAAAACGCGAGGAACCCGAACAAGGTAATTACGGGTAAGCTAATCTTGAATTCTTGCGAAGTTTATACCTTACTAGATACCGGTTCTACCCATTTTTTTATCTCTCCTGCCCGTGCTCAACATTTAAACTTGACTCCGGAGAAATTAGACTTTGATTTATCAGTGGAGACTCCGTTAGGAGAAACTTTCGTTACGTCCACTATTTATAAATCTTGCTTAATCCAAGTTAGCACTATCACATTACCTGTTTATCTTATCTCTTTAAAGATACTTGCTTTTGATGTGATTTTAGGAATTGATTGGTTAACCACTCATCATGCCAAAATTGATTGTTTTCATAAGGTTGTTAGTTTTCATATTCCTAACCAACCTGTCATACAAATTTGAGCAACTAAACCACTAAAATAGTCACTGTCATATCAAGCCATAAAGATATTCGTTTATTGAAAAACAGATGTCAAGCTTTCTTAGCCCATGTTATTGATTTGAACAAAGATAAGTCAGATTTGAATAATATTTCTATTGTTAGAGAATTTCCTGATGTATTTCCTAAAGAACTTCCCGGTCTACCCCCAGAACGTGATGTTGAATTTTTTATTGACCTTGAACCGGGTACAAAGCCCATTTCTAAAACCCCATACCGAATGGCTCCTATTGAACTTCAGGAGTTAAAAGTCGAACTACAGGAGTTATTAGACATCGGTTTCATTAAATCTTAGTACATCCCTTGGGTGCTCTCATTTTATTCATAAAGAAGAAAGATGGGAGTATGCGACTTTATATTGACTACCGAGAATTGAACCATGTCACCATCAACAATAGGTATCCTCTACCTCGCAATGATGACTTGTTCGACCAGTTTCAAGGAGCACAATTCTTTTCAAAGATCGACCTTCGTTCTGGATATCATCAGCTGAAGATTAAAACTGAGGATATTCCAAAGACTACCCTCAGAACTCGGTACGGGCATTATGAATTCTTAGTTATGTCTTTTGGATTGACTAATGCTCCTGCTTCTTTCATGGATATGATGAACCGTGTATTCAAGAAATATTTGGATCAGTTCGTTGTTGTCTTTATTGATAACATCCTCATATATTCAAAAAGCTGTGAAGATCATGAGCACCATTTGAAGCTGATACTTGAAAGGGTTCGTGACAACAAGCTATATGCCAAGCTAAAGAAATGCGAGTTCTGGCTTAAGGAAGTAGCATTCCTTGGGCACGTGGTGTCAAAACATGGAGTATCTGTTGACTCGGCGAAGATTGAAGCAGTACAAAGTTGGGAGAAACCGAAGTCGGTGATCGAAGTACGCAGCTTTCTGGGCTTAGCTGGTTATTATCGGAGATTCGTGGAAGGATTTTCTTGAATCGCTACTTCGTTAACTCAGCTGACTCGGAAAGATACAAAATTTGTATGGAGCGAGGAATGCGAGAAGAGTTTCCAAGAGCTCAAGAGGAGACTCATTTCGGCACCTGTTCTAGCAATACCATCTGGTATGAATGGATTTGTTATATACAACGATGCTTCAGGCAAAGGGATAGGATGTGTTCTCATGCAATATGGGAAAGTCATAGCTTATGCCTCACGAAGACTCAAAGAATATGAGAGGAATTATCCTACTCATAATCTAGAGTTGGCAGCAGTCATTTTCACGTTGAAAATCTGGAGACACTACCTTTATGGGCAGAAAGTGGAGATCTATACGGATCATAAAAGCCTCAAATATTTCTTCACCTAGAAGGAACTCAACATGCGGCAACGACGTTGGCTCGAGCTGTTGAAAGATTACGATCATACTATTCAATACCATCCTGGAAAAGCAAACGTAGTAGCTGACGCATTGAGTAGAAGATCATATGAATGTATGAGTGCGATGTTGTTAACACAAAGACCCATTTTGTACGATTTATAAAGGACGGAGATTGAGTTAAAGACTCCAAGGACCCATGTGATGATGGCGAATATACGAGTAGAACCGACTTTAATCGATAAAGATAAAGCTTCTCAAGCTACGGATCTGGAGCTGATGCGTATGAAGAAGAAAGTGCAAGAAGGTGTTATTCCAGAAGCAAGAATCGATGAAGAAGGAATACTTCGATTCAACTCCAGACTTTGTGTTCCTAACGATTCTGACTTGAAGCATAGAATTATGATGGAAGCACATAACACACCGTTTGCAATCCATCCTGGGAGTACCAAAATGTATCATGATATTCGACACACATTTTGGTGGAACAATATGAAGAGAGAGATCGCGGAGTTTACCTCGAGGTGTTTAACCTGTCAACGTGTAAAGGCAGAGCATCAAGTGCCAAAAGGTCCATTGCAACCACTTGAGATTCCGAAATGGAAGTGAGAACACATTACCATGGATTTCATTACAGGTCTTCCCAAAGTTTCTCAAGGCATAGATGCGATTTGGGTTATTGTTGATAGATTAACCAAGTCTGCCCATTTCTTACCTATACGAGAAACTTATTCCCTTGAACGACTTTCTCGTATGTACTTGAATGAGATTGTGAGATTGCATGGCATGCCGGTATCCATAGTTTCGGATCGTGACCGAAGATTCACTTCACAATTTTGGGTTAGCTTGCAGAAAGCTATGGGCACGGATTTACGATTCAGTTCGGCATACCATCCTCAAACAGACGGACAATCAGAGAGGACTATTCAAACTCTTGAAGATTTATTAAGACTCTGTGTTCTAGATTTCAAAGGAAGCTGGGATAAGTACTTGCCACTGGTGGAATTCTCCTACAACAACATTTATCAAGCAAGTATAGGCATGGCTCCATTTGAGGCGTTGTATGGACGAAAGTGTCGTTCTCCAATATGCTGGGACGAGGTGGGAGAAGCAACGTTGTTGGGACCAGAATTAGTACGCATGACTACAGAAAAGATCCAAATGATTCGACAACGTATACAAACGGCACAAGATCGACAAAAGAGTTATGCGGATCTTCATCGAAAAGACGTGGAATTTAATATTGGGGATCATGTATTGTTACGTGTTGCACCATGGAAGGGAGTTACAAGATTTGGGAAGAGAGGAAAACTCAATCCACGATTTGTTGGTCCATTTGAGATTCTTGACCGAATAGGAAATGTGGCCAATAGACTCGCATTACCTCCAAACATGTCTCGTGTTCATAATGTTTTTCACATATCTATGTTTCGTAAATATGTTAAAGACCCGAACCACATTATTGAGTTAGAACCAGATGAGATAGCCGAAGATTTAACGTACGAGGAGGTACCTGTTAAGAACTTGGATAGGAAAGAGCATGTCCTACGCACGAAGGTTATACCACAAGTTAAGGTTTTGTGGAGAAACCATGCTATTGAAGAAATGACCTGGGAGTTAGAATCGGAAATGAAAGCGAGGTACCCTCAACTTTTCGAAATACCAGGTACGTACGTCAATTTTGAGGATGAAATTTCATAAGGAGGGGAGGTTGTAAGACCCCAACTTATTATAAATAAAATCGAATTTCCTCTAATTATTATTGTGAGTAATAAGGTGTTAAATTGATATAATGTTTTGGTTATGGGTGAAATGTGCAAATTTTGCAAAATAAGCAAGTGGTTATAAAATAATCATTGTTGTCGCGGAATATTCGTTTGGTTGTGGAATATTCTTGTTGTCGGGGAATATTAAATGCGATCAGCCTTGATCATTTCTGGGCCCCATAATAGAGAATAAGCATCGGATGAAAAAACGACAAGTTTGAGTTTTTATAAATAACGGAGTAGTTATTCTATTATTAACACTTTGTTTGAATATCCCGGTGGTTAAAATACGATGAATACGCATTGGATGCATGATATTTTTGAATTATTGATTCTTACGTAAGAAGGCACTACTCAATAATTGTTACAGTAATTACTGTTCAATATTTTATGTTATTGATTCAATAATTGCTGCATTGATATTTTATATTATTGTTGTTTCAATAATTATCACTGCACAGTATTTCCCATTATCAGATCAATAATTCATATTATTTGAATAATATTATTAGATAGCATTATTGGCAATGTCTAGAAAGTTCTGTTAAGAGAGGTTTGGTCACCTAATTGCGCGCCAGTAAGGAGAAATTCTTATTGGAAAGCCCCCTCTTTCTTGGGAACGGACTGGTTGTCATAATTATGATTCTGTAATATTATTTGTGAAAAATTAATTATTGATTTATATGATAAGGAAATATTTATTTTATGTGGATATAAATGATGGATATAATTATTTTTATGTGGATAAAAATGAAGGAATTAATGTTGAGGTGTTTTATCAGTATTTTGTCGGTGTATAGGTATTAAAAATCATCCGTTTGTGGATTTTGGATATTTTATGTTTGGAATTTGGAAAAACTCAAAGCTACAAAGTTGTAGAGAATTCGATTTCAGGCAGAATGGACATAAAATTCGTATTTTTCTGATAAACGGGTTATTTTCAATGAATTATTGAAGTTTCAGAAAATAAAATGATTTTTATTAAATTATGGGGTGGGACCCACTTTGGTTTTATCACATGTGGGCTGCAAATTGGTTCAAAGGTGGTTAGCTTGAATTGTCAACAAAAGATGTCATGCATAGAATTATTTTAAATAATATTATTTTATTATTTTAGTCTCCTATGACGTTCTAGCATTTTCCTATAAATAGACGCCTAGGTTAGAATTGAAAATCACACCAGAAATAAGTTTTCTTTCTCTCTATATTGTCGATCATATTTTAGTGAGTATTTATATATTTTGAGAGTTGTTGTTCGGTACAAGTTTCCTTCGGCTTTCTATCTGATATTCCGATCAAAAGTACCGTTATTTTGAGGTAAGGGATGTTATTTTCTTCTTAAATGATATTATTTTCTTCAATATCATTATGCCAAAATATTGGTGAACGTTTTTATCAAATTTGGAACTTTTTGTGTCGGGGTTACTATTCACGATATCAAGACTATTCACGATATCTAAGACTATTCATCGAAAAATGAAATTTTCTTCTTTTTGTCCAAGATGTCTATTATGGTTACTATCTTTGATTGTATCCATGTTTTGATCTTTATTTTTGAATTATGCTTCAAAATTGGTTATTATGGAGTATTATTGATCTTGGATAAACTGTGATACGAATCCCTAATATTTGTCCTTCTGTCTCACTGGATTCGTTTTCTTTAAAATATTTTTCATCATCCTCAGTCCTAAATGATGATATTACTGAATATCTTTGGCCTGTAGTGCAAAGATGAATGATTACCTAATGAATATCTTTGGCCCGTAGTGCAAAGATGAACAGGTGTTGAGATGAACATGACCAACTGGTGATACAAATGAATATCTTTGGCCTATAGTGCAAAGATGAATATTTGATTAAAGATGTATATTGATTGTTGTTACAGGGATAAAATATTGATGATGGACTTTTAAATCTAAGAAGATAGTAGAACTTATTCTCTACTTGACTCTTCTAATGGATTATTGTTTCTGCTGCAGTTGTTGATCTAAAACTTGTTGTCTATTATATTTTATTATATTTTTCCATGTTGAAGACTAATGATAATTTGTTGTATATTATCTTAGTTATAATATTCTTTACTGGGCTAGTTGAGCTCACCCTTTTTCCTTTTTGTTCCATTTTTCTTCTCAGGAGGTGAGAACATAGCAGGATCTAGTCGGGGTATGGAGTGATTGTTCTAGAAAGATGTTTTAGCAGTCCTCACTATTTCTGTAAAATAGTGTTTGAATAATTATAATGAGGACTTATTTGAGTGTGGATATTGTCTTGAAGACAATATTTGTATTTAAACTCACAGTATGTGTTGTCGTATTTTGCACGACAATTGTATTATTGAAGTTGTAGTTTGCTTTATGTACCATGTATTTGGCGACTCAGAATGGGTGTTGTATACCTATTTTGGGGGCGTCACAATGATCATGCCAACAACTGTCCATCAATGCACTACGGCCAATGAGGTTTTTTACCACATCATTTGTAACATTACGGTCATGATTATACCAAGTCCATCACTGGTCATAATCATACCAAGTCCATCTATGCACTACAGGCCACAGATGACTTTCAACATAATATAAACATGAGGATGATAAAAATTCAATAAAACAAGTTCAAGGATAAATTTTTAAAGATTTATAATTTAATTTATTCAGAAATCAATAATGTCCAAATTGTCAACATGATACTGCTTTGTGGAGTAAAATTCAAGAATAATATTATATCAAAAATGATTTGGACCGAAAAGAAATTAATTTTTGTCATGAATAGTACCCCAGGTGAATAGTAACCGAGTGAATAATACCCGTGAATAGTAACTTCAGGAATAGTAATCTCGTGAATAGTACCCCGGCATGAAAAAGTTAAAACTTATCAAGAATGCTCAGAATAATATTTCCATGAAAAGATACTGGATGAAGCGCAAATATCAAGGTTATTCTACTACTTTCATGGAGTTTAGAAGCCAAAACTTTAACAAAACGAGTATAGAATTCAAAATCTTAAACGAAATAATATTACTTACATACTACAGAGTATGGAAGAAAATATTATTTCAAGCGATATTGAACAAAAATAACATCCCTTACAACTGTTGAACGAAAATAATATTCCAACGAATATTTAACGAAGATAATATTCCTACGAATATTGAACGAAGATAATACTCTTTATGAATATTGAACGAAAATAATATTCATACGAATACGAAAATTAATATCTCTTCAAAATGTGAAATAAATAATACCCCTTACCTCAAAAGAATAGTACTTCTGGTTGAATATCGGATATAACGCTGAAAGGAACTTGCACCGTATAGCAACACTCAAAGTATCAATACACTCATAAAATACGCTCAATAATATAAAGAGAGAAGATTTTAGTTTCTGGTGTGATTTTCAATTCTAACATAAGCTCCCTATTTATAGGAAAATGCTTAGAACACCAAAGTAGAAAATTTAATAAAATTAAAAAAAAATCACATACACCTTAGACAAACTGATTTCAGCATGTTTACAACACCTGTGGGGCCCACCCAATTGCAAAAAAAACATTTTTATTAAAAAATCAATTAAAACTTTAAAAATCAATTATTTCGGAACTTCAATAATTCATAATAAATAGACGTTTTATCAGAAAAATTTAAATCTTATGTCCTTCCATAGGAAATTCAATTCTCCACAACTTTGTAAGTTTAAGTTTTTCCAAATTCCAAACAGAAATTGACCGAAATCCATATACGGACAATTTTGCAGGCTATAATCAAATTTCAGTCAAAAATAGGGTCCACCAACACACAAAACATGTTTTAAACATTTATTGTAATAAAAATACTCTTCCACCTCATTTATTTGTATATCACACATTCATTGTAAAAATATCATCATTATTATATTATTATAATATAATAAATTATTTTATCAGAAAAAAGATAATATATCAATTTTCAACAATTGTCACTTTTCTAAAAATTCCTCCATTTATATCCACATAAAATAAATATTTTTCTTATCATATAAATCAATAATTAATTATTCACAAATAATATTAGAATCACAATATCGACAACCAGTCGTGTTTCCTGGAAAGAGGGGCTTTCCAATAAGGATTTCTCCTTACTAGCGCGCAATTAGGTGACCAAACCTCTCCTTAGACAGAACTTTCTAGATACTGTCAATAATATGAATTATTAAAATAATATGAATTATTGATCTGATAATGAGAAATATTGTGCAGTGACAATTATTGAAACAACAATAATATAAAATATCAATGCGGCAATTATTGAATCAATAAAATAAAATATTGAACAGTAATTACTGTAACAATTATTGAGTAGTGCCTTCTTACGTAAGAATCAATAATTGGTGCAATATCGTGTGCTACTGTGCAACACTGCGTACTATTGTGTTTTAACCACTGGGTATTCTAACAGTGTTATTTATAAAAACTCAAACTTGTCGTTTTCTTCTTCTGACCGTTTTTCGTTATGGGGTCCACAAATGGCTGCGCTGTCGTACGAATATCCCCTTGCAGAAAAAATATTCCACGACCAAACGAATATTCCCCGACAACATGAATATTTTATAACCACTTGCATATTTTGCAAAATTTATAAATATTACTGTGATAACCCGGGATTTTGAATAATCAAAATTTTACGAATAATTTTTTTTATTTAATATTAATATTGATTATCAATTTTATGACAAGTATTTGTGATAAAAGTCTCGTGAAGGTCAATTTGTGTATTAACTAATAAATTTAGAGTAGAGTTGTGCTTAACCGCTTTAGAAATCCTAACCCTAATTTCTGGAAAGGGATTCGATAGAAAATCTAATTAATATAATTATATTAATGAGTATGTGTTTGTACCGAAGAGATTTAATGATCAATGATTGATCGGATAAGGTTTAAAATAATAAACCCTAATAAGAGATTAGAAACCCTAATCTCAGGTTTAGAAACCCTAACGTACAGTTAGTAACCCTAAACGAATGCCGAGAAACCCTAATTTAAAATCTAGGAATCCTAAACCCTAATTAAGAAACCCTAATCCTAAAGTGATTAGTATGGGTTAATATAATTAGGAAACCCTAATTATACTTTAGAAATATTAATTTCTAATTAAAACCCTAATTACATTTTCAAAATTCTTAATTTTCTATTTTAAAACCCTAATTAAAAAATTCTAGAATTGGAGTATTTAAAACCTAAGGGTTAGAACCTTAGGGTTAAACCCTAAGGGTGTGACAAATTCCATGTATGCCATTAAATTTATTTTGCAAATGACCAAAATACCCTTTTTCATTTTCTTTAATTGATAACTTGTATAATTGCTAGCAACTTTAGTTGGTGAACCACTACATTGACTTAGTGAGTGTATATCTTAGCCAGACAGCAGAAATTATCAGATCTAGCAACATATTAAGCAATATAGATAGAGTTGGGAGAGAGAAAGTCTAGCATTTCACTTATTTTGCATCCAAGCTCTCACCAACTCTCTTTCTCTCACCAAGACCCCAAATTTGTTAAGTAGATCAGTCCCCTAAACAGATCCTATATCACCAAGAACCACTAAGGAGATCTAAGATAAAAGCATATTCAAGAAAAGGCATAGTGATAAATTAGTTGTGTTGAACAATATTATTACTATATTGTATTGTATTGTAAACCCTTTTTGTATATCTAAAGGGTATTTCTGTAATGTTAAGGTTATAGGACCTGGGACTTATGTATTAACAACCTATGTTAATGAGTTATGTATTCCTATTTATAATTTGAATGGGTAGTTAGATGGTATTATATTGTGGATCGTGAGCACCAAACTCGGGGGTCAGGTACCCCGAATTTGGGGGTGTCACAGGTTGGTATCAAAGCTGTAGGTTATAAACCTTAAGTGGGGTGGGGAAAACCCTAGGATTATAACCATACGCGAGATAGAGAAAACTCATTTATAGTTCTAAGTGAGGGATTGCTGAAGCATATCGATAGTGAGATAAGTGGACACCTAGTGTGAGAATTTTGTAATGGTGAAGAACTAATCAAGTTATTTAAACTGATTGTATGATGTCTGGAGAAGATGAAACGAGTGCGCAGATGCTAGTAGTTATTTCACCAATGCCAGAAGCCGAGGTGCTAGCGCAAAGCGAATTAGTTGAGAAGGTGGGAGAAAATGAACCTACGATTAATCTGGGGAGTGATCATGACGATTATCCCAAGATGTATCTGAGTTGTGATGAGGAGGCGGAGTTTGAGCAAGCTAGGGTAGAGAAAAAGAATAAGACCAAAGACGGAGAACAAGATCAACTATCTGCAGAAGTCCAGGAACTCCGGAGTAAAGTGTTTCTCTTAGAGGAGTTATGGAAGACGGAGCGAGCATTACGCGAAATGACTGAAGAACGAAACGAACTGAAGGCGCAGGTGGAGAGAGTGAAGACTGAAGGTGGTGGATCGTCGGAAGGAACAATCAAGTAGCAGAAAGACAAGAAAAAGAGGAAGAGGGACAACGATAGCCCTAATTCTGAAAAGTCAAACCCGAAGAAGAAGCAAGCCTGTAGCAAGTGTGGGAAGACCTATGCGGGAGAATGCATGATGTGGAAGAACGTGTGTTTCAACTGTAAGCAGGAAGGACATATTTCTCTACATTGTCTTAAGCTGAATTTGAGGAAGTGTTTCTCATGTGGAAGAATGGGTCATGGATTCAGCAAGTATCCCAACAAAAAGAAGATGGGTGAAGGGAGTGGACAGTAGATAGTTTAAGTTTGAGCGTTAGTATCTTTTAGTAAAAGATTATGATATTAAAAGTTTTAATATCGAGAACGATGCTTGAGCATATGTAAATATATATGTTTTAATGAATGAGATCTTTATTTTCTATATGAATATAAGATTAAGATTAATTTGTGTGTTCTTAAAACTCATACTTATGGTAAGTTCATGACTCATGATTATATGAAATGTTCTGAACCCCTCAGCAAATGGACGCCAAAGGTCTGACTAGGATAAGTTTATACACTCATATAATTGTGGCAAGTTCCTGAACTCATAAGTGTGGTAAGTTTGACGAACTGGTAATAACTATGTGTGATTGGAGAATTGCAACTTTTTGTGTAAAATTGTGTTGTTAATCCTGATATGATTTAAAAATGGGATAGTAATATGTGTTAAGTACTAAATGTGCTATGAACTATTTGAATAAATATTCGTTTATATGAGAATTATGTGTTAATTCTTACTGTGTTAAGAATTTTTGTAGAGAAAGAGAATTAATGTAAGATTTTTATTTAAATCAGATAATTCCGCCTAGACGACAGAATTGAAATCAAAGAGATGAGCAATCGGTGAATAATGAAGGAGGTCAAGCTGACCCGATGCAAAACTTTGCAAATATGATAGCCGAAGCTATGGGGAATAGAGCTCCAGCAGCAAGAGGAAGAGCGAGAGAGCAGCCAACTGATAGATTGGCTAATTTCAAGGACTTTAAAGTGGTAGGACCGCCTTAATTCAAGGGGACTACGGATTCAATTAAAGCCCAAACTTGGGTAAAGGAGATGGAGAAAGCATTCATCATTGCGTGTGTAGCGGAAGAGCAAAAGATAGCTTTTGCAACATATCTGATGAAAAGAGAAGCCAATTACTGGTGGGAGACTAATCAGGCAAGAGCCGGTACAACTATAGTAACTTGGACCAGATTCAAGGAGTTGTTCTTTGAGAATTACTTTTCGCCAAGTATGCAATCCAGGATGGAAGTTAAATTTCTAGATTTGAAGCATGAGAACATGTCGGTATCAAAATACGCTGCCAAATTCAACGATTTGGCTAGATTTGCACCTCATCTGGTGGACACAGAGGCGAGAAAGGCGAGAAGATTCGAGAACGGACTAAAGCTGGGGATATTCAACAAGGTAGCAGTATTGCAGATCAATACGTTCGTAACTTTGATGGAGAAAGCGTTAATTGCTGAAGGAGGGAGTGAAGTTGCGTCTCGATTTCATCAGGATTAGAAGAAGAAGACAAATAATGGTTGAAGCACTGGTGGTAATAACCCTAATAAGAGGAAGTGGAGTGAGAATACCCAATCGGGTAGCAAACCTGAAGAGAATAGGAAAGGGAGGAAACCATGTGCGACCTGTGGGAAGAACCATGCTGGAGTTTGCCTTAAGAAGAAGGGAGTTTGCTATAACTGTGGGCAAGAGGGGCACATGTCGCCCAATTGTCCCAATCTAAAGAAGATACAAGGTTGCTTTGTGTGCGGATCAACTGATGATCTGATTTGGAACTGTCCAAAGAGAAATACGGAGAAGGAAAGTGGCTACAAGGGACCCAGTAGCGGAACCTTTGTAATTCGAGGAGCGGCACAGCCAGGAAGACCAACAGCCCGTACATTCAACATGACGACGCAGGATGTAATGGCTACTCAAGAGGTGGCAGCAGGTAATGATTTCGTTTAGAAATTTAATTACGCGAGAATTATGAGTCAGATATTTCTGTGAACTATTTTCTTGTATAGATCCAAGTCACAGGTTAGAATATGAGACACAAAATTAATATCGTGTTGATAAAAATGAATTGATGATACAACTTTAAAAGATTGTAGAGAATAAGAAAGCGGTGATTCTGAGGACAGAATCCTTTTAAGGAAGGGTGAATGTGATAACCCGGGATTTCGAATAATCAAAATTTTACGAATAATTTTTTTTTATTTAATATTAATATTGATTATCAATTTTGTGACAAGTATCTGTGATACGAGTCTCGAGAAGGTCAATTTGTGTATTGACTAATAAATTTAGAGTAGAGTTGTGCTTAACCGCTTTAGAAACCCTAACCCTAATTTTTGGAAAGGGATTCGATAGAAAATATAATTAATATAATTATATTAATGAGTATGTGTTTGTACCAAAGTGATTTATTGATCAATGATTTATCGGATAAGGTTTAAAATAATAAACCCTAATAAGATATTAGAAACCCTAATCTCATGTTTAGAAACCCTAACGTACAGTTAGTAACCCTAAACGAATGCTGAGAAACCCTAATTTAAAATCTAGGAATCCTAAACCCTAATTAGGAAACCCTTATCCTAATTAGCAAGCCTAAAGTGATTAGTATGTGTTAATATAATTAGGAAACCCTAATTATACTTTAGAAATATTAATTTCTATTTAAAAACCTAATTACATTTTCAAAATTCTTAATTTTCAATTTTAAAATCCTAATTAGAAAATTCTAGAATTGGAGTATTTAAAACCTAAGGGCCAGAACCTTAGGATTAAACCCTAAGGGTGTGACAAATTCCATGTATGCCATTAAATTTATTTTGCAAATGACCAAAATGCCCTTTTTCATTTTCTTTAATTGATAACTTGTATAATTGCTAGCAACTTTAGTTGGTGAACCACTACATTGACTTAGTGAGTGTATATCTTAGCCAAACAACCGAAATTATCAGATCTAGCAACATATTAAGCAATATAGATAGATTTGGGGGAGAGAAAGTCTAGCATTTCACTTATTTTGCATCCAAGCTCTCACCAACTCTCTCTCACCAAGACCCTAATTTTGTTAAGTAATTCAGTCCCCTAAACAGATCCTATATCACCAAGAACAACTAAGGAGATCTAAGATCAAAGCATATTCAAGAAAAGGCATAGTGATAATTTAGTTATGATGACCAATATTATTATTATGTTGTATTATATTGTAAACCTTTTTTGTATATCTAAGGGGTATTTCTGTAATGTTAAGGTTAGTGGACCTGGGACTTATGTATTAACAACATATGTTAATGAGTTATGTATTCCTATTTATAATTTGAATGGGTAGTTAGATGTTATTATATTGTGGATCGTGAGCACCAAACTCGGGGGTCAGGTAACCCGAATTTGGGGGTGTCACAATTACCCACAACTATAAAATTATAACAAATTTACTCCTTAATATTCAAAAAAAATATTTCGAAAAAATTAAATTTTTATTCATAAAAATCGGGGTCTCACAATCTCCCCTCCTTATGAAATTTTGCCCTCAAAATTTACGTACGTACCTGCTATGTCGAAGAGGTGAGGATACCTCGTCAGCTTCTAACTCTTGAGGTATAACCTTTGAGCGTAGAATATGTTTCTTCTTATCCAAGATTTTAACAGGTACCTCTTCATACGTTAAATCTTCCGCTATCTAGTCTGGTTTTAAATAAATATTATGGTTCGGGTCGTCCATATATTTACGTAACATCGATACGTGAAAAATGTTATGAACACGCGACATACTTGGCGGTAAAGCTAGTCCATAAATCACAGTTCCTACTCGATCGAGGATTTCAAATGGGCCAATTAAATTGATGGTTGAGATTTCCTCTATTCAACAGCTCTTGCTTCTAAAATAACGCCCTCTTGAACCTTCTTATTCATATTCATCAGCTCTGAGTCTGTAGCCTAAGCGGCTTTAACTTTCTCGATTAAAGTTGGTTCTAATCGTATATTTAACATCTTTACGTGGGTCTCTAGAGTAAGTCATACGAAATGGGTCTTTGTGTTAACAACGTCGCACTCGTAACTGCATACGATCTTCTACTCAATGCGTTAGCTACCACGTTCGCTCTTCTACGATGATATTGAATGGTATGGTCATAATCTTCAACAGCTCGAGCCAACGTCTTTGGTGCATGTTACGTTCGTTTTGGGTGAAGAAATATTTGAGGGTTTTAGAAATGGTTTTTTACTGGGGTCAAATTTAAACGTTGAGCGCAAGTAAGAGAATTAAAAGAATGGGTAGAATCGATATCGAATAAGGTATAAACTTTGCAAGAGTTTATGATTAACTAACCCGTGATTACTTCATTTGGGTTCCTCGTATTTTGGGAAGTCACGAGAAACACTCTCCCTTGAACCGCTGACAAAATCTTACATCATAAATCGTTACAACAAAATGACTATACAAAATCTTACATCATAAATAGATATCCATATACACCGGATAACTCAACTTACAATTCAACAACATGTTACATTCAAAATACTAAATACATTTCTCATAAAACATAAGTAATCTTCATGAATATGGATCTCTATAATTCACTTAGCATATATCCTTACCTTGAAATCTTGACATGCAAAAATTATTATTTGTAAGAGTGAGATCGATAGCTCAGCAAGTTCTAACAGTTTTCATTCATCACATATCAGATAATAATATGCTCAACATAATATCACAATAATTAAAGTAAAATGGCATACATACTTTAATTCACATAGCAAATATAAAGATTGAGTTTCTTACTCAATCATCATTATTTAACCAAAACAATGTAGTCATAAATTGACTTTAACATTTCATGATTACAACATGTATAACATATCATGCTCGCTTACAACACATATAACATATCATGCAATTTAAAATAGTTCATCAAGTCCAAGTAAAAAATAGGAACCGAAAGACTTGCATTGATCGTTGTTTACCAATAACAGTTTAACAGCTTACAGTTATTTGCACTTCACGTACCCTACACAATTATATAATCATACACACCAACTATTAGTCACATAGCAACACATAGTAGTTGTAATGTAAACTTTACTCTATATCTCATAAGTCCGATGATATCCAACTTTGGATATGCAGTAAACATTATATTAACCTATTTTTAAAAGTTATTGGACACCCATTTCAGATAAGATAGACAGTCCAAAACAGTGTTCAAAAAC
The DNA here is from genome assembly GCA_020205615.1 of Panax quinquefolius. Classification (NCBI taxonomy): domain Eukaryota; kingdom Viridiplantae; phylum Streptophyta; class Magnoliopsida; order Apiales; family Araliaceae; genus Panax; species Panax quinquefolius. Next base: position 99,227,354 of record CM035169.1, read on the forward strand.
GGGCGTTCCAAACTTTTTTTCATTCTTTCCCAGCTTTACCCTTTCTCGCTAAAATATTCATAAATTTTCCGTTTCAAAACATTTTTGAGCGATTCTTGAGCCCACGCGAAGCTATCTTCCGGGACTACAACTTTTATTCTTTGACCGTTTCAAAATTCTAACCACAGAATTTAATAAAATTAGTTCAAGGTGACTTCTCTGAGTTGGTTAGACAGTTTTGTTGCGACTACTTTGAATGGTCATAACTCTTTAATCCGAAGTCGGAATTAGTCCGTTCTGAAGTCTATGGAAAGCTTATTCATTGTACTATAACATACCAAAAAGCCCAGAATTTTCTAAACAATCTAGGTAACCCCAAACTTTTGTTTTGGGATCAGCAGTCCACTAGTTTTTCGGACTTCTCGTTTTGACATCCAAAACTCGCCTCGACTCGGTCCAACCCAACTTTCTTTATAAATAAGTTTTATTTAACATAATTAGACTCGTCTAAGGTCTCGGCTTCATATCTCTAATTACCATCATTAGAACTCATTTACATAATCAATTCCAAGCCAAAATAAAATAGTAAACTAACTAGTTTACTAACAAAACTAACTAAACTTCCAAAATTCAAACTTTAACTAACAAACTAAATACAATATTTAAAATAATAACATTACCAAAAATTAAATAAGAAACATACCCAAAAATACAAGATCCACAAACTGACTACGCACTTCCATGCCAAAATTTAACTAAGGATGTCTTTATAAAAGTCCTCCCACAACAAAGTCTTTCTAAGAATTGGAGGCCTTATTGTTGGTGAATGAAACAAAGGGTCAAGCTCTTCTATTTATAGGTTTAGCAAAGGGGTAAAGTTCTCAATTTAGTTGATGTGAGACTTGGTTTATACTAATTTTAATTTGTTTATACTAATTTTTCCTATTTTCAACATGTTAAGCGGAATCATTCACCACGAATTCGTTTCTTAACCAATTCGATCCGTTCAAGTTGCGTTGTTTTCATTTTATAGAGGAGAACAACAATCATCAATCAATTTAAAGTTTTCATCACGAATTCATCATCAACTTTAGTCCCAAAGTACACCAAAACACACATTATAATCAAAACCCAAATTCCTATTCTTTAGTATAAATATATGAATTTGATTTCTGAAAATTTGTTTCTAGATGACCATTATCAAATTATAAATATCTAATAACATATATAACATCATAACCTACAAATTCATTAACTAAAACTCCATTTTTAAAAGAAACTCAAGAACGCATAAACTAGAAATATAAACTAGATTATGTACATTTAATTCCTTAAGAACTAAAATTAACCTTATTAGTAAAATGATAATTTCTATTCAACCATTATAATCATAACATTATTTAACAAATTTTCACTCCTCTAATTTAATTATTTAATTAAATTAGAATATCACTATTATATTTAAGCGTAATAAAATAGGTTTCCATCTATTTTATCACACTTAAATAAACTATCCCATAACAATTTTCATCAAATATTTATTTAATCCAGTAAATATTCAGGTTTATTCCATAAAGTTTTCAACTAAAATATTTAATGTACATAATAAATATTTTACTTGCATTATACTAATATTTATATTTTCATACAATATATTATCTTCTCACTTTATTAAATCAATTATACTTGTATTAATTCACTATTTTAATTAAGTGAATTATTCACACTATTTATGAAACTTAACTCATAATAATTTTCATTGTCCATAAGGCATAACAATTAAAATTATATTATCTCATAACATAATTTCAACTTAATTAAATTAACTAATATTATTTAATTTCTTTAATAGTTTAATTAACTATTACATCTCACATTCTCCAACATATGAATATATAATTCTCTTCACACCAAATCACATAATTCAAAATATATACACCTCCTCATAATAAGAGATTTAATTATTAAATTCTTATTTTAATAACTTATAAAAATTCGGGTTGTCACAGAAACACATGAGACCGTTGAGTCACCAACGATAAATACCCGGGATAATGTGAATCAGGAAGACAATAATCCTCAAGTAAACAATAACATCGATCAAATTATGAACGATGAGATGTTTAGAGGCTTTATGCAATTCATGAAACATCAGGCGAGAGCGACTCCTATTCAAAATGCAGGTGGAAACACTGGCAAATCTCGGACGGTCATCGCTAAACAGTTCAAGGAGCTGGGACTGCCAGAGTTTATTGGAGAGCCAAAACCACTTAAGGCGGAAACGTGGATAAAGCAGATCACCAAGATATTTGATGTCTTGGGATGCTCCGAGGAGCAAAAGGTTCCCTTTGCCACCTTCATGTTGCGAGGAGAGGCAGATTACTAGTGGGAATCTGTAAAGCGTACTCAACCTGCCGCATTGAAGATGTCTTGGGAGAAATTCCAAGAACTGTTCAATGACAAGTACTTTCCCGAAAGTATTCGTCCAATGAAGGAGGTAGAGTTTATCAAGCTGGAGCAAAATAATATAACTGTGTCACAGTACGAAGCTAAGTTTGCCGAGTTGTCCCGATTTACGTCCCACTTGGTTGATAATGAGGAGAGATTGACGCGGATGTTTCTAAGAGGTTTGAAACCTGAGATACGTCAATACCTAATTTCTCACAAACTGTGTTTGTATTCAGATTTTGTAAATATGGCTCAGTTATTGGAGCGCGATAATGATTCAACCCATCCAAGAGAGAGCAGCCGACAAATCGATAATACCAGTGGTAGCAGTCATCAAAGTGGTGACAACAAACGTCGAAGGAATCAACATGCCAGAAATGGTAACCACTTCGGTGGTAATCATGGCCAAGATAATAGAATTGGAAATTTCAAGAAGAGGAAATCAGTAATAATGGAAAGACGTCAGCACCAACACCTGTTGTTAAGGAAGGAGATCGACTGTCGGTCGTATGTTACAAATGCGGAGGGGAGGGACACATCAGTCCAAACTGTATGCAACATTCTAAGGCATGTTATAATTGTGGAAGAGAAGGTCACCTAGCCCAATTTCTTTGTGCACCGAAGTCAAGTCCAGCTGGGATGGAGGCATCAAAGGTCGTCCCAGACAAGATAAAACAAGTAGTTCAAGAGAGAGCGTTTCTCGTAACCTCCCAAAAAGCGAGGAATCTGAACGAGGTGATCTCGGGTAAGCTAATCATAAACTCTAGCGAAGTATATACCTTATTTGATATCGGTTCTACCCATTCTTTTATTTCTCCTATTTGCGCTCAATGTTTAAATTTGACTCCAAAGAAATTAAACTTTGACTTATCTGTTGAAACTCCGTTGGGAGAAACCTTCATTACATCCACTGTTTATAAGTCTTGTTTGATTTAAATCGGTAACCGCACGTTACCTGTCGATCTTATTTCCTTAAAATTACTTGCATTTGATGTGATTTTAGGGATTGATTGGTTAACTACTCATCATGCAAAAATTTATTATTTTCGTAAGGTTGTTAGCTTTCATATTCCTAACCAACCTATTATGCGAATTCATGAAAAAAAACCACTAAAGTCAATCACTGTCATGTCAAGCCATAAAGCTATTCGTTTATTGAAAAACGGATGTCAAGCTTTCTTAGCCCATATCACGGATTTAAATAAAAATACGTCAGATTTGAATGATATTTCTATTGTGAATAAATTTCCTGATGTATTCCTTGAAGAACTTCCTGGCCTACCCCCAGAGCGTGAAATTGAATTTTGTATCGACTTTGAATCCGGTACAAAACCCATTTCCAAAGCCCCATATCGAATGGCTACTATTGAACTTCAGGAGTTAAAAACCCAACTACAGGAATTATTAAACATCGGTATCATTCGTCCTAGTACGTCTCCTTCGGGTGCTCCTATTCTATTCGTGAAGAACAAAGATGGAAGTATGCGACTTTATATTGAATATCGGGAGTTGAATCATGTCACCATCAAAAATAGGTACCCGTTGCCTCGCATTGATGACCTGTTTGACCAGTTGCAAGGCGCCAAATTCTTTTCAAAGATCGATCTTCGTTCTGAATATCATCAGTTAAAGATTAGAACCGATGACATTTTAAAGATGACTTTCAGAACTCGATACGGGCATTAGGAATTCCTAGTCATGTCTTTTGGATTGACTAATGCTCCTGATGCCTTCATGGATATGATGAACCGAGTATTCAAGGAATATTTGGATCACTTTGTGGTCGTCTTTATCAATAACATCCTCATATATTCCAAAAGCCGTGAAGATCATGAGCAACACTTGAGGCTGATACTCCAAAAGCTTCGAGAAAACAAGCTTTATGTCAAATTAAAGAAATGCGAGTTCTGGCTTGAGGAAGTAGCATTCCTTGGGCACATAGTATTAAGTCATAGAATATCTGTTGACCCGACAAAGATTGAAGTAATACAAAGCTGGGAGCAACCTAAATTAGTGACCGAAGTACGTAGCTTTCTCGGCTTAGCTGGTTATTATCGGAGATTCGTATAAGGGTTTTCTCGAATCACTACTCCATTAACTCAACGGACTCGGAAAGATACAAAATTTGGTTGGAGCGTTGAATATTAGAAGAATTTTCAAGAACTCAAGAGGAGACTCATTTCAGAACCTGTTCTGACAATACCATCTAACTCAAAGGGATTTGTCATCTACAGTGATGCTTCAAGAAAAGGGTTAGGATGTGTTCTCATGAAACATGGGAAAGTCATAGCCTATGTCTCTCGACAACTCAAAGAATATGAGAGGAATTATCCTACTCATGATCTAGAGTTGGCAGTTGTTGTCTTCGCACTTAAAATTTGGAGGCATTACTTGTATGGGGAGAAAGTGGAGATCTTTACGGATCATAAAAGCCTCAAATATTTCTTCACCCAAAAGGAACTCAACAAGCGGCAACGACGTTGGCTTGAACTGTTGAAAGATTATGATCATACCATTCAATACCATCCTGGTAAAGCGAACGAAGTAGCTGACGCATTGAGTAGAAGATCATATGCGGGTACAAGTGCGATATTGTCAACGCAAAGGCCCATTTTATATGACTTGCAAAGGATGGAGATAGAGTTAAAGACTACAGGGACCCACGTGATGATGGCAAATATATGAGTAGAACTAACTTTAATCGATAAAGTTAAAGCTGCTCAAGACACAAACCTGGAGCTGATGCGTATGAGGAAGAAAGTGCAAGAAGGTGCTATGCCGGAAGCAAGAATCGATGAAGAAGGAATACTTTGAGTCAACTCCAGACTTTGTGTTCCCAACAATCCAAATTTAAAGTATAAAATCATGATGGAGGCGCACAACACACCGTTTGTAATCCATTATAGGAGTACCAAAATGTATCATGATCTTTGACATACATTTTGGTGGAGCAATATGAAGAGAGAGATAACGAAGTTTATCTCAAGGTGTTTCACTTGTCAACGAGTCACGGCGGAGCATCAAGTACCAAAAGGTCCATTGCAACCACTTGAAATTCCAGAATGGAAGTGGGAGAACATTACCATGGATTTCGTTACCGGTCTTCCCAAGGTTTCTGAAGGCATAGATGCGATTTGGGTCATTGTTGATAGATTGACCAAGTTGGCTCATTTCTTACCTATACAAGAAACTTATACACTTGAACGTCTTGCTCGTATGTACATAAACGAGATTGTAAGATTGCATGGTATGCCAGTATCCATAGTTTCTGATCGAGACCCCAGATTCACTTCAAGATTTTGGGTCAGTTTGCAAAAAGCTATGGGCACAAATTTACGATTTAGCTCGGCATATCATCCTCAGACGGACGGGCAGTCAGAGAGGACTATTCAAATTCTTAAAGATCTATTAAGACTCTGTGTCCTTGATTTCAAGGGAAGTTGGGACAAGTTCCTACCATAGGTGGAGCTTTCCTACAACAACAGTTATCAAGCAAGTATTGGCATGGCTCCATTCGAGGCGTTGTGTGGAAGAAAGTGTCGTTCTCCAGTATGCTGGGATGAGGTGGGTGAAGCAACATTGTTGGGACCGGATTTGGTACGTATGACTACGAACAAGATTCAAACGATCCGACAACGTATAAAAACCTCACAAGATTGACAAAAGAGTTATGATGATCTTCATCGAAAGGACGTGGAATTCAATATTGGAGAACATGTGTTGTTGCGTGTTGATCCATGGAGAGGAGTTACGAGATTTGGAAAGAGAGGAAAGCTCAATCCTCGATTCATTGGCCCATTTTTAATCCTCGAACGAGTAGGAACTGTGGCCTATAGACTCGCCTTAACGCCAAGTATGTCTCGTGTTCATAACGTTTTTCACATATCTATGTTACGTAAATATGTGAAGACCTGAACCACATTATTGAGTTAGAACCGGACGAAATAAAGGAAGATTTAACGTATGAAGAGGTTCCGGTTAAAATCTTGGATAAGAAGGAACATATTTTACGCCCCAAGGTTATACCTCAAGTCAAAGTTTTATGGAGAAACCACGATGTTGAGGAAATGACTTGGGAGTTAGAATCTGAAATGAAATCAAGGTATCGTTACATCTTCGACATACCAGGTACGTACCCTAATTTCGAGGGCGAAATTTCATAAGAAGAGGAGGTTGTAAGACCCCAACTTTTATGAATAAAGATGAATTTTCTATAAATATAATTTTTGAATATTATGGAGTGAATTTGATATAATGTTATAGTTGTGGGTAATATTTATAAATTTTTCAAAGTACGTAAGTTGTTATATTATATTCGATTGGTCGGGGAATATTCGTTTTAATCGGGAATATTCGTACGATGGCACAATCATTGGTGGACCCCATAACGTAATTATTGTCAAATTGAGAAAATGAAAAGTTTGAGTTTTATAAATAACAGTAGTTAGTTATGTTACCAATTAACCTTTGTTGGAATCGTGGTGGATAAAATACAATAATATCGAGTTCATTGCTTGCGAAGAGTATTACCCAGCGGTATTGCAAGATATTTTAAATTATTAATTCTTACGTAAGAAGGCACTACTCAATAATTATTACAATAATTACTGTTCAATATTTTATTTTATTGATTCAATAATTATTGCATTGATATTTTATATTATTGTTGTTTCAATAATTGTCACTGCACAGTATTTTCCATTATCAGATCAATAATTCATATTATTTGAATAATATTATTAGATAGCGTTATTGGGAATGTCTAAAAAGTTCTGTCAATGAGAGGTTTGGTCACTTAATTCCGCGCCAGTAAGGAGAAATCCTTATCAGAAAGCCCCCTCTTTCTTGGGAACGGCCTTGTTGTCATTATTGTGATTCTGTAATATTATTTGTGAATATTTAATTATTAATTTATATGATAAGGAAATATTTATTTTATGTGGACATAAATGATAGATAGGAAAATATTTATTTGATGTGGTTATAAATGAAGGAGTTAATTTTGAGGTGTTTTATCAGTATTTTGTCAGATTGGAGGTATTAAAAATTAAATCGGTGTTCTTAAAGCTCTGTTGCGTGAGTTATAATTTTGATCCGACCGTTGGATCGTTGTGATTTTTGGATATGTTCTACATATATAAGTTGAGTATATGTCCACAAATTTTGAACCGTTAAAAATTAATGTATGATTTGTTATAAATTTTAAGAGGTGTTGAAAATTGTCCGTTTATGTAATTCGGATATTTTCTGTTTGGAATTTTGAAAAACTTTCTTTTGTAAAGTTGTAGAGAATTCGATTTCGTTTGGAATGGACATAAAATTCATATTTTTCTGATAAAAGGGCTATTTATTATGAATTATTGAAGTTTCAGAAATTAAAATATTTTTATTAAAAATATTGGTGGGGCCCATTTTTGGTTGTTGGGAAAGGTGGCTGATTTTAGTGGGCCCCACTTGTGGTGGCTGAATTTTTTTCAAATACATGTGCGTAGAATTTTTATTTTATTTTATTATTTTAGTCTCCTATGGCGTTCTAGCATTTTCCTATAAATAGGCGCTTAAGTTAGAATTGAAAATCACACCAGAATCAGAGAATTCTTCTTCTATAATCTTGAGCATATTTCTTTAGAGTTTTAGAAAGTTTTGAGCGTAGAAAATTGTGAAAGTTTTCTTCAAGAATATCCCCGCTATACCAGTTGAAATACTCTTCTATTCAAAATAAGGGATGTTATTTTTGTTCAATATTCGCTTGAAATAATATTTTCTTCCATACTCTGTAGTATGTAAGTAATATTATTTCGTTTCAGATTTTGAATTCTATACTCGTTTGTTAAAATTTTGGCTTCTATACTCCATGAAATTAGTTGAATATCCTTGATATTTGCGCTTCATCCAGTATCTTTTCATGGAAATATTATTCTGGGCATTTTTGATAAGTTTTAACTTTTTCATGTTGGAGTACTATTCACGGGGTACTATTTCTGAATTACTATTCATAGGGTACTATTCACTTAAGTACTATTCACTCGGGGTACTATTCATGATAAAAATTGATTCATTTTCTATCCAAATTATTTTTGGTACAATATTATTCTTAAATTTTACTTCACAAAGCAGTATCATGTTGATAATTTGGACATTATTGATTTCTGGATAAATTAAATTATAAATCTTTTAAATTTTATCCTTGAACTTGTTTTATTGAATTATTATATCATTGTCATCATCCTCATGTTTATATTCTGTTGAAAGTCATATGTGGCCTATAATGCATAGATGGACTTGGTATGATTATGACCATGGATTATTCGGTATAATCATGAACGTAATATTACAAATGATGTGGTAAAAGTTCTCATTGGCCCGTAGTGCATTGATGGACAGTTGTTGGCATGATCATGACCATTGATGAATACACGAATATCCTTGGCTCGTAGTGCATGGATAATTTGTGGTCGTGATACTAATAAATATCCTTGGTCGTAGTGCAGGGATGATGTGGAATATGTATTAAGCTGAGTCTCATCGATAAAAGTGATGAAAAACCTTTTAAATCATAGAAGATAGTAGATTTTATTCTCTACTTCACTCTTCTAATGGATTGCTTGTTCCGATGCAGTTAAACTTGATGTTTGTTATATTTTATCAGTTTAACACTGTTGAAGGCTAACGATAAATTATTCTGCATTATCTTAGTTATAATATTTTTTACTAGGCTAGTTGAGCTCAACCTTTTTCTTTCATTGTCCTCTTCGGGAAATGAGAACGTAGCCGGGACTAGTCGGGGAACAGAGTGACAGTCCAGATGGTAGCATTAGTAGTCCTCACTATTCTATGAAATATATAGTGTGATAATAAATGTATTTAGGACTCCATTTGAGTTGAATACTATCACGAAGACAATATTCGTATTAAAACTCTCAGTTTATGGTTTGTCGTATGTCACACGACAGTTGTATTTTTGAGTTGTATTTGAATTTTGTACCATGTATTTAGCGACTCAAGATGGGTGATGTATACCTATTTTGGGGGCGTCACATTAGTAGTCCTCACTATTCTATGAAATAGTGTGATAATAAATGTAATGAGGACTTCATTTGAGTTTGAATACTGTCTATGAGACAACATTCGTGTTAAAAACTCTCAGCTACGCTTTTGTCGTATTGTATAAAAGAAGTTTGTATTTGTTCTATATACCATGTATTTGGCGACCCAAGATTGGTGATGTATACCTATTTTGGGGGCGTCACAGTTGGTATCAAAGCTTAGGGATATGATCTCTGGCTGAGGTGTGAGACTAGAACTAGGAGGGGAGAGACGGGTAATTCCTTCGCTAGTATGACCTACCTAAGTTACTATACTGTAATTATTTTTTCACATGTATAGAACTATTGAGTCACATGATTGTATTATTAATTCACGTGATATACTATTAGGGGAGGTGGTGCAAGTTTGATAAAACTTGCAAGACTAAATTAAAAATGAAGGAAAAGATAAAGGTATTATACTGTAATATTTCGAGCCCCAAAACGTGTAATTATCGAAACTATATGTTCCTATAAATAGAAGTTCATTCTTCCTTCATTCTCACCGATTCACTAAGACTCACAAGAGCAATTATAGAGAGAGAAGCTATGGAGAGAGAAGCTATAGAGAGAAAGAAGAAGAGAAGTCTGCTACTTCACTATTCTAGTATCCAGACTTCTTCTGAGGTAAGGGATATTATTTGTCGTATACGTAAGGGATATTATTTGTTGTATTGGTAAGGGGTATTATTTATTTAATATTCTAAAGAGATATTATTATTCGTATTCGTATGAATATTATTTTCGTTCAATATTCATAAGGAATATCATCTTCGTTCAATATTCGTAGGAATATTATTTTCGTTCAACAGTCGTAAGGGGTATTATTTATTTCATATTCAGAAGAGATATTACTTTTTGTATTTGTATGGATATTATCGTCGTTCAATATTCGTATGAAATAATATTTTCTTCCATACTCTGTAGTATGTAAGTAATATTATTTCGTTTTGTATTCCTACTTCTACACTCATTCTGTTGAAGTATTGCTGCTATACTCCATGAAATTAGTAGAATATCCTTGATATTTGTGATTCATCTAGTATCTTTTCATGAACATATTATTCTGAGCATTCTTGATAATTATTTATCTTTTCATATCGGAATACTATTCACAGGGTATTATTCACAAAGTACTATTCACGGGGTATTATTCACAAAGTACTATTCATGGGTACTATTCAAAAAGTACTATTCACGGGTACTATTCATGAAGTACTATTCACGGGGAGCTATTCACTTGGGTACTATTCACCCGGGGAACTATTCATGACAAAAATTGATTTCTTTTCGGTCTAAATCTTTTTTTTGATACAATATCATTCTTGAATTTTACTCCACAAAGCAGTATCATGTTGACAATTTGGACATTATTGAATTCTGGATAATTAAATTATAAATCTTTAAAAATTTATCCTTTGCTTTCTTTTAATTGAGTTCTTATATCATTGTCATCATCCTCATGCTTATATTATGATAAAAGTCATATGTGGCATACGTGCATAGATGTACTATTGATTGGTATGATTACGACCAGGTATTATTCAGTATATTCATGACCGTAATGTTACAAATGATGTGGTAAAAATCCTCATTGGCATGTAGTGCATAGATGGACTGTTGTTGGTATGATTATGACCAGGGATTATTCAGTATAATAATGACCATTGATGATCATGACCACTGGTGATAATAACGAATATCCTTGGCCGTAGTGCATGGATAATTCGATAATGTGATTGGCAGGATCATGACCATTAGTTAACAGTTGAATGTCTTTGGCCGTAGTGCACTAACATGCAATTGATTGGTATGATCATTGTTATTATACTTGAATGTCTTTAGCCTTTGGGGTAAGGATATTAAGTGAACGTTCTATTAAGCCTTTGTGGCAAGGAGAAACTGTTGATTCACATTATTATAAACATGAATTGTGAATTTAACTAAAATCTTTGGAGGTTCAGGTTAAGACAGGTGATGAAAGTTCTCTTTGTCTTGGGTATAATAAAGAACTGTTAATGGGTATTACAACTATAAAATTTATGATAAACTTTTTAAATCATAGAAGATAGTAGATATCATGCTCTACTTGACTCTTTTAATGGATTGCTTATTTCGCTGCAGTTGTTGATCTAAAACTTGTTGTCTATTGTATTCTATCGGTTGTTATACTGTTGAAGGCAAATGATAATTTATTCTACATTATCTTAGTCATAATATTTCTTACTGGGCTAGTTGAGCTCACCCTTTTCTTTCATTGTTCTCTTCAAAAAATGAGAATATAGCTAGGACTAGTCGGGGAATGGATTGACGGTCCAGATGGTTGTTTTATTAGTCCTCACTATTCTTTGAAATAGTGTGATAATAAATGTAATGAGGACTTCATTTGAGTTTGAATACTATTTATGAGTCAATATTCGCGTTAAAAACTCTCAACTATGATTTTGTCGTATTGTATAAAAGAAGTTTGTATTTGATCTATGTACCATGTATTTGGCGACCCAAGATGGGTGATGTATACCTATTTTGGGGGCGTCACAGTTGGTATCAAAGCTTAGGGATATGATCTCTGGCTTAGGTGTGAGACTAGAACTAGGAAGGGAGAGTCGGGTAATTCCTTCGCTTGTATGACCTACCTAAGTTTATTTGTTATTTGATTGGTCGGTCAGAGTATAGGGATACTATATAGCATGTCAATTAACCCTGGTTTTGAAACTATATTCTAGAATGATATCTGAAATACATGAGATGAGCAATATGATACATAGGAAATAACCAGGAAGGTACAATCCGAAAAGAAAGAAAGGTATTCCCATCTCTTCGAACTACCAGGTACGTAAGTTTCGAGGGAAAAAATTCATAAGGAGGGGAGATTGTGAGACCCTGAATTTTATGAAATGAAAGTATTCAATTTTTTTGTAAATATTATTTTATTTATTAAATGGTTAAATTGATAAAGGTTAAAGTTAAGGGTGACATGTGAAAATTTTACAAAGTAAGCAAGTTGATATAAAATATTCGTTGTGTTGGGGAATATTCATTTTAATAGGGAATATTCGTAGGACGACATAATCATTGGTGGACCCCACAACGGAAGTATTGTCGTAGTTAGAAAATGATAGAAATATCTTTTTATAAAAATAACGGCAAAAGTTTTACCGTTAAATTGTTGAACTACCCGGTGATAAAAGTACAGTAATACGCGTGGTTGCATAGTAACAAACGGTATTGGTTATTGATGCTTACGTGAGAAGTCACTCAATTATATTCAATTATTGCTACAGTAATTGCTACATAATATCTCTCATATTATTGATTCAATTATTGTCACAATATCATCTGCATAATATTTTATTTTTTTAAATCAATAATTGAGACGACAAAATTATTCATATTATTATTTGTAAAATTGACAATTTCTAGAAAATTCTGTTAAGGAAAGGTTTGGTTACCTAATTGTGCGCCAATAGGGAGAAATCTTTATCGAAAAGCCCCCTCTTTCCTGGGCATGATCTGGTTGTTAAATATTATGAGTTATAATATTAATGATGAATAAGTTCGTATTGATTAAAGATGAAATTGATATTTCCATTGTGTTGGAATTATTATTGTTAGTGGAAATCAACATCTATTTCGATAATAATTGATGTCTGGAGGTTATATTGAGTAATCAGGTAATTAATTAGATAAATGAGCAATTAATTGCTATTAATTCACATGTTTATAACTATTTGTTCATATGTGTGTACTATTGATTCACATGCATGTACTATTAGGGGAGGTGGTGTAAGATTGATAATACTTGCATGATTAAATTAAAATGGAGGTATAGATGAAAGTACTATACTGTAATTATTTTTCACATGTATAGAACTATTAAGTCACATGATTGTACTATTGATTCACATAACATACTATTAGGGGAGGTGGTGCAAGTTTGATAAAACTTGCAAGACTAAATTAAAAATGAAGGAAAAGATAAAGGTATTATACTCTAATATTTCGAGCCCCAAAACGTGCAATTATCGAAACTATATGTTCCTATAAATAGAAGATCATTCTTCCTTCATTCTCACCGATTCACTAAGACTCACAAGAGCAATTATAGAGAGAGAAGCTATAGAGAGCAAGAAGAAGAGAAGTCTATTACTTCACTATTCCAGTATCCAGTCTTCTTCTGAGGTAAGTGATATTATTTGTTGTATTCGTAAGGGATATTATTTGTTGTATTCGTAAGGGATATTATTTGTTGTATTCGTAAGGGATATTATTTGTTATATTCGTAAGGGATATTATTTGTTGTATTGGTAACAGGCATTATTTATTTCATATTCTGAAGAGATATTATTTTTCGTATGAATATGAATATTATTTTCGTTCAATATTCGTAAGGAATATCATCTTCGTTCAATATTCGTAGGAATATTATTTTCGTTCAACATCCGTAAGGGGTATTATTTATTTCATATTCAGAAGAGATATTATTTTTTGTATTTGTATGGATATTATCTTTGTTCAATATTCGTATGAAATAATATTTTCTTCCATACTATGTAGTATGTAAGTAATATTATTTCGTTTCATATTCCTACTTCTACACTCATTCTGTTGAAGTATTGTTGCTATACTCCATGAAATTAGTACAATATCCTTGATATTTGTGCTACATCTAGTAGTATCTTTTCATGGAAATATTATTCTGAGCATTCTTGATAATTATTTATCTTTTCATATTGGAATACTATTCACGGGGTATTATTCACAAATTACTATTGACGGGTACTATTCACAAAGTACTATTCATGAAGTACTATTCACGGGGTACTATTCACTCGGGTACAATTCATCCGGGGAACTATTCATGACAAAAATTGATTTCTTTTCGGTCCAAATCTTTTTTTCGATACAATATCATTCTTGAATTTTACTCCACAAAGCAGTATCATGTTGACAATTTGGACATTATTGAATTCTGGATAATTAAATTATAAATCTTTAAAAATTTATCATTTGCTTTCTTTTAATTGAGTTCTTATATCACTGTCATCATCCTCATGCTTATATTGTGTTAAAAGTCATATGTGTCTTACGTGCATAGATGTACTATTGATTGGTATGATTATGACCAGGGATTATTCGGTATAATTATGACCGTAATGTTACAAATGATGTGGTAAAAATCTTCATTGGCCTGTAGTGCATAGATGGACTGTTGTTGGTATGATTATGGCCAGGGATTATTCGGTATAATCATGACCATTGATGATTACATGAATATCCTTGGCCCGTAGTGCAAAGATGAATAGGTGTATTACATGATCATGACCACTGGTGATACTAACGAATATCCTTGGCTGTAGTGCATGGATAATTCGATGATGTGATTGGCAGGATTAGGACCATTAGTTAACAGTTGAATGTGTTTGGCCGTAGTGCACTGACAGGCAATTAATTGGTATGATCATTGTTATTAGACTTGAATGTCTTTAGCCTTTGGGTAAGGATATTAAGTGAACGTTCTATTAAGCCTATGTGGCAAGGAGAAACTGTTGATTCACATTATTATAAACATAAATTGTGAATTTAACTAAAATCTTTGGTGGTTCAGGTGAAGACACGTGATGAAAGTTCTCTTTGTCTTGGGTATAATAAAGAACTGTTAATGGGTATTACAACTATAAAATTTATGATAAACTTTTTAAATCATAGAAGATAGTAGATATCATGCTCTACTTGACTTTTCTAATGGATTGCTTATTCCGCTGCAGTTGTTGATCTAAAACTTGTTGTCTATTATATTCTATCAGTTGTTATACTGTTGAAGGCTAATGATAATTTATTCTGCATTATCTTAGTCATAATATTTCTTACTGGGCTAGTTGAGCTCGCCCTTTTCTTTCACTGTTCTCTTCAGGAAATGAGAATATAGCTAGAACTAGTCGGGGAATGGATTGACGGTCCAGATGGTTGTTTTAGTAGTCCTCACTATTCTATGAAATAGTGTGATAATAAATGTAATGAGGACTTCATTTGAGTTTGAATATTGTCTATGAGACAATATTTGTGTTAAAAACTCTCAGCTACACTTTTGTCGTATTATATAAAAGAAGTTTGTATTTGATCTATGTACCATGTATTTGGCGACCCAAGATGGGTGATGTATACATATTTTTGGGGTGTCACAATTGGTATCAAAGCTTAGGGATATGATCTCTGGCTGAGGTGTGAGACTAGAACTGGGAGGGGAGAGACGAGTAATTCCTTCGCTAGTATGACCTACTTAAGTTTATTTGTTATTTAATTGGTCGGTCAGAGTATCGGGATAATATGTGGCATGTCAATTAACCCTTATTTTGAAACTATATTCTAGAATGATATCTGAAATACAGGAGATGAGAAATGTGATACATCAGAAATAATCAGGAAGGTACAATTCGAAAAGAAAACAAGGTATTCTCATATCTTCGAACTACCAAGTACGTAAGTTTCGAGGGCAAAATTTCATAAGGAGGGGAGATTGTGAGACCCCGAATTTTATGAAATGAAAGTATTCAATTTTCTTATAATTATTATTTTATTTAGTAAATGGTTAAATTGATAAAGGTTAAAGTTAAGTGTGACATGTGAAAATTTTACAAAGTAAGCAAGTTGATATAAAATATTCGTTGTGTCGGGGAATATTCGTTTTAACAGGGAATATTTGTAGGACGACATAATCATTTGTGGACACCACAACAGAAGTATTGTCGTAGTTAGAAAATGATAGAAATATCTTTTTATAAAAATAACAACGAAAATTTTACCGTTAGACTTTTGAACTATGCGGTGGTAAAAGTACAATAATACGTGTGGTTGCATAGTAGCACACAGTATTGATTATTGATGCTTACATGAAAAGCCACTCAATTATATTCAATTATTGTTATAGTAATTGCTGCACAATAACTCTCATATTATTGATTCAATTATTGTCACAGTATCATCTGCATAATATTTTATTATTACTAAATCAATAATTGAGACGACAAAATTATTCATATTATTATTTGCAATATTGACAATTTCTAGAAAGTTCTGTCAATGAGAGGTTTAGTCACCTAATTATGCGCCAACAGGGAGAAATCTTTATCGGAAATCCCCCTCTTTCCTGGGAATGATCTGGTTGTTAAATATTATGAGTTATAATATTAATGATGAATAAGTTCGTATTGATTAAAGATGAAATTGATATTTCCATTGTGTTGGGATTATTATTGTTAGTAGAAATCAACATCTACTTCGATAATAATTGATGTCTGGAGGTTATATTGACCAATCAGGTAATTAATCAGATAAATGAGCAATTAATTGCTATTAATTCACATGCTTATAACTATTTGTTCACATGTGTGTACTATTGATTCACATGCATGTACTATTAGGGGAGGTGGTGCAAGATTGATAATACTTGCATGATTAAATTAAAAATGGAGGTATAGATGAAGGTATTATACTGGAATTATTTTTTCACATGTATAGAACTATTGAGTCACATGATTGTACTATTGATTCACATGATATACTATTAGGGGAAGTGGTGCAAGTTTGATAAAACTTGCAGGACTAAATTAAAAATGAAGGAAAATATAAAGGTATTATACTGTAATATTTCGAGCCCCAAAACATGCACTTATCGAAACTATATTTTCCTATAAATAGAAACTCATTCTTCTTTCATTCTCACCAGTTCACTAAGACTCACAAGAGCAATTATAGAGAGAGAAGCTATAGAGAGAAAGAAGAAGAGAAGTCTGCTACTTCATTATTCCAGTATCCAGTCTTTTTCTGAGGTAAGGGATATTATTTGTTGTATTCGTAAGGGATATTATTTGTTTTACTAGTAAGGGATATTATTTGTTCTTTTGGTAAGGGGTATTATTTATTTCATATTCTGAAGAGATATTATTTTTCGTATTCGTATGAATATTATTTTCGTTCAATATTCGTAAGGAATATCATCTTCGTTCAATAGTCGTAGGAATATTATTTTCGTTCAACAGTCGTAAGGGGTATTATTTATTTCATATTTAGAAGAGATATTATTTTTTGTATTTGTATGGATATTATCTTCGTTCAATATTCATATGAAATAATATTTTCTTCCATACTCTGTAGTATGTAATTAATATTATTTCGTTTTGTATTCCTACTTCCACACTCATTATTTTGAAGTATTGTTGCTATACTCCATGAAATTAGTAAAATATCCTTGATATTTGTGCTTCATCCAGTATCTTTTCATGAAAATATTATTCTGAGCATTCTTGATAATTATTTATCTTTTTAATGTCGGAATACTATTCACGAGATATTATTCACAAATTACTATTCATGGGTACTATTCATAAAGTACTATTCACGGGTACTGTTCATAAAGTACTATTCACGGTGTACTATTCACCTGGGGAACTATTTATGATAAAAATTGATTTCTTTTCGATCCAAATCTTTTTTCAATACAATATCATTCTTGAATTTTACTCCACAAAGCAGTATCATGTTGACAATTTGGACATTATTAAATTATGGATAAATTAAATTATAAATCTTTAAAAATTTATCCTTTGCTTTCTTTTAATTGAATTCTTATATCATTGTCATCATCCTCAGGCTTATATTGTGATAAAAGTCATCTGTGGCTTACGTGCATAGATGTACTATTGATTGGTATGATTATGACCTGGGATTATTCGGTATAATCATGACCGTAAGGTTACAAATGATGTGGTAAAATTCCTCATTGGCCTGTAGTGCATAGATGGACTGTTGTATGTATGATTATGACCATGGATTATTCGATATAATCATGACCATTGATGATCATGACCACTGGTGATAATAACGAATATCCTTGGCCGTAGTGCATGGATAATTCGATAATGTGATTGGCAGGATCATGACCATTAGTTAATAGTTGAATGTCTTTGGCCGTAGTGCACTGACATGCAATTGATTGGTATGGTCATTGTTATTACACTTGATTGTCTTTAGCCTTTGGGGTAAGGATATTGAGTGAACGTTCTATTAAGCCTTTGTGGTAAGGAGAAACTATTGATTCACATTATTATAAACATGAATTATGAATTTAACTAAAATCTTTGGTGGTTCAGGTGAAGATAGGTGATGAAAGTTCTCTTTGTCTTGGGTATAATAAAGAACTTTTAATTGGTATCATAACGATAAAATTTATGATAAACTTTTTAAATCATAGAAGATAGTAGATATCATGCTCTACTTGACTCTTCTAATGGATTTCTTATTCCGCTGCAGTTGTTGATCTAAAACTTGTTGTCTATTGTATTCTATCAGTCGTTATATTGTTGAAGGCTAAGGATAATTTATTCTACATTATCTTAGTCATAATATTTGTTACTGGGCTAGTTGAGCTCACCCTTTTCTTTCATTGTTCTCTTCAGGAAATAAGAATATAGCTGGGACAAGTCGGGAATGGATTGACGGTCCAGATGGTTGTTTTAGTAGTCCTCACTATTCTATGAAATAGTGTGATAATAAATGTAATGAGGACTTCATTTGAGTTTGAATACTGTTTATGAGACAATATTCATGTTAAAAACTCTCAGCTACGATTTGTCGTATTGTATAAAAGAAGTTTGTATTTGATCTATGTACCATGTATTTGGAGACCCAAGATGGGTGATGTATACCTATTTTGGGGGCGTCACAACGACCTTCAAAGATTTCAAGGCGGTTGGACCACTAGAATTTTGTGGGTCCATGAATCCGGTTGGGGCACATATTTGGATCATGAAAATTGAAAAAAAAATCGACGTTGCTAGTGTTGGTGAGGACCATAAGTTTGCTTTTGCAACATTAATGTTGAAAGTAGAAGTAAGTTACTGGTGGAAAGCAAATAAAAACTGAGGAAGACAAGGGGTAATGGCTTGGAATAGGTTTAAGGAAATATTTTTCGAGACCTATTTCCCATAGAGTTCACAGAATCAGATTGAGGTTCAGTTTCTAGAGCTGAAGCAGGGTATGATAACGGTGTTAGGATATGCAGAAAAATTCAACGAGTTGGTGAGGTTTGCGCCATATCAAGTTAAAATAGATAAGTGCAAGGCAAGAAGGTTTGAACATGGACTGAAGCCCTGGTTGTACACCATAGTTTCTGTGTTTCAGTTGAAGACGTTTGCAACAGTGCGTAAGAAGGCAATTATCGCGGAAGGTGGACGAGATGCCTTAACGAAGTACAATCAGGAACATAGAAAAAAGAAAAATGAGAGTGAAGGCAAAACTGGGGGTAGTAATGGAATAAAAAATAACCCAGAGAGAAAATGGAGTGTGAGTATAGGTGATGGAAGTCAATAGAGTAGCTAACAGAAAAGGAAATTTGAAGCATGTGCTACCTGTGGGAGAAATCACACTTGCGTGTGCTTGAGGGGTAAGCGAGTGTGCTTTAACTGTGGCCAAGAGGTTCACATTGCTCCGAATTGCGATCAACTAAAGAATAGTGCTTGTTATATAAGCGGGTCGAAGGATCATTTAGCTCGTGAGTTTCCCAAAAAGAAAGTTGGAGAGGCAATTGGAAGCAAGGGAGGTAGCAGTGGAGGTACGTTAACTATTGCTGGACCAACGTCATCAAGTAGACCCACAACAAAAACCTTCAACAAGACTGTGCAAGATGCGGTGCAATCAAAAGACGTTGTGTCAGGTATTATCCCAATCAATGATATAAATGCATATGTGCTTTTTGATTCGGGTGCTACTTGTTCATTTATATCTTATGATTTTGCTAAGAGTCTAGGGTTGCCGAGTAAAGAGTTGAATTTTCCTTTGAACATAGAAATTGCGAATAGGGAGGTGATTCCTGTTAGATTCGTATATAGGACTTGTAGGGTGAATATTAAGGGAAATGTTATGACAATAAATTTAATCCCGATTAAACTTAGGGAATTTGATGTTATATTAGGGATGGATTGTCTATTCAACTATGGAGCGATAATTAATTGCCAAAAGAAATGTTTAAACCTTATGACTCCGTCAAAGGTTGTTTTCTATGGTAGCAAATCGCCTATACAATCAAGTTGTCTGACAATTATGCAAGCCAATAAGTTGTTGAGACAAGGCTGTGTAGAATATTTAGCTTACATAGTCGATACTTAGAAGAAGGGTGTGAAACTAGAGGAGATACAAGTTTTTAGGGATTTTGTGGACGTTTTTCCAAAAGATTTGCCAGGACTTCCGTTTGACAGAGATATTGAGTTCGTTATCAATTTAACACCAGGGATTGCTCTGATATCGAAGGCCCCGTACAGGATGACTCCGATAGTGATGAAGGAATTGATGGTACAACTGTAAGAGCTGCTAGACAAGAAATATATTCAGCCGAGTGTATCGTCGTGGGGGGTGCCGATGTTATTCGTGAAGAAGAAGGATGGGTCAATGCGTCTTTGCATTGATTATAGGGAGTTAAACAAAGTCACTATTAAGAATAAGTATCCGTTACAAAGAATAGATGACTTGTTTGATCAACTAAAAGGAGCTAGATACTTCTCGAAGATAGATTTGAGAAGTGGATATCATTAATTAAAAGTAAGGAAGGAGGATGTACCAAAGACGGCATTCAGAACTTGGTATGGACACTACGAGTTTCTGATAATGTCTTCTGGTTTTACCAATGCCCCTGCAACATTCATGGATTTGATGAACATGGTGTTTAAACTATTCTTAGATAAGTATGTGGTGGTATTCATTGATGATATTTTGGTGTACTCCAAATCTCAAGAGGAACACGTGGAACATTTACTTTTGACGATGGAGACGCTAAGAAGGGAAAAGTTGTACGTGAAATTCTCTAAGTGTGAATTATTTCTAGAACGTGTACAATTTCTTGGGCATGTGATTGACAAAGATGGGATTTCGGTGGATCCATCAAAGATTGAAAGTTGTAATAAATTTGGAACAACCAAAGACACCATCAGAGGTGAGGAGTTTCTTGAGATTTGCAGGTTACTACAGACGGTTTATTCAAGACTTTTCCAAGATTTCCACTCCGTTAACGAATTTGACTAGGAAAATCGTAAAATTTTCCTGGACAGAGAATTGCGAAGAGAGGTTTCAGGATTTGAAAAAAAAAACTTAGCGTGGCACCTGTGTTGTCATTACCGGATAATACAGGAAACTTTGTGGTGTATAGTGATGCATCACATAAAGGACTAGGCTATGTGCTTATGCAAAATGACAAAGTTATTGCGTATGCCTTAAGACAACTGAAAGATTATGAGAAAGGATACCCGACTCATGATTTAGAGTTGGCTGCGGTGGTATTTTCTCTGAAGATATAGAGACACTATCTCTATGGGGACCATAAAAGCCTGAAGTATATTTTCACACAGAAGGATCTGAACATGCGTCAGAGGCGATGGCTAGAATTGATAAAAGATTATGATTATGAAATCTTTTATCATCCGGGTAAAGAAAATGTGGTTATTGATGCCTTGTGTAGGAAGGGTCGGGAGAAGTTAATGTTTTTAACTGCCCAGGAGGAGCTCATTTCAGCAATGACGAAACTAGAATTGGAAGTAAAACTTCCAAAAGAATCGGATGAAAGATTGTTTCAGATGGTAGCTGGTCCAACTTTAGTGGACAAAGTGAAGAACGCTTAACTATAAGATGAAGGATGCGACAAAATTAAAGAAAGAGTGTATGAGGGCAGTGAGGTGAAGTTTAAGATTGATACCGAAGGATTACTAAGGTTCGAGGGAAGAATTTGTGTTCCAGTAGTACCTGAAATTAAAGACGAAATTTTGACTGAAGCTCATAATTCAAGATATTCAATTCACCCAGGGAGTACGAAGATGTATCAAGATTTATGACAACAATTCTTGTGGCTGAATATGAAATATGATGTTGCAGAATGTGTCACAAAATGCTTGACATGTCAAAAAGTCAAAGCCGAGCATCAGAGACCAAACAGATTACTTCAACCATTGGAAATACCATAATATAAGTGGGAGCATATCATAATGAATTTTGTGGTAGGTCTTCCGACTACTCAGAAAGGGTACGATAAAATTTGGGTAATAGTGGATAGGCTTACGAAATTAGCACACTTTTTACAAATAAAGATTAGATTAAATCTTGATTGGTTGGAAAAGTTGTACGTCAAGGAGATCGTTTTGAGACATGGAGTAGTTCCAGTGTCAATTGTGTCAGACAGAGATCCCTGATTCACGTTAAAATTCTGGAAAAGACTACAAGAATGCATAGGAACATAGTTAAGAAAGAGCACAATGTACCATCCTCAAACAGACGACCAAAGTGAACGAACAATCCAGACGTTAGAGTATATGTTAAGAGCATGCATTATGGATTTCAAAGGAAACTAGGATTATCACTTACCGTTGGCTAAATTTGCCTACAACAATAGTTACCACACAAGCATCGACATGCCGCCTTACGAAATATTATATGACAGAAAGTGCAGAACTCCACTGTGCTGGGATGAAGTTGGTGAACGTCAACTATTAGGACCGGAACTAGTAGAGTACACCGCTGAGGTTGTCAAACTCATCATGGCAAGATTAGTAGCTGCTCAAGACAACTAGAAAAAGTATACTGATTAACACAGATAAAATCGCGAATTTGACGTTGGAAATTTTATTTTCCTAAAAGTTTCTCCTTGGAAGGGGAAGATCCAATTTGGTAAGAAAGGAAAGGAAAGTTAAGCCCAAGGTTTATTGGACCCTTTGAGGTTCTACGTAGATTAGGTGAAGTGGCTTACGAGGTAGCTCTACCTCCAGAATTGGAACATGTTCACAATGTCTTTCATGTTTCAGTATTGAGACCGTATAAACCTGACTATAAACATGTGATTGAGTATGAACTGTTATCGTTCGATAAAGATTTGTCTTATAAGGAGATTCCTATCCAGATAGTTGACATGAAAGAACAAGTACTCAGGAATAAAGTGATACCTTCTGAGAAAGTGATATGGAGGAACCACAGTGCCGAGGAAGCTACGTGGGAACTTAAAGACAAAATGATGAAAAGCTATTTTGAGTTATTTATTTGATCTGTGTTTTTGATTCTGGGGACATAATCTATGTAAGGAGGGAAGGATGTAACAATCCAGAATTTTAATTGTAATTTCAAATATTTATTGAATTAAATAAATATTTTAGTTGATGTGTTTATTATTAAATAAATATTTATTTAATTTCATTATGTATTAGTTAAATAAATAATTCATGAGTTCTGGGGAATTAACTTAATTAAGGTAATATGTTAATTAAGTTGATAATTGGTAATTTGGTATTTTGAAGTTAATTAAAATAAAAGAGTGATGAATTAATTATTATGTGGTAATATTCTAATTTAATTTAATAATTAAATTAGAGAGTTTGATAAGGATTAAATGAATTGTTATAATGTTCTTTTAATTTAATTTAGTAATGAAAGTAATGTACTAATTTATTAAATAAAATTATAAGGAAATTATAATTTTATGGCAATCTTGATTATGTGGCAAATTGATTTAATAAGTTGTTATTAGCTTTAATTTAATTAAATTTGAATATGGAAATTTAATTAAATATAGTGTGACAATAAACTATATTGTAATTGAGTTATTAAAATAAGTTAAAAGGAGTTTTAAATGTGTTTTACCAAACAAGGCTTAGGGCTTGTTAATCCTAAATTTTTTTTTATTTTGTTTTGTCAAACAAGCCTTGGTGGCTTTTGAATTTAAAAAGAAAAATTATTGACATCAGTTATATTATACATTAATACGTATTATATGTAATTATATGTTATACGTTTATATTATATCAGCTTTTATATGTTACGTAAAGTTAGAAGAGAGAAAAAAAAAGAACATAGGAGAGAAAAGACAGAGTGCTAGAGAGGTTTTCTTTGTGAGCTTAAGAATTGGAAGAAAGAGAAAGATTAGCAAGTCTTTTTTTTCTAGCAAAGCTAAATAAGCAACTAAATGTATAAATTCTTATTCTCTTTCAATTCTTGAGTTTTCATTCTCTATAATTGGTTTTGAAGAAAATTGTTGAAGATATGATTATATGTATGTTAATTTCTGTATTTAAACTGTTTTATGTGATTTGTATATGATTTAGAGTGGAATAATCCATGAAAATGTGATAAATATGAGGAGATTATATTTACAATGAGTTTACAGTGTAAAATACATGAATATGGCTTATTGGATACTAAATTTTGTGTTCAATTAGTGTTGTAATGTATAATTTATTTGTTGATTGTAAAAATACATGAAGAAAGCGAAAATAATATGATTTAAACTAATATTTTGGTTGAAAAACTAATTCTGAAAGAAATTATTTCGCTAAGAATGTCTAAAAGTGAAGAAATAGTAAAAATAGTGAATTTAAAGGTTTTAATTTTTATGTTTAAGTTGTTTATATGGTTATAAACATGTTAGAAACATTAGTTTATGTTTCTTATAAACTTATTAAACTTGGGTAAGTTGGAATGGTTGTTAGAAAAGAGCTTTTAGTTTAATTTGGCTTCATTGTGTTCATTCATGAAGCTAGAACCGATATTGGTGTGCATAGCTCGTGCAAGCGTTACCAATGCATTTTTGTGGCACCAGCGGGCATGCTCGCCTCGACGGGCCTTTCCTCAGTATAAAACCCTGCCCCGGCTGGGGTAGTAGAGCTGGGGCAATTTTGGTTTTAGTTGTGTGAAGTCCAATGTACGTTAGTCTAACCTAATCTAAAGAGCATGATAACGTGTTGAACATGTAATATGAATTTATATCAGGTTTTTAACATTCATATGTTGACATGGCATGTTAATTTGATAAGTTGTAAAAGAGCTAAAATGTGATACTCATGAAAGGATGTGATGTTGTATAAACTTAAGATTCGAGACTTCGGTCTTGTAATATGTGATTTATGGTATTAAGTAATAACTTAAACTAAGTTAACGAGCTATACTAAAAGTGGGAACTAAACTCATGAATTTAATAATAGTGTAACTAATGAGTGTTATCAATACGTATGGTATGCATAGGACTTGTGGTGAACGTGAGTAGTGATCGTTTAACCTACGCATAAGGCAATTTCCTAAACCTTATTTATTTATGTAAAGCAAGATCTTTATTCTATCTTGTTTATTATTTTTGTGGAAGTTTCCTAATACTCTTGTTTAAACAAGTTCTCTAACCTTAATATTTATTTGAGCTTATTCTATTGTTTATAAATATGCAAGTTATTATTCTGTCTTGTTAATAAAATTACTCAAGTTCTTGAATTCTATCGAGCAAAGTTCTTAATTTTTTTTCCTTACTGGAAAATGTAACCTTAACTTATCATTGTTGTTCAAGCAAGGTTCATTATATCTCTTTAATACTTTGAAAGTTATTCTTAAAGCATGACTTTGATGTATCATATATAATATTCATTTATGGTTCATAATTACTCTATAACATATCGTTGTTAAACCCTCGCATTGTCATTAAACTCTTGATTCAACTAATCCTTAGTTGATGTTCGTTGATGAGACACCCCCAAATCCGGGTACTTCATTTCCGCCGAATTTGGTGCTCACTATCATAATAATTACATCTAACTACCCATAATAAAGGATAAAACATTAAATAACTTAAACAATAATCTTTCCCATTAAAGGGTTATATCATCTCATAAACAATCCCCGGTAATCTAACCTAAATTATTACATCAGTTTGCGAAATACATTATAAAATAAAACAAGCCTTATAACATTATACATTTAAATAAACTTTAAGTAATTCTTCAACACTTGGACATCTTGCCCTTTCCCTTGCTAGTAGATGGCTCATCACCTCTTTTGACTTTAGCTGCATTGTTTAATTGCAAGAGTGAGCAAACAATTACTCACAGACATAAAGAATATTAATAATAACCATATGAGAATGAACAACGAATGTTGTACAATAATGAACTTGTTCTACGAATAGAAACATAAACAAGTTCAAACTTTAATATCTGAGGGTTTTATTACCACGAACTATGTCCACAGTGATTAGGTATTACTACCCCAACCTTAACAGTTAATTATACTGTGCAGACTCTTCTTGACGTACTTAGGGGGATCAGCCCTTTGTACCATGTATTGTGCACAAACATCTAAATGTTACACATACAAAATCCCCTATGTTAGTGTTGTTCATCTCAGTTTGAATTTAGAATTTCTGCACTAAAGAAAGTTTAGTTTGGAACTAGATTATCAGTGTTTCTAGAATTTTAGAACACTTATTCAATTTCCATCAATAAAGGTTTAATACAAGAATGTATAACTGAAAAAGGCTATCAAAGTCAAAGATCGGATATCAACAATATATAATTGAATAAACGTGATATACATGCAAAGTACTACATTCAAAGAATTAGAACAATCTCCTTTGAATCAATGTGTTAGAACAATATACATTTTGAATAATAATAACAAGAAATGAGAATGTGAAACTCATTCAATGTAACGAATTAGGTTACAAGAGCTTATTCAATCATACATAAGAATAATTACAATAGTCTTGCTCAATGAAAGTTTAGGATAAGAAACTTGCATTCATAAACAAAAGAATGAAGTTAGAAAGCTTTCTCAATGTAAAGAGTTAAGGTATAGAAACTTGCATTCATAAACAAAAGAATGATGTTAGAAAGCTTGTTCAATTTAAGAGTTAAGGTTTAGAAATTTGCCTTAAATGTAAGCTACACAAATGTAATATTCGCCAATTACCCTACATATATCATTGAAATCACAACAACAATTAGTTGTATTAGCTTTAGGGGTTTAAACAATCATTTAGGTCATAACCCTAATCTAGCACCTAACCACGTAGGTTAACATACTTAACGAATCTGAAATCTCATTACGATCCAACATAACTTAATCGTTCATCTCTAACTTTGAAAAGACCACATTTGGTTTCATTTTATAACTTATTTAACAATTATTTAAAAATCTTCACACTTCGCATTACCACACATTAGAATATGATATTATAGCTTATATTATGTCTTAACATCATTAACATGCATGCTTGATCAACCTAAGTCCTTTACACATGACCTCCAAATGAGCAGACTTCACTACCTCAAACTAGAGTATGGCGCAGCTGCGCTTGGGACTAAGCTTGATTGCTTGGGGGAGCAGTGACTTAGCGATATTTTGCTTGGCACCGGTAGCGACTCTGCTTTACCGGTGCATGTATACGTAAGCGTAAGCAGTGAAACGATGAGCGAATTTATGAAAGTAGTAAGCACACAAGCCAATCATGTTTGATGATAAAGCATATACTTTGTAACAATCTTATTCATTTATTAATAAAAAGTATTAATTTATTAAAGGCTTTTAATTATCTACATGATGTTGTTTTATAATAAGTGATATACCCATAGTTTTAAGTAATGCTTTTAGAATAATGATGATGATCATTCTAATGAGATCTAAATTCTTAGAAAGCTTAAAACTAAAATAGTTCCCAATCATTGGATTACTAAATTGGGGATTAGTGAATCCGGATAGATTGGTACATACGTTGCTTGCTCATTGGATGAGGATGATTGATCTCATGATCATTTGTATGGAGACACTAAAGCAAGTATGTAAGTGCTTATTAGAGAATAAGTTCATCTTTGAAGCGTGGCTCGCTAAGGAATACCTAATGGAGTTTTACTTGCTGTCAATAGGAATTCTGTAGTGATAGTAGTACAAGTGATCCTTGGACTTGAGATCATCATAGTATCTTGTGTATGATGAGTTATACTTTGACTTATTCCTTAAGACCCTTAGGGTATATCAAAAGGTATGCTTGGGTATAATAAGTTGTATATGTAGATAATGTATGATCAATAAAGAATCTACCACTTCTAATAAAGAAGAGAAATGTCCTATGTGATTCGATAAATGACAACCCAAGTAGTCCTTGGTTAATAAGAGAATGAAATTAGAAAGGAGTTTCTAATTTGCATTATTTGGGATTGTGCATTTAAGGATCGAAATACATATAATTAAATAAAATAAGACTTGTGATGATTCTATGCCTTATATTTAATTGGGACATTGTATGGTGGAAGGATTGAATTGTATGGTAACTATTTACTCAAAGATTCTTTAATGATTAATGTTGAAATCTATATTATCCGGAAAGTCGTTGATCGCTATTTAGGAGGCTTATCCCTATTGTAGAATAAATATTATTTATTTAAATAAATTAATTGTTTAATTTATTTATTTAAATAAGATTAGAATTGTTCTAATTGATTTATTTACAACCGATTTAATATGGAGAACCTAAAGGGTCACACCATAAAAGGAAGAATAATTATTTAAGAAGTTAATGGCATAATCGTAATAATATGTTAAGTATATTTAATTTAATCTATGGTGATAGAATAAATTAAATAGCTTAATATTTATTATTTAATATTTTAGAAATATTAAATATAAATTAATAAGAGGAGTCTTATTAATATTATTACAATTATTATTATTATTTTAATTTCTAAAAGAGTTTAGGAATTAATTTAATATAAGTACTCTCATTTATTCCTAATTGGATTTGGAAGGAAAATTAGTTAAAGGAGTTTAATTAATTATCCCTAATAAGATTAGGGAGCTTAATTAATTAAAAGAATTTAATTAATTAAATAAAACCCAATTCCTTAATTGTTAAGGTGGGTTGCCCACATCTATGAATAAGAGGAGTCTTATTATGGGTGTTGGTTTTTGTTGACTTTTACAACATACGTAATTCCAATAGTTGGGAGACTACGCCTTTTCTATAGAGATAGAAAACTAGGGTTTAGCCAACCACCCATCTTCTTGAATCCTTCTTCTTCCTTGGTGGATCACCTCTAGAGGCCAAACACTTGGGTGGCTAACGTTGATCAAAGGAAGGAACCAAACCCGGTGAATTCAAGTTGAACGCGAAAGGATTTGGAGGTGAACTTGTACCTGAGGATGTTCGATCTTCAAGGGTATGATTTTATTCTTTATCTTTTCGTTTAATTAATAATTGTGCATAAAGGGTGATCCGGGTATATGGTTTGTAAAATTTTTAAACTCTGATTTTTACACGTTTCCGCTTATTTTTGCAATTTGATTGCGTTCTTGAATATTACAAACCTAACACTTTAGCCCAAAAAACACGAATTTCACCCACAAAACAGTGAAATTAACATCTACAATTTGTATAGACTATTACAAACATGTTTGCTAACATTTACAACTAATTAACACAATTTAACATCAACTAAAACTAGTTTAATTTTTCAAAATTCCATATTTTCATATAAAACTCCATTTTTGAACTTCTTCACAAAAATCATCATTGACATCTCAATTTCTCACCAAATCACTTTGTTCAAACTACGTTATCTTCGTTTCTTAATGAACTAGCATAAACAAGCTTCAATTTACAATTTAACATATAAATTGATCACTTAAATTGGTACTTTCTAAGCCATTTTTTCAAGCATAAACATTGTTATATGTTTTCTTCCTATAAACCCAAATTCACGTGTTTGGAAATCAAATAATACTCACATATGTGACAACAGATTCAACAATACAATCCTCATCATATAATCACGTTTGAAACAACAAATCAACAAAAATCAATTTACAGAGAACTTTAAATCAATTACAATTCCAACTAGAAAATTTGGGAATAAGTTAACCTTGAATTAGTAAAACAATTAGCAACCCTTCTAGCAACACCACTGAAATTGTACGGTAACTATTTACTCAAAGGTTCTTTAATGATTAATGTTGAAATCTATATTATCTGGAAAGTCGTTGATCGCTAGGGAGGCTTATCCCTATTGTAGAATAAATATTATTTATTTAAATAAATTAATTGTTTAATTTATTTATTTAAATAAGATTAGAATTGTTCTAATTGATTTATTCACAACCGGTTTAATATGGAGAACCTAAAGGGTCACACCATAAAAGGAAGAATAATTATTTAAAAAGTTAATGGCATAATCGTAATAATATGTTAAGTATATTTAATTTAATCTATGGTGATAGAGTAAATTAAATAGCTTAATATTTATTATTTAATATTTTAGAAATATTAAATATAAATTAATAAGAGGGTCTTATTAATATTATTACAAATATTATTATTATTTTAATTTCTAAAAGAGTTTAGGAATTAATTTAATATAAGTACTCTCATTTATTCCTAATTGGATTA
Source organism: Panax quinquefolius (assembly GCA_020205615.1). Classification (NCBI taxonomy): domain Eukaryota; kingdom Viridiplantae; phylum Streptophyta; class Magnoliopsida; order Apiales; family Araliaceae; genus Panax; species Panax quinquefolius. Next base: position 99,258,089 of record CM035169.1, read on the forward strand.
GGAAGGAAAATTAGTTAAAGGAGTTTAATTAATTATCCCTAATAAGATTAGGGAGCTTAATTAATTAAAAGAATTTAATTAATTAAATAAAACCTAATTCCTTAATTGTTAAGGTGGGTTGCCCACATCTATAAATAAGAGGAGTCTTATTATGGGTGTTGGTTTTTGTTGACTAGTACAACATACGTAATTCCAATAGTTGGGAGAGTACGCCTTTTCTATAGAGATAGAAAACTAGGGTTTAGCCAACCACCCATCTTCTTGAATCCTTCTTCTTTCTTGGTGGATCACCTCTAGAGGCCAAACACTTGGGTGGCTAACGTTGATCAAAGGAAGGAACCAAACTCGGTAAATTCAAGTTGAACACGAAAGGATTTGGAGGTGAACTTGTACTTGAAAAAGCTCGATCTTCAAGGGTATGATTTTATTCTTTATCTTTTCGTTTAAATAATAATTGTGCATAAAGGGTGATCCGCATATATGGTTTGTAAAATTTTAAACTCGATTTTTACACGCTTCGCTTATATTTTGCAATTTGATTGCGTTCTTGAATATTACAAACCTAACAGTGGCATCAGAGCCAAACCTTTATGTAAATTATTAATTGTTTTAATTTAATATCTATATTGATATGTGTTTAGAATAATTTAATTGGGCATAATTTATTGTATAAAATTTAAATAAAAAAATAATAAAAAAAAAGAGCCGAAATTATCCCCGGAAATCAAGTACGGATTATTGGGTGCTCTTTTATTTGTTACAGCCATGATTTACGGAAATCATATATATATACAAGTTATTATATATATACAAGTTATTATATACAAGTTATTAACGTGGCAGTAACGTGGCAGTATATAACAAATTATTATATATATGATATATATTAACGTAATATATATATATAATAATTTTATAATTAAAATAAAAAGTTTATTTTAATCTTAAAATAAAAGGTTTATTTTAATATTAAAATAAAAGAGTTTATTTTAATTTTAAAATTGAGATTTCATGCTAACTAATTAGAGTTGGAATTGGATTCCATGATAACTAATTGGAGTTGAAATTGGATTATATTTTTCCTTAAATAAAGGAGTTTATTTAGATATGAAATAAGATTTCATATTATTCAAAATAAAGGAGTTTATTTGTGAAAAGGAAAGAGAATCCTAATTTCCTTAAATAAAGGAGTTTATTTAGATATGAAATATGATTTCATATTATTCAAAATAAAGGAGTTTATTTATGAATAGGAAAGAGAATCTGTGTTTCCTTTAATAAAGGAGTTTATTTTTTTACTTGGAATTGGATTCCATAATTAATTAAAATAAAGGAGTTTATTTTGATTAAAAATTTTGATTAAAATAAAATAGTTTATTTTATTCAAAATTGGATAAATTAAAATAAAATAGTTTTATTTTGATTTAAATTTGGATTAAAATAAAGGAGTTTATTTTGATTCAAAAATAAATTTTATACTAACTACATTTGCCCATTAAATGATATCAATATATATATTAAATGTTTATTATTCATGAGATGAATGTTATTTATTGATGCATATGGTGATGTGTATGATAATAAATGGGATTGATTATGGACTATTGACCAATCTGATTGGATTTTATTTTAGTTGGATGCATGAATGTATGGGTTTTATTAAATGGGGTCTGCGTACCTCGTCTTCTCTAATTTTTTCTTAATGTAAATTCTAACTCCCTCCTATGTACTTCCCTCGATCACGATCAAGGTTTCTATTTATTTTAAATAGTTTTGTAATAGGAATAGTTAGAATTAATTTAAAAAAAATTGGAGATCAAGGAGCAAGGAGCGCTTGAAGACCAAGTTTGTAATGGAGCCAGTTTAAATGTAATAGTTATATTTAAATATTATTTCTTGCACCCCTAGGGGTTTGACCTTTTGGTTCACTTGGTGGCTCTAGTGAACCAAACTAGAATAAAAGTCCATAATCAATCCCATTTAGAATATAGTATTCTATATGTGCATGCTTATACTATATATATTATATATTATGCAAACATGCTTCGCATGTTCATTAATATGACGCGTATTTTATATATATGTGCATGCGCGCTAAACAAGATGAGACATTTTAATAACAAACCCCTCAATTTTTATATTAAGTCCTAAGCGTTCAAAGATATTTGGAATATCGAACGTCGCCTTCTAGCATGATAAAATTAATTGAGTATTAAATATATAATATGAGTTTGTTGTGTCACCACAAGGCAAGTATTAAGTATTTAAGATGTTAATTTATCACATTTGATGCTTATAAAGAAAATTGAACAATGTTGTTTTGTTGTGTCACCACAAGGATGATATTTTTCTTTTTTGAATATATGGAGTGCTAGGTCGGACTTAACTTGGATAATTTTGATTTGGATGTGCCACCACTTGATCAAAATAATCTAAGAGGCAAAAGAAAAGGAGTTGCATAGTTGATGTAATTGACAAAAGTTGTCTACCTATTTATTTATATATAGTTTGTTGTGTCACCACAAGGCTATATACATTTGAAATGGGATCCTTATTCTCACTAGCAAATCTTTAATTAGATTTTTGCCGAACTATATAAGTGAGGTAATATAGTTTGAAGAAAATAGTGGGAGATACTAATTTAAAACAAGACCTAAATTATTTTGGTAATTAATAAAAGAATGTATGTTAAAATGTTGTTAATTACAAATTCATTTACTGAAATTTTACAATGTCTAAAATTACTATCAACTGCTGAAACATATTAGATGTTATTTAACGAGACCAAATTAAAGCGGATTGGTTAAGGAATTTGAGAATAGTTCTTATAAAGTGAAAAGCTATCTTATGTCCTTAATCGTATATCATCAAGAATGGTTGCGCACAATGCCTCTGAGGAAGACATTGCTACTTTTAGAAAGTGGCAAGATGATGATGCAGTTGGCTCAATGCATCATGCTCGCATCCATGAGTAATGAGCTTGACGTCGATGTGATGAAACTATGGATACTTCTACTATACTCCCCGCACATCAAGTAGTTGATGGTGAGGAAATGGGGACCGATAGATATCGAGATATCTAAGGAGCTCTTTCGATCTAGAATGGCCAATGGCACTATAATATGCATACAAAAGTTCTTAACATAATCAATTTGATTGATCAATTAGGACAACTGGTTTTGTCAAGGATGGAGAGTTGAGCCAAGATTTGATCTTGCACTCACTCCGGACTCCTTTCATAATTGTTGTGAATTTTTCATATGAACAAGCTAGATATCGACTTTCTTGATTTGCTTAACATGTTGAAAAATGTTAAGAGTCACTTTCAACCAAGAAAGACCATGTCTTCTTGGTAGGGGCCAAAGGATCTTACGAAAAGAAGAAGCGATTCAAAGAAGGTAAATGCGAAAAGCGTAAACAAAGGATAATAAGAGCAAAAGCCCGATCACGGATAGCAAAGGAGTTTGCTTCCAACGCAATAAGCCTCGGACATTGGAAAGAAAGCGCAAGAAGCATCTTCTTTGAGGCTAACCAAAAGAAGCTTAGTGAAGTTTGGTTACAAATACAAATTTGTTCATGATTTAAAATAAATTTTTCTTTAAGTCGAGGTTCTACTTGGGTATTGGATACCGACTTTGGTTATCATAAATATAGATTTATGAAGGACCAAGCTAGAAGTAGAAAGCTAAACAAATATAAGTAATCTTATATGGGAAATGTAACAAAGGTTGCCATATTAGCCATAGAAACTTATAGTTTAGCAATGCCTACTGAGCAAATCTATTAAGTCGATAAGTTGTTATTGTATTCCAGTTCTTGTTAAAATATTATTTCCATTTTATTGTTGGACAATGAAATCTTTGGTATTATAATTAAGAACAATTGTTGTTCTATTTATAATAATAATGTTTTGTATAGAACTGGAATATTACTTAATAAATTTTGTATACTTGACTTACATGAAAATAATTTTTGCATATTGAATAAACTAGTATAAGAAAAGGAGATGATCATTCAAAGAGTTGAATGTATGTATTTGTTGAAATACAAGTGTGAATTATTTGAAAGGTTCAAAGAATTCATAAGTGAAACAAATTGGCAATGTATTAAGATTCTTTGATTAGATCAAGGAATAAATACTTGTGCAATAAGTTTCTAAATCATCTCAAATTGTTTTCTCATAATGGACACATCTCGATACATAATAATTGATTGATGTATCTGAAAGGAAAAATCGTACCTTGTTGGACATGGTGCGGTCCATAATGATTTTACCGACATTCTAGTATCCTTCTGGGATAATGTCATAGAAATGGCTGCATATCTACGAAAAAAGGTAACCTCAAAATCAGGCCCCAAGACACCATAAAAGTTATGGACAGGGAGGATTCCTAATCTTAAGTATGTTAAGATAAGGGGTTGTCCAACTTATGTGAAACGATTTCAAAGGATAAGCTTGGGACAAAATTTGACAAGTACAGATTTGTGGGACATCCTAAAGTAAGTTTAGGGTATATGTTTTATAATCCTACTTAGCTAAAGGTGTTTGTTACGAAACACGCTGCCTTCTAAGATAAAGGTGTTTATCATTGAAGGGGCTAGTGGGAGGATAATAGATCTTGAAGAGTTCAAGAACCACAAAACACTATAAATCAAATAAGAGGAACCTGTAGATGAACCTATTGTACCACAACCGAATCATAAACGGAATTGTAACCGAAGATACCTAGGAGGTATGGATTCATCATGGATGATGATGATGAGGTACGCATCATAGAAGATGATGATCCAGTTACATACGATGAGGTAAGTGTTGTAGACACTCAAAGAAATGGATTGAAGCAAGTTTCTCAAATATGGAACATTCGTTTTGATGAGGCAATCAAAAGAGTTTGATTTTATCAAAATAAGAATGAACCTAGTGTGTACAAAAAAGGGTCGATTGGGAGCATCGTGACATTCCTAGTACTATATGTTGATATACTACGGATAAGGAATGACATACCAATGCTACAATCAGTAAAGATAAAGTTGTCTAAACATTCCTCCATGAATGATTTGGAAGAGTATCTTAATTGGGGATATAAATCTATATAGATAGATTTAAGAGGATGCTCGACTTAACCCGAGGGCGTATATTCATTTGATGCTAAAGTCGTTTAGCATGGCAAACTCAAGAGATGTCTCATGTGGATGAGCTATGGGTGTATCTCTCTTAATAGTCCCCACAGACTCCTAAAAAGAGAGGTCGCATGAGTGACAATCATGTATGCAATGAAATGTACTGAGACCGATGTTGATCGGTCATATTATGGAGAAGTTCACTATGAGTCGGTGAAAATATCTTAAAGTGCTTAACTTAAGCACTAAGGATGTGATCATATTCATGGTGGGTCTAAATTAAAACTAGAGGGCTTAATGGACTCAAGTTTTTCAAAGCAGACCAAGATGACAGAAAATCCAGTTTAAGGTAAAGCGTTATCTTGAACAGTGGTGCAGTGAATTGGAAAGGTTCCAAACAACAAAGAGTTCTTTGGTTTAGTGATAAAGACAAAGTATATAGCTATAAATGAAGTCGCAAGTTGATTTTTGTATTAAAAGTTCATTCTGAGAACTAGGAATAGTTCTAAGTCTCATCTTGGATCTAAACATGTGTTGTGGCACTTTCATTTGATTATTAGAATCATTGAAAGATGGGAAATCACTATAGAAATAGTGGACTCTCATGAACAACATTACATATCCATTAACAAAAGCTTATCCAACAGCAGGATAATCGTCACTTAGAGAAGAAGAGTATGAGATACCATGACGATTGGCTTTAGTGCAAGTGGGAGATTGAAAGTAGTATGCACACAAGCCAATCATGTTTGATGATAAAACATATACTTTGTAATGATCTTATTCATTTATTAATAAAAAGTATTAATTTATTAAAGGCTTTTAATTATCTACATGATGTTATTTTATAATATGTGATAAACCCATAGTTTTAAGTAATGCTTTTAGAATAATGATGATGATCATTCTAATGAGATCTAAATTCTTAGAAAGCTTAAAACTAAAATAGTTCCCAATCATTGGATTACTAAATTGGGGATTAGTGAATCCGGATAGATTGGTAATACATCGTTGCTTGCTCATTGGATGAGGATGATTGATCTCATGATCATTTGTATGGAGACACTAAAGCAAGTATGTAAGTGCTTATTAGAGAATAAGTTCCTTTGAGCGTGGCTCGCTAAGGAATACCTAATGGAGTTTTACTTGCTGTCAATAGGAATTCCTGTAGTGATAGTAGTACAAGTAATCCTTGGACTTGAGATCATCATAGTATCTTGTGTATGATGAGTTATACTTTGACTTATTCCTTAAGACCCTTAGGGTATATATCAAAGGGTATGCTTGGGTATAATAAGTTATACATGGAGATAATGTATGATCAATAAAGAATCTACCACTTCTAATAAAAGAAGAGAAATGTCCTATGTGATTCGATAAATGACAACCCAAAGAGTCCTTGGTTAAAGCGAATGAAATTAGAAAGGAGTTTCTAATTTGCATTATTTGGGGTTATGCATTTAAGGATCGAAATACATATAATTAAATAAAATAAGACTTGTGAGTAATTCCATGTCTTATATTTAATTGGGACATTGTATGGTGGAAGGATTGAATTGTCACGGTAACTATTTACTCAAAGGTTCTTTAATGATTAATGTTGAAATCTATATTATACGGAAAGTCGTTGATCATTAGGGAGGCTTATCCTATTGTAGAATAAATATTATTTATTTAAATAAATTAATTGTTTAATTTATTTATTTAAATAAGATTAAATTATTCTAATTGATTTATTCTGTAGGTTTAATATGGAGAACCTAAAGGGTCACACCATAAAAGGAAGAATAATTATTTAAAAAGTTAATGGCATAATCGTAATAATATGTTAAGTATATTTAATTTAATCTATGGTGATAGAATAAATTAAATAGCTTAATATTTATTATTTAATATTTTAGAAATATTAAATATAAATTAATAAGAGGGGTCTTATTAATATTATTACAAATATTATTATTATTTTAATTTCTAAAAGAGTTTAGGAATTAATTTAATATAAGTACTCTCATTTATTCCTAATTGGATTTGGAAGGAAAATTAGTTAAAGGAGTTTAATTAATTATCCCTAATAAGATTAGGGAGCTTAATTAATTAAAAGAATTTAATTAATTAAATAAAACCCAATTCCTTAATTGTTAAGGTGGGTTGCCCACATCTATGAATAAGAGAGTCTTATTATGGGTGTTGGTTTTGTTGACTTTTACAACACACGTAATTCCAATAGTTGGGAGACTACGCCTTTTCTATAGAGATAGAAAACTAGGGTTTAGCCAACCACCCATCTTCTTGAATCCTTCTTCTTCCTTGGTGGATCACCTCAGAGGCCAAACACTTGGGTGGCTAACGTTGATCAAAGGAAGGAACCAAACCCGGTGAATTCAAGTTGAGCGCGAAAGGATTTGGAGGTGAACTTGTACACGAGGATGTTCGATCTTCAAGGGTATGATTTTATTCTTTATCTTTTCGTTTAATTAATAATTGTGCATAAAGGGTGATCAAGGGTATATGGTTTTGTAAAATTTTAAACTCGATTTTTACACGTTTCGCTTTATTTTGCAATTTGATTGCGTTCTTGAATATTACAAACCTAACACTTTAGCCCAAAAAACACGAATTTCACCCACAAAACAGTGAAATTAACATCTACAATTTGTATAGACTATTACAAACATGTTTGCTAACATTTACAACTAATTAACACAATTTAACATCAACTAAAACTAGTTTAATTTTTCAAAATTCCATATTTTCATATAAAACTCCATTTTTGAACTTCTTCACAAAAATCATCATTGACATCTCAATTTCTCACCAAATCACTTTGTTCAAACTACGTTATCTTCGTTTCTTAATGAACTAGCATAAACAAGCTTCAATTTACAATTTAACATATAAATTGATCACTTAAATTGGTACTTTCTAAGCCATTTTTTCAAGCATAAACATTGTTATATGTTTTCTTCCTATAAACCCAAATTCACGTGTTTGGAAATCAAATAATACTCACATATGTGACAACAGATTCAACAATACAATCCTCATCATATAATCATGTTTGAAACAACAAATCAACAAAAATCAATTTAGAGAGAACTTTAAATCAATTACAATTCCAACTAGAAAATTTCGGAATAAGTTAACCTTGAATTAGTAAAACAATTAGCAACCCTTCTAGCAACACCACTGAAATTGACAGAGAACTCTCTCTTTCACTGATTTTCTCTCTTGCTTCCAAGCTCTCTCTCTAAACCCTCTGCTATTTCTCTCTTGTAGTTCTATAATCTAGCTTTAGAAGAAAATAAGAAGCGTAGAAAAATAACTAACCTCCCTCACTCCACGTACCCATCAATTTTTTAAAAAAATAAAAGACGTCAGTTGAATAAGCCAAAGGTCACAAGACCATGTTTGGCTAACCACACTATTTCTTTACTAGATTATTTTTATTATATAGATTCATGTCACACTGTTAATTTAATTAACTCATACTTATAATTAATAAATAATTATATATATAATTTAATTAATTAATTAGAAACATCACTTTATTTAATTTATTTATTTCCTTTAAATTAAACAATTCATTTAATTTAATTATTTTCTTAAATATTAAGCAATTGATTTAATTTAATTATTTTCTTAAATTAAATCCTTCAATAAAATTATCATTATTCAATTTAATTAGCATTAATCAATTTAGTTACCAAATTAATTCACCACAATTACCAATTATTTATTTTCCTCAATAAATAAATTATTTAAAATATTTATTTAATTCAATAAATATTTAAATTAAATTACAAATTTCTCGATCATTACATCATTCCCTCCTTAAAAGGATTCTGTCCCCAGAATCACAACTCGAAAAATTCATTCATTACATTCTTCCCTCCTTAACAAGATTCTGTCCCCAGAATAGCTATACAAAATCAAGCAAACAACTGAGGATAATTCTTCATCATAACGCTTTCAAGTTCCCACGTAGCTTCCTCAGCATTGTGGTTCCTCTAGATTACCTTAACAGAAGATATCGCCATATTCCTCAGTACTTGTTCTTTTCTGTCAACAATTTGAACAGGGACTTCTTCATATGTTAAATCTTTCTCAAACTATAAGGGCTCATATTCTATAACATGTTTATAGTCAGGCTTATATGGTCTCAACACCGAGACGTGGAAAGTATTATGGATATGCACCAATTCTGGAGGTAAAGCTACCTCGTATGCCACTTCACCCACACGTTGAAGCACTTCAAAAGCACCTATAAACCTAGGGCTTAATTTCCCTTTCTTGCCAAATCGAATTTTCCCCTTCCAGGGAGATACTTTGAAGAATACATAACTACCAACATTGAATTCCCAATTTTGTCGGTGTTGATCGGCATATTTCTTCTTTCTATCCTGTGCAGCTATCAATCTTGCTCGAATCACCTTAATGATTTCAACAGTTTGTTGTACCAACTCTGAACCCAATAGCTGACGTTCACCTACCTCAACCCAGCATAACGGAGTTCTGTATTTCCTGTCGTATAACGCTTTATAAGGCGGCATGTCAATACTCGCGTGATAACTATTATTATAGGAAAATTCATCCAACGGTAAATGATCGTCCCAATTTCCTTTAAAATCCATAATACATGCTCTGAGCATATCCTCTAGTGTCTGGATGGTTCTCTCACTCTGTCCGTCTGTTTGAGGATGGTACGTTGTGCTCATTCTTAGCTGTGTTCCCAAATATTCTTGTAATCGCTTCAAGAAATTTGATGTGAAGCGTGGATCTCTGTGTGATACAATGGACATAGGTACACCGTGTCATGAAAAAATTTCCTTCACATATAGTTTTGCCAACCGATCCAAGTTAAATCTAATCTTGATTGGTAAGAAGTGTGTCGACTTCGTCAGTCGATCAACAATCACCCAAACGGCGTCATAACCTTGCTGAGTCGTTGGAAGACCTACCACAAAATCCATTGTGATATGCTCCCATTTCCATTCCGGTATCTCCAACGGTTGCAATAATCTGCTTGGCCTTTGGTGTTCAGCTTTAACTTTCTGACACGTTAAGCATTTCGCCACACACTCTGCCACATCCTTCTTAATATTCGGCCACCAAAAATGATGTCTAAGATCCTGTTACAATTTCGTACTTCCAGGGTGAATCGAATATCTTGAGTTGTGAGCTTCACTCAGAACTTCCTCTTTAACTTTCGGTACTGGCGAAACCCAAATTCTCCTTTCGAATCTAAGTAACCCTTCTGAATCGATTTTGAATTTGCTTTCCTCCCCTTCAGATACTTTCTATTTTATCTTTTCGCAGTCTTCATCCTGAAGTTGTGCATTCTTCACTTTATCTTCTAACGTTGAATCGTTTCCTATTTTGAATAACTTCTCGTCGGATATCTAATTTCTAATTCCATCATAGCCATTTTCGACACTAACTTCTCCCGAGTTATCAACATCTTTAACTTATCTCGTCCATTCCTACTTAAAGCATCAGCAACAACATTCGCCTTTCTGGGATGATAGAAAATCTCGCAACCATAGACTTTGATCAGCTCCAACCATCTTCTTTGCCTCATATTCAAATTTTTTTGTGTAAAGATATACTTCAGACTTTTACGGTTAGTATATATATCTCACACCTTTCCCCATAAAGATAATGTCTCCAAATCTTCAGGGCAAACACCACCGCAGCCAACTCTAAGTCATGAGTCGGATACCCTTTTTCATAATCTTTTAATTAACGTGATGCATACGCAATAACTCTATCGTTCTGCATAAGCACACAGCCTAGTCCTTTATGTGATGCGTCACTATACACCACAAAATTCCTTGTATCATCATGCAATGACAACACAGGTGTTGTACTTAACTTCTTCTTTAATTCGTGAAAACGTTCCTCACACTTCTCCGTCAAAACAAACTTAACCGCCTTCCTGGTTAAATTCGTCAACGGGGTCGCAATTTTGGAAAAATCTTGAATAAAACGCCTATAATAACCTGCCAACCCTAAGAAACTCCTTATCTCTGACGGTGTCTTCGACTGATCCCAGTTTACTATAGTTTCAACTTTTGATAGATCTACCGAAATTCTGTCTTTATCAATAACATGCCCGAGAAACTGTACATGTTCCAACCAAAACTCACATTTTGAAAATTTTGCGTACAACCTCTCTTTCCTCAATGTCTCCAACGCCACCCTTAAGTGTTCAACTTGTTCTTCCTTGGTCTTAGAATACACCAGGATATCATCAATAAACACCACCACAAATTTATCTAAGAATGGTTTAAACACCCTGTTCATCAAATCCATGAACGCTGCAGGTGCATTAGTTAAACAAAATGACATAACCAGAAACTCGTAATGACCATACTGAGTTCTGAATAACATCTTTGGTACATCTTCTGGCCTCACCTTCAGTTGATGATAACCACTCCTCAAATCTATCTTTGAAAAATACCTCGCACCCTTCAGTTGATCAAACAGGTCGTCGATTCTTGGTAACGGATACTTATTTTTAATCATGACCTTATTCAATTCTCTGTAATCAATGCAGAGCCGCATCGATCCATCCTTCTTCTTAACAAATAACACCGGTGCTCCCCATGGCGATACATTCGGTTGGATATACTTCTTGTCGAGCAATTCTTACAATTGCACCATCAACTCTTTCATCTCTACTGGGGCCATTCTATATGGTGCCTTAGATATCAGACCCGTTCCTGGTACAAAATCAATCACGAATTCGAATTGTTGATCTGGCGGAAGACCCGACAAAACGTCTAGAAATACGTCTACAAAATCTCTTATGATCGGTATCTCTTCTAACTTCGCACATTTCTTCTGTGTATCAACTATGTAGGCTAAGTATCCTACACATCCTAGTCTTAACAACTTTTTGGCTTGTATCACTGTCAGACAACTTGCTTGTCGAGGTGACTTGCTGCCATAGAGCACAACCTTTGACGGAGTCATAAGGTTAACACACTTTCTTTGGCAATCAATTACTGCTCCGTGATTGAATAACCAATCCATTCCCAGGATAACATCAAACTCACCCAGTTTAATTGGTATCAAGTCTACCCTCATCTCTTGACCCTTTATAACCACTCTACAATTCTTATATATATAAACCTAACAGGAATCACTTCCCTATTTGTAATCTCTATGCTCAAAGGATAATCTAATTCTTTCTGAGGCAAATCTAAGTTCTGAGCAAATTCATAGGATATAAATGAACAAGTAGCACCCGAATCAAATAGTACATAAACATTAATACCATTAATCGGAATGATACGACACCACATCCTTAGGATCGAACAAAGATCATGCGCGGCCATATTGAAAGTTCTCATGATGAGTCGGCATTTGTCTTTGGTCCGATGATAGTCAATGCACCACCACCGTTGTTGTTTCCCTTTCCTCCACTTGCACTCCCCATTGGCTTTTTAGGACAATCACGAGCCATGTGATCCTTTGAACCGCAGGTAAAACATGTTCCTTTCTTCGGGCTAAAATAGTTCGGTGCAATGTGTCCCTCCTGACCACAGTTGAAACACACCCGCTTTCCCTTCAAACATACCCCAGTATGGTTCTTTCCACAAGTAGCACAAGCTTCAAACTTTTTCTTCTGCTGACTTCCGTGCTATCCTCTCGTAGTCGAATTCTCGTTCCACTTCCTCTTCTGATTATTACTTCCAACATTACTCCCACCAGCCTTATTTTCACTATCATTCTTCCTCTTCTTTTGTTCTTGATTGTACTTGGTCATGGCATCGCTTCTACCTTCTGCGATAATTGCCTTTTCCAATACAGCCGCAAATGTATTTAACTGGAACATTGAAACCTTGCTATCTGACCGGGGTTTTAACTTGTTGAACAACCTTCTCGCCTTACGCTCATCCGTATTGACTTGATAAGTGGAAAACCTTGCCAACTCGTTAAACTTCGCAACATATTCTGGCACCGTCATGGTCCCTTGCTTCAACTGCATAAATTTCTCCTCCAACTGATTCCGAGAACTCGTTGGAAAGTACATTTCGAAAAACATTTCCCTAAATCTATCCCACATTATCACTCCTTGTCCCCCACAAACCTTATTTGCTTGCCACCAGTAGCTAGCTTCGGACTTCAGTATAAACGTCGTGAATGCAGTTTTTTGATCTTCGTTAACTCTAGCAACATCAAACACCTTCTCTATTTCCATAATCCAGGTTTGGGCTTCCACTGGATTCGAAGACCCTTAAAACTCTGGCGGTCCAACCGCTTTGAATTCCTTGTAGGTCGTAACTTGAGCTTGTGGTTGATTCGCAATTGCTCCCGTCAACAAAGCTACCAACTTTTGAACCAGATTAGCGTTAGCCTCATCGTTATTCTTAGTAGACCCCTCGGGAGGTGGTTGTTGACGTGGTTATCTTCTTCTAGGAGGCATTTTCTGTTAGAATATACGCTTATTAGTTCCTCACTCAACTTCTTGAGTAATTGAAGTTTAACTTAAACATTCTAAGATTAAAGTTATAACACATAACATTTCAAATAAACTTTGATATTTTATTCATTCATAATGCTTTAAGACATATAAAAGATAGCATATCTGCTATAAACATCCACTTTCCTGAACTAAACCAGTTTCGGGATTACATACTCATACTACCCCTTTATTCATCTCAAAATAAGGGATTTAAAACTTTATTTATTCACATAATAACCACATATTATCATCACTCTTATTTACTATCTATTCATATTTAGACGTCGAGAGGTTTCTCTGTGCTCCTCCTTTATGATGCGATATGCCATCCTACGATCCATCACGAACCACGGCGAGTCTTCAAATTGAGGCGGGTAATAAAAGACTCGATCCTGGGCCCTATCAATCACAGAATTAAAGGCATAATCCATTTCGTTCATTTTGGCTTTCTTCACTTGGACTTTAGCCTCAGCACGGTCTGCACGTTGAGTCACCTTCATCCAAGCGTCCTCTGCTCTTGTACGCTTAGTTGATTCCTCTTTGAAGTCATCTTTCAACTTCTCCATGTCAGTCTTCATCTTCTCGTTCACTGCCAACAGGTCTTCATGATGACCCTTGGTATGAACTAAATCCCATTCTGTGTTTCCGAGTTTTGAATCAAGTTCCTGAATCTCTACATCCTTATATTCCAACGCAACGTGATGCATATCAACCATCTCCTTCAGTTCCTCTACATTATCCTGTAACTCAATGTTATGGTCGTACAAAGCATCATACATCTCAGCCGATACAGAGTTTGGTGGAAACTCAATAGGATCCTCTTCCTCATCATCCTCCTCTATCTCCTCCGAACTATACTCCTCGGGATCGGCCATGAGCTCATCCTCTCCGGATCAATGTGTTCACTTTCACGTGAATATCCTGGGGTTCATCATCTCTAGGTATGGCGAGGTATCACCTCCCTAGCTGGACTGGATCCTCCTTCGCCAGACATCCTGACCACAAAATATTTTAAGTTTTACTTAACATCATCGATACTCGCGATCACATAAGTTAGTAACACATAGCACATAATGTCTTTTATTGTTTAGTTTCAATGGATGCCTTAATCTATTCCTTAAAACCCGATAAGAGTTAAACACCTCTATGTTTTTTGTTTCCTTAAAAGCTACTTCCTAAGGTTTTCCCCACCTAAGGTTCATAACCTAAAGCTTTGATACCAACCTGTGACACCCCCAAATCTGGGTACTTTATTTCAGTCGAATTTGGTGCTCACTATCAAAATAATTACATCTAACTACCCATAATAAAGGATAAAACATTAAATAACTTAAACAATAATCTTTCCCATTAAAGGGTTACATCATCTCATAAACAATCCCAGGTAATCTAACCTTAAATTATTACATCAGTTTGCGGAATACATTATAAAATAAAACAAGTCTTATAACATCATGCATTTAAATAAACTTTAAGTAATTCTTCAACACTTGGACATCTTGCCCTTTCCCTTGCTAGTAGATGGCTCATCACCTCTTTCGACTTTAGCTGCATTGTTTAATTGCAAGAGTGAGCAAACAATTGCTCACTGACATAAAGAATAGTAATAATAACCATATGAGAATGAACAACGAATGATGTACAATAATGAACTTGTTCTACGAATAGAAACATAAATAAGTTCGAACTTTAATATCTGAGGGTGATGTAACGATCGAGAAATTTGTAATTTAATTTAAATATTTATTGAATTAAATAAATATTTTAAATAATTTATTTATTGAGAAAAATAAATAATTGATAATTGTGGTGAATTAATTTGGTAACTAAATTGATTAATGCTAATTAAATTGAATAATGATAATTTTATTGAAGGAATTAATTTAAGAAAATAATTAAATTAAATCAATTGCTTAATATTTAAAAAAATAATTAAATTAAATGAATTGTTTAATTTAAAGGAAATAAATAAATTAAATAAAGTGATGTTTCTAATTTATTAATTAAATTAGATATATAATTATTTATTAATTATAAGTATGAGTTAATTAAATTAACGGTGTGACATGAAACTATATAATAAAAATAATATAAAAATAATCTAGTAAAGAAATAGTGTGGTTAGCCAAAAAGGGTCTTGTGACCTTTGGCTTATTCAACTAACGTCTTTTATTTTTTTAAAAAAACTGATGAGTACGTGGGGTGAGGGAGGTCAGTTTTTTTCTACGCTTCTTATTTTCTCCAAAAGCTAGATTATAGAACTACAAGAGAGAAATAGCAGAGGGTTTAGAGAGAGAGCTTGGAAGCAAGAGAGAAAATCAGTGAAAGAGAGAGTTCTCTGTGAATTTCAGTGGTGTTGCTAGAAGGGTTGCTAATTGTATTACTAATTCAAGGTATAACTTATTCCTAAATTTTCTAGTTGGAATTGTAATTGATTTAAAGTTCTCTGTAATTTGATTTTTATTGATTTGTTGTTTCAAACGTGATTATATGACGAGGGTTGTATTGTTGAATCCGTTGTCATCATATGTGAGTATTATTTGATTTCCAAACACGTGAATTTGGGTTTATAGGAAGAAAACATATAATAGTGTTTATGCTTGAGAAAATGGCTTAGAAAGTACCAATTTAAGTGATCAATTTATATGTTAAATTGTAAATTGAAGCTTGTTTATGCTAGTTCATTAAGAAACGATGATAACATAGTTTGAACGAAGTGATTTGGTGAGAAATTAATATGTCAGTGATGATTTTTGTGAAGAAGTTCAAAAATGGAGTTTCATATGAAAATATGGAATTTTGAGAAATTAAACTAGCTTTAGTTGATGTTAAATTGTGTTAATTGGTTGTAAATGTTAGCAAACATGTTTGTAATAGTCTGTACCAAATATAGATGTTAATTTTGCTGTTTTGTGGGTGAAATTCGTGTTTGTGGGGCTAAATTGCCATCGCATTCTTTGCCATTTACGCCTCTGTCATGCATTAAATAGCATTTACTGGCTTGGTGCTAAGGCAAAAAAATCTTATTCTTGATCCCAATAAGATTGTTGTGCAGTCCCAAGCACAAATCATGGATCCCAAGCAGCACTGCCATTTATACTACAGTCCGAGGCGGTGAAGTGCGCTTATTTATGTGTCGTATGTAAGGGACTTAGGTTGATCAAGCATGCATGTTAATGATGTTAAGACATTATATAAGCTATAATATCATATTGTAATGTGTGGTAATGCGAAGTGTTAAAATTTTTAAATAATTTTTAAATAAGTTATAAAATGAAACCAAATTTGGTGTTTTCAAAGTTAGAGATGAACGATTAAGTTATGTTGGATCGTAATGAGATTTCAGATTCGTTAAGTATGTTAACCTACGTGGTTAGGTGCTAGATTAGGGTTATGACCTAAATGATGGGTTAACCCCTAAAACTAATAATCATACAACTAATTGTTGTTGCGATTTCGATGATATACGTAGGGTAATTGGAGAATATTACATTTGTGTAGCTTACATTCAAGGTAAGTTTCTAAATCTTAACTCTTTACATTGAACAAGCTTTCTAACTTCATTCTTTTGTTTATGAATGCAAGTTTCTAAAACTTAACTCTTTACATTAAGCAAGCTTTCTAACTTCATTCTTTTGTTTATGAATGCATGTTTCTAAACCTTAACTGTTTACATTGAGCAAGCTTTCTAACTTCATTCTTTTGTTTATGAATGCAAGTTTCTTATCATAAACTTTCATTAAGCAAGACTATTGATTTTATTCTTATGTATGATTGAATAAGCTCTTGTAACATAATTTGTTACATCGAATGAGTTTCACATTCTCATTTCTTGTTATTATTATTCAAAACGTATATTGTTCTAACACATTGATTCAAAGGAGATTGTTCTAATTCTTTGAATATAGTACTTTGTATGTATATCACATTTATTCAATTATATATTGTTGATATCCGATCTTTGACTTTGATAGCCTTGTTCAGTTATACATTCTTGTATTAAACCTTTATTGATGGAAATTGAATAAGTGTTCTAAAATTCTAGAAACACTGATAAACTAGTTCCAAACTAAACTTTCTTTAGTGCGGAAATTCTAAATTCAAACTGAGATAAGCAACCCTAACATAGGGGATTTTGTACGTGTAACATTTAGATGTTTGTGCACAATACATGATACAAAGGGCTGATCCCCCTAAGTACGTTAAGAAGAGTCTGTACGGTCTAATTAATTATTAAGGTTAGGGTAGTAATACCTAATCACCGTGGACATAGTTCGTGGTCATAAGACCCTTAGATATTAAAGTTCGAACTTGTTTCTGTTTCTATTCGTAGAACAAGTTCATTATTGTACAACATTCGTTATTCATTCTCATATGGTTATTATTACTATTCTTTATGTCAGTGAGCAATTGTTTGCTCACTCTTGTAATTAAACAATGCAGCTAAAGTCGAAAGAGGTGGTGAGCCATCTACTAGCAAGGGAAAGGGCAAGATGTCCAAGTGTTGAAGAATTACTTACAGTTTATTTAAATGCATGATGTTATAAGACTTGTTTTATTTTATAATGTATTCCACAAACTGATGTAATAATTTAAGGTTAGATTACCTGGGATTGTTTATGAGATGATGTAACCCTTTAATGGGAAAGATTATTGTTTAAGTTATTTAATGTTTTATCCTTTATTTTGGGTAGTTAGATGTAATTATTTTGACAGTGAGCACCAAATTCAGCGAAAATGAAGTACCCGGATTTGGGGGTCTCACAGTTGAACTCTAAATTACCCTTGAAACTTATCCAAACCAAACTTACGGACTTGTATTTTAAAGTTGAGATGAACAACCTTATTATAAGGGATTATTTACGCGGAAGCATTTAGATGTTTGTGCACAATGCATGGTACGAAAAGCTGATCACCCTAAGTACGGAGAGTCCCTACAGTCTTATGACTATTTAGGTTTAAGTTGAAAGAAATATTTAAAACCTTGGACATAGTTCATGGTCTTGTGACCCTCAGATAATTTCTAGTATCAGTTCTTAATTGTCGATGTTAAGATATGTTTTTCAATTCAAATGAGTTTATTCATTGCCAATTATTGTATCCTTTCAAGTGAGCATTTATTTTTCTCACTCTTGCATATATATAACCATTGCAGCTAAAGTTAAGAAGGTCGATGAGCCAACCACTAGCAAAGGGAAAGGAAAGATGAACAAGGGTTGAAGACTTATAAATCTATTGACATTTATGTTTTCAAACTTGGTTTAATTATGTGATGTAATTATTATTTTCTGCATTTGATAAATTTTTTAAGGTTAGATGACCTGGGAATTTATTGAATTTAATTATGTAACCCTTTAATGGGAAAATTTATTGTTTAAATTTTATTATATATGGTTAGCTGGAAATGAATGATTGGAAAGTGAACACCAAATCTTGTGGGAATGAAGTACCTAGATTTGGGGGTGTCACACCTTTGTCACCATGTTTTGAGGATAACAAAAATTCATTTTATTTCTGAAGGCACATCAATGCGAATTTAGCTTGATTTCAAAATTTTCGAAGTCTAGCGTAGCTAGAAGATTTGGAATACCTATGCTTTCACCATCAACTCTCCAATTTCTCCCATGATTCATTGCTTAATAATTCTATCTATTTCTATCATCATTAAAACATACTCCATTAAAAATCCTCAATTCTTCATTCACAACTTTTCTTGCTATACTGTGACACCCCTAAATCTGGGTATTTCATTTCCCATTGGATTTGGTGTTCACTATACAAACATCATGTGTCTATCTACCCATAATAAATGAAAACCATAAAATAGAAAGAAATAAATCCTCTTCTTATGGAGTTACAACATCTGGATATAAATACATCAATCCCAGATCATACTAACCTTAAATCTTAAATGCGGAAACATAAACAAATAATAAGTCTTACACAACTTTAAAATAAGTCCGAAACGTAAACATATCAAATAAACTACAAGTCTTCTTCACTTGTTGACCTTGTTCTTGCCTTTGCTAGTAGAAGGCTCGTCAGACCTTTCGTTCTTAACTGCAATATTATTATTACGCAAGTGTGAGCATGATTTCCCACAAGTATAATAATATAACAACAATATAATAACATGCGAGTGAATCAAAGACTTTTGAAATAAGAAAAACTCGGCTTCTAAATCAAGAATAAATAACAAGAATCAAAGGAACTTCTGAGGGTCATAAGACCTTGAACTATGTCCTAGGTTGTCAGTTATTTATACTTGAAACCTGTAATAGCCATTAGACTATGGACTATTCTTCTCTTACTTAGTGGGATCAGCCCTTAGTACCATACTGTGCACAATATCTTAACGCTATCGCGTAATATAATCCCCTATAGCAGGGTTGTTCATCTCAGCTTTGACATTAGAGTCCGCACCAAAGGAAGTTTGGTTTGGATTGATCTCAAGGGAAATTTATAGTTCAATAACCATCAACTAAGGATTAGTTGGATCAATAAGATTAATAATCATTCACAAGTTCGTTAACAACGTATCATTATAAAGTGATACAATAAAAATGATAGAATACTGTGGAATCATAAGTGGATAAGCATAATATATCAAAGTTATACTTTCATAAAGGAATAGTATAAGAAACCTTGCTTGAATAATAATAAGCTAAGGTTAAACTTGCTCAATAAAGTAGAGTTTGAAAATCTTGTACGACTATAATCAAGTTAGAGATAAGGAACTTGCTTAACATAAGAGTTGGGTTCAGAAACTTGCCTCGTGCGTAGGCTAAACGATTACCACTCGCGTTCACCACAAGTCCTACACACATACCATATGTATTCACAACATTAATTAGTTAGATTAATATTAACTTTATTAGTTCAGTTCCCACTTTTAGTATAACTTGCTAACTTGGTATAAGTTCTGCTCATTACCATCATTCACATTTTCAAGATTGATGTCTCAAATCTTAAGTTTAATCAACATTACCTCTTCTTATGAGCATCATCTTTTAGCCCTTATACATTTATCAAATTATAATGAAATTTTATTATATGGACATTAATAACCTGATGTACACCTTATTATATGTCCAACACATTATCATGTTCTTTAGATTAGGTTAAACTAATCATACAATGGACTGTACACAACAAAACCAAAACTATTCAGTTCTGCTTCATATCGACTTCTGAAGTCATGACGCCATCCGAAGCCGAACTTTTTCCGAAGCCGAACCCTGACCCTGAAGACACATTATGCCATCCGAAGTTAAATTCCGACCGAAGCCGAACTCTGACTCCGAAGACATGTTGTTAGTTCCGAGATGCACAATAGTTATCTAGAAGGGGGGTTGAATAGATATTTTTAAAATTTCTTTTTCAAAATGTTTTATCATGTTTGTTAATTAATTACAGCAGGATATAAGATTTGTTTGTTCCCCTTTAAGATAAATCGAGTTAATAGTTAACAGACAGTTATAACAAATATAGCAGTTAAGGAAAAAAATATAAAAGACAGAGAATTTAAGTAGTTCAGAGCACTCAAGGCTCCTAGTCCACTCTTCTACTCCTCGAGTAAGAAATCCACTAAGGATGACTTTAAAATCTTTTAATCTCACAGATTCCTTCAAGATCAGCAGTCTTGGAGCTTTTTAGTTCACTTAGAACTCTTCAAGTCCAACTGACTTAGAATACACTTGATGAGAGTTGAGTTCTTTGGGTTGTGCTACTCAGTTGTTGTTAAGCATGTGTTCTAAAGAACTGAGTAGCTGAGCAAGCTTTCTTTCTAGATCGTAGAGTTGAGCGTTGAGTGTTCTTCAGCTTTTCTTTATGTGCTTGCTTGTTTCTTGCATCTGCATCTGATTTGTATATAAGGTGCCTTTAAAATATGTCCATTTGAAGGCATCCGTTGAAGCATTAATTGTATTTGACATTTATGAGCACTGATGGTGACTTCCTAAAAATCTTGTGTCCAGCCGTCTGGGCCACTAACATAGCAGACTGCTATCTCACCTAACACCTACAAAGGTGTTTTCAGCTGACATGTAGTACTTTTCTTAGCTTCTTCGATACATTTCTTTGTTATATACTAAGGATGAGTGTTGTGTCATTGGGATTCCCAAGAGTTTCAACGTCTATAATCCATTCCACATTTGTTGCAATTTATTCTTAAACAAATGGACAACGCTCGATGCTTCTAATGCAGACAGATGATGCACTACGATCATGATCGTGGTGTCTGTAATGACCCCAAAATTCATACAATAATATTCTCATTCTCGATCGTTAACAATACAACTTTAATCTATCTTTACATCATTACTCGATATTAAAATCACTAAAAATGCAGAATATTTAAAACTTTTATACATTTCCTTCTTTATTTCCCTAAATCGCAACCTTTACGTTACATCTCTTCTATTCAAATTTATATAATGAATCGTTACAACAAAATGACTATACAAAGTCTTACATCATAAATAGATATCCATATACACCGGATAACTCAACTTACAATTCAACAAAATGTTACATTCAAAATATTAAATACATTTCCCATAAAACATAAGTAATTTTCGTGAATATGGATCTCCATAATTCATGTAGCACATATCCTTACCTTAATCTTTAACTTGCAAAAATGGTTATTTACAAGGTTGAGCTCGACAGCCCAGCAAAATCTAATAGTTTTCATGCATCACATAACACATAATAACATACTCAACATATATCTCATAAACATTGGACTAACACAACATACATGTTGCATTTCATATAACAAGTATAAAGATTGAGTTCCTTACTCAATCAACATTCACTATTCAATCAACGTAGTCATAAATTGACTTTAACGTTTTATACTTTCAATATATATAGAACACATCATGCTCTTTGTAACAAATATGTAAAACAGTTCATCATCAAGTACACATAACAAATAGGAACTGAAAGACTTGCCTTGATCGTTGTTTACTAATAACAGTTTAACAACTTACAGTTATCTTCACTTCACGTGCCCTACACAATTATATAATCATACAGATCAACTATTAGTCGCATAACAACACATAGTAATTGTAATGTAAACTCTACTTCACATCTCATAATCTTTCCTATTAATTAACACACAATGTTCAATTAGATTGTGTTAACTTTTCAACTTATGTAATATTTGAAATTCATTCAAGTATTTAAATCTTTCTAGGAATCATTATTGATTATATATTAAACCCATTTCATATTTTATAATATCCATTTTATTTGACTTAAAACACTTTTTACGTTCATTAACACTTATCACGACGTTTCGACGTTTATTCGTCACACGCCCGATTTGCCTCTATTGTGTATGCTTACTATGCTTCTATAACTTATCTAATACATTATTTATTAATTTTAATCATCATTATATTTAATAACATTCATGTTTTCTAACTTAGAAAAACATCATTTATCGTTAAAAGCACTACACTTGCATACGTGCATGCCTGACGCCCTCCGATTGCTCCTAAAAACACAACAGTCCTACAGATGACCATTTTTACCACTGTTCTCGACATCCAATTGAAATACGTAAAGAACAAACGTTGTAGGTTTACTCGTCCTCATTCCGGATCATCTTGAATCACCTCAATCGAAGTTCGTATGAAAACGTTATGCTCGTTTTAGTAAAACATGTCCGATCAATTTTTTCAAAAATTCATTAGTAGATTACCCCCCTATTTGTCAAGGGATTTTTATACTAGGGGGCCGGCTGAAATGGGGTCCCTTCTGCGTTTTTGCGATTTTTGATCTAGAACACTATAGAAAGTCAAATTAGGCCTACAAACTCCTTTCTAACAACCATACCAACCTACCCAAGGTGTAATATGTTTACAGAAACATAAACTAATGTTTCTAACACATTTCTAACCACATAAACAACATAAACATCAAAGATTACAACCTTTAATTTCACTATTTCTCTTATTTCATCTTCGTTTGACATTCATTGTGACAACCCCAAATCCGGGTCCCAAATCACCACGGATCTGGTACAATCATTCTATAACTATTGCGGAAGATATAAACATAAATTGTTTATACATTAAACTTATACAATTTTTCCCAAGGTCGAGTAACCTTAACTTAATACACAATTCATAACTTATTTGACTTACAATAACATTAATATACAATACTTATACAAATCTAATCGCACACATTAACTTTAAGTTGGAACTGTCTTTAACCTTTCCTTGTATCCGACGCATTCGTCTTAATCTGCAATGTTTATCATGATATAGAAAGGGTGAGCATAAGATTGCCCAGTAAGTTTAAGTTCACTAATTTAACGATATATTATGATTGAAAGAATCTGAATAATAAGTTGGCTATAATTCAACAATATAATTGTGAACTAGCAGGAACAAGTTTTATGACTGAACAAGTATTTAACATGAACAAATATATCTGGACCGAATGGTAATGAAGGTTGTGAGACCCCGAATTTTATGAAATAAAAGTATTCAATTTTTTATTTTATTTTGGTAAATAGTTAAATTGATAAAAGTTTAAAGTTAAGGGTAATATGTGAATTTTTTTGCAAAGTAAGCAAGTTGATATAAAATATTCTTTTTGTCGGGAAATGTCTGTACGATGGTACAATCATTTGTGGACCCCACAATGGAATTATTATTGGATGGAGAAAACGACAAAAATATTTTTATGAGAATAACGGCGGAAGTTTTACCGTTAAAACTTTTGAAATACTCGGTAGTAAAAAGTACGATGTCTACGCGTGGTTTATATAGCAGAGTAGCACACGGTATTGATTATTTATGTTTACGTGATAAGTCACCGGTTTTGTTTATTAGTATTATTAATGTAATAAAGCAGAAATGCTTTTTATATAAAAGAGAATACTTTTATAAAGTTATTCTATAAATAGAATATATTATATTCTATTATCATAGTGTTTTTGCATAGTAAAATCTTTTTATATAAAATGAATACTTTTATAAAGTTATTCTATAAATAGATTATATTATATTTTATTATGCATAGTGTTGCATAGTGCCTACATAGTGTTTTGCATAGTAAAATCTTTTTATATAAAACAGAATACTTTTATAAAGTTATTCGTTTTATTATATTATAAATAGAATATATTTTATTTTATTTAAAAGATTTTGCTTTAAATATGGACCGTCCGATTAAAAGTAAATCAATCTGGACCGTTCATGATTTTGTTACTATGCAGTCCATTCTTCTATAAATAGAAGCTCATTCCTTCATTATTTCTTACGAACTCACTGAAACTCTAGAGAGAGAAACTATAGAGAGAGTTCTTCTTCTATAATCTTGAGCGTATTTCTTTAGAGTTTAAGAAAGCTTTGAGCGTAGTGCAAGTTTTCTTCGAGTATATCCATGCTCTACCAGTCGGAATACTCTTCTTTCAATGGTAAGAGATATTATTTGTTGTACTCGTAAGGGGTATTATTCTTTCATATTCATGAAGAGAGTTATTTTCTTTCAATACTCGTAAGGGTTGTTATTCCATTTCTTATTATTCTGTTAGAATAACTCACAAGGCGGATTACGCACGCTTTGGTGAATTCTTACATTATTCCATTCTTTAATTATTCATTTGAATAACCTATCAAGGTTTGATCATCACATGCATGGTGATTTACATTATTCCATTCTTTATAATTCGCTTGAATATCTTGTCATGCGTTCTGCCACGGACCGGTTCCATTCTTTATTATTATTCGCCGTAATGTTTGTCGTGCTATGGATGACTGGTTCCATTATTTATTATTATGTTGAGAATAACATATCGGTGCGATCTATCGCATGCATGGTGAATTCTTCTGTTGTTCCATTCTTTATTATTCTGTTGGAATAACCTATCTGTGTGGATTACCACATGCATGGGGAATGATCCTTTATATTCATTTTTTATTAAATTATGGAAATGATCTGTCTACGTGGATTACCGCATGGCGGGCAAAAATCCATTTACAGTTTCATAATTTTTTTGGCATTCAAACATTTTGGAAAGTCATAATAAAAGCATCGAATTAATGAAAATCATGGGTATATTTAGTATCAGTAAGTGTTATGATGAGTTATGTTGGTTATTATATGAAAACATGAAAGTTTCTTAGAAGTCACAAAGGGTTGAAAATCAGATTTTGGTGATATTGGAACATGAAATTCAATAGACCATATCTCCTATTATATTTCGAATTTTTGAGTGTTGTCAAGTTCTAGAGTTAGATCTATGTGTTTTCTAACTTATCCAAGTTGAATCACTAGAAAAGTTGTTGTAGATTTTCGTGTGGACTGATTTTAGCAAAGGAGTCAAAAATTGTAAATTACAAAAAGGCTACTGCCCAGAAGTTTAAAAGGGCATTTTCGGCCACTTAAATTGTGAGAAAAATTCTGGCCTTTTGGGACATAAAAATATATGGTATAAAGTACCTCTTGTCCAAAAATGAGCTCATTCCGACTTAAAATGAGCAAGTTATGATCATTTCAATATTTAGGTTTTTCCGACGGAAAACGCTATAACTGGAGTTCTATAACTTCGATGACCATGAAATTTAAAATGGAAGCTCACGTTAACATGTGTAAGATCCTGCCATGATTTGGGAATTTCTGGAGTTAAACTTGAGGTAGCTAATTTCTTAAGGAATTAATTAGAAATTGATTTTTGAAAAATAGTAAATAAATTTTAAAAATTCCGAGAAAACTATATGTTCAATATGGGACTATATTCTGCTTAATCCCAGAAAAAAAATAATTTTTGGGATTGATTTGATATTTTCATGAAAATGGTTTAGTTACGAACATATGAATTAAATATGTTATGTGAAGTAACAACATTGGAAAATAGGATTTTACGGCTTGGGAATCCTATATAAGGTATATGAAGATCTTTGTTAAAGGTTTTGATTATTGATGAGGAAATCTTATGAGTTTGGCATTTTTAGGATGATTAAATGCATTAATTAGTAAAGTGTAAACAATTAAAATAAATTGTTTATAAGTTTAAGAAATGATTAAAATATTATTATAATATTAATGACATTAGATTATGAGATTATTAAGTGATTGATAACATTTGGTTATTATTGAGTATTTGGATAAATTGTATTATAAAAGTTTAATATTTATCCTTTATCTCATTTGATTGATTCTTTATGTCATTGTCATTGTCATCATCCTCATGCTTATATTATGTTGAAAGTCATCCGTGGCCTGTAGTGCATAGATGGACTTGGTATGGTTATGACCAGGGATTATTCGGTATAATCATGACTGTAATGTTACAAATGATGTGGAAAAAGTCCTCATTGGCCCGTAGTGCATTGATGGACAGTTTTTGGTATGATTATGGCTATGGATTCTCTTCGGCCAAGGGTGCAAAGATGAATTGTTTTATGGCATGATCAGGACCGTTGATGAAAACACGATTATCTTTGGCCCGTAGTGCATGGATAATTCGTGGTCGTGATACTAAAGAATATCCTTGGCCTGTAGTGCATGGATAATTCGATGATGTGGATTAATTATTGAGCTGAGTCTCAGCAATAAAATATTAATTCATGGATGTGATAATAATGAATATCTTTGGCCGTAGTGCAAAGATGATTTAATTAGTATGATTATGAGCAGAAATTGTGATTTGGTATAACTATGATTTTTGATGTTTCAGGTAAAGATAGGTGATGAAAATTATCTTCGTCCTGGGTGCGAAAAGGAATTTAGAACCACGATTATGATTATGCGTTATTCATATGATTGTGGACAAGAATTGTTGATTGATTTTACAGGGATAAAACATTATCGGTGGACTTTTAACATAAAGAAGATAATAAATCTGATGGTCTATTTGACTCTTCTAATGGATTGCTCGTTCCGCTGCAACTATGGTTGAAAATTTTTATCATCTACCATATATTCTAAATCTCTGATTTATTATTGATGAAAGCTATTAATAATTTAATTATCTTTAGCCATGATATTCATTACTGGGCTAGTTGTGCTCACCCTTTTTGCTTCACATTTCCTTTCTGGTAGTAAGAGTGTAGCTGGGTCGTGCGGGGATAATAGGGGAATAGAACGGTGGTCTATAGCTGTTTAGGTTCTCCCTAAATAGTATGGAAATAATTTTCTTAAGAAATTTAGATAAGTGTGTCGTATTATATACGTCATTTGATATTTAATTTTGATGAACCAAATAGGGTGAGGTGAAACGAACTTTGGAAGTGTGTTTTGCCACTATTATACAAGATGTCTAAAGACATACAACCTCGTGTTATCATAAGACAGGGTTGTGCGCATCCACTTGCTGAGTATATCTACGAGCACTACCTTTATGATCTTGGAGTTTATTTGAAATATAATATTCACTTGGAGACAGTGGAGATAGTTATATGTCAAGATAAGACTCACCATTGGAAAGAAGATGATAGTAATCTTCTCGTTTTTCTTTGGGGTCTATTGGGTCAACCAAGGATAATTTTGTGGACATATGATATCTATTATAACCTAGACGCATGGCCTCCCATGTATGAAGGTTTCATTGAGCACTTCCCAAAGATTTTAATTTCTAAAACTATTTTTGACTATACTTTTATGTAAAGTACCATTGTAAGGTTGTGGTCGAGGCACCATGAGAGTTACATACATTTGTATTAAAACTCACAATTAACTGTGGTCATATTCTATACGACAGTTCAATAGTTATATAAATGAAGTTGTATTTGAATTTTGTACCATGTATCTGGCGACTCAGAATGGGTGATGTATACCTAATTTTGGGGGTGTCACAAAGGTGATCAGCCTTTCATACCTAACTTATACATGCAATATGTACAAAGTACAATTCTACAATGGCAATCAGCAATGATTATCCATAAGCATATCTGAATAAAACAACTCTAAGTAGAGTTAAGTAAACTTGCCTGAACCGTTGATTACCGCTACGCAATTTATAATGCTTTATCCGAAGACCTAATATTAGTAATATAGATCTCCAATATTAGAATAATATCATCACAATATAATACTATTATATATATATATATATACACACACACACACAAACAGAATAACCTAAACACATAACACATAAAACATAACCCTATCAGTCTATAACACACATAAGACTTAATCTCAAGTCAAACTTTTACAGTTCGAGTCGAGTTCGGTAAATTCTGACATCCCAAATGTCTAGTCGGATAATCGTCGAGTTTAATTTCAATTAAACTCTGCCTAACACTTAACAATAATTATATTACTAGTCAAAACATTTTTCAATAGCTCATAAAAATTTTCAAACAATTTAATAGTATTTAATTCATTATCTAATATTATTAATCATACCAACCTACCCAAGGTGTAATATATTTACAGAAACATAAACTAATGTTTCTAACACATTTCTAACCACAAAAACAACATAAACATCAAAGATTACAACCTTTAATTTCACTATTTCTCTTATTTCCTCTTCTTTTGACATTTATTGTGACAGCCCCAAATCCGGGTTCCAAATCACCACGGATCAGGTACAATCATTCTATAACTATTGTAGAAGATATAAACATAAATTGTTTATACATTAAACTTATACACTTTTCTCCAAGGTCGAGTAACCTTAACTTAATACACTATTCATAACTTATTTGACTTACAATAACATTAATATACAATACTTATACAAATCTAATCACACACATTAACTTTAAGTTGGAACTGTCTTTAACTTTTCCTTGTATCCGACGCATTTGTCTTAATCTGCAATATTTATCATGATATAGCAAGGGTGAGCATAAGATTGCCTAGTAAGTTTAAGTTCAATAATTTAACGATATATTATGATTGAAAGAATCTGAATAATAAGATGGCTATAATTCAACAATATAATTGTGAAATAGCAGGAACAGGTTTTATGACTGAACAAGTATTTAACATGAACAAATATATCTGGACCGAATGGAAATGAAGGTGATAAGCCTTTCATAGCTGACTTATACATGCAATATGTACAGAGTACAATTCTACAATGGCAATCAGCAATGATTATCCATAAGCATATCTGAATAAAACAACTCTAAGTAGAGTTAAGTAAAACTTGCATGAACCGTTGATTACCGCTACACAATTTATAACGCTTTATTCGAAGACCTAATATTAGTAATATAGATCTCCAATATTAGAATAATATCATCATAATATAATACTATATTATATATATATATATATATATATATATATATATATATATACACACACACACATAGAATAACCTAAACACATAACACATAACACATAACCCTATCAGTCTATAACACACATAAGACTTAATCTCATAGTTCGAGTCGAGTTCGGTACAATTCTGACATCCCGACGGTCTAGTCGGATAATCGTCGAGTTTACTTTCAATTAAACTGTGCCTAACACATAAACAATAATTATATTATTAGTCAAAACATTTTTCAATAGCTTATAAAAATTTTAAAATAATTGAATAATATTTATTTCATTATCTAATATTATTAATCATTTAATAATATTTTAATCATTCTTAATAATACTCAAATCACTTATTAATATAAATATTAAAGATCTCTATATATTTTAAGATGTAAATATTTTATGTCATGAAGCTTAAACTAATTATATTCTATTTCAGAAATATCTTTTACCTTTACTCGCAATTTCAGAGTTAAAACAGGTAACGCATAACTTTTATACTAAAACTCAATTTACTATAATATTTCTTTAATTTAAATAATTTTTATATTATTTTGTCCATTCATGAGTCAACATAGACCGTTCTCTCAGATATACATATTTTCTTTTGCTGACACATTCGCTTTATTTTTCGTTTTATAATTATTCGCATTTTTGCTTTATACATTAAATATATATATTCCGTTACTTAAATCTCAGCTTGATCAAAAACGTCCTTTTGAGCCTCGAAAACCTCAAAATATCATTTTTATGATTAATACATTTTTTAAAAGGTTTTACGTTCTTCGTTGCACCACAAAATAATTTCATAAGCAACTATAGATTTTATTTTGCTTAAGTATGTAATTTATATTTATTACATATTTTTATTACTTTATTTATACATGAAAAGATGTTTCCCGGCATAAAATATTACTTATAGTCAAATCTCGCCCTGTAAGACTTTATTAGATTTATTATGACTTATTATTTTGCCGGAACACGATTCGAAACGTCGAATGTCAAAGTCGCTCGACGCGCCGACGCTCGGCGTTCGCTCAAATTTTAATCCTGACATGCAAGTTTGCTCATTTTTAATTTTCAAATCCTAAGTCATATAACAGCGAATTTTCGTGCATGTTATAGACCTTATGTCAACTATTTTAGAAAAATTTCTAACCGCGAAAACGAGCAGCAGAAACTATTCGAAACAAGGTTCAAAAATAGGTTCAAAGCCAATTGCAGAAAGCGGCGCTGTGATCTTCTTGTCGTCATTTTCTTGTTGCTTGCTGCTCAAAGAAGAAAATTCTGCTGATATTAATGAGTAGCCCACTTTGCAATTTTCTCACACCTTGCTCGTTTATCAGAAAATTCCCAACCTTGGATATGTTATACATGGTATACCAAAGTATATTTAAAAAATATAACCCAGTAATTTTGGACCTCTTAGGCAGCCTAAAACAGACTCCAAAAATGTCCACTCGCAACAGTTTTTATCTTTTTCCCAGATTTATCCTCTTTCGCTAAAACAGTCATAACGTTTTCGTTTTAAAACATTTTTAGGCGATTCTTGAGCCCGCGTGAAGCTAACTTCCGGGACTACAACTCTTCCCTATAGATGTGTTTCCAGATTCCGAACATATCAGCCCAGAAATTCCGTTCAAGTGGACTGCACCGCACTTGTTGGACAGTTTTGACACTACTACTTTGAAAAGTCATTACTCTCTCCTCCGATGTCGGATTTAGTCCGTTCCGGAGTCTATGGAAAGCTTATTCAGTGTACTACAACATATCAAAAGCCAAGAATTTTCTGGAACATCTAACTAACCCAAAAATTTCCTTTTTGTGGCAGCAGTCAACTAATTTATTTTATTTTTTCTATGTTTTAAAAATTGTTGTGCTTTTCTTTCTTTTGAAAAAACTTTTAACACCTAAAATGGTTAGATCTACACATAACACGCCATCTAACTAGTACATCTAGTGTTCTAATGTTCAATATCACAACTCATGCTTTTGATTCAAGCCAAGCAAAATAAAATAAATAAACTTAGTTAAGATTAGAGGTTTTATACCTTTGCTTTGAGATTATCTTTCTTCTACTCCACAAGTAGGTAATGAACTTGGTTAACATGGAAGATCAAACCCTATCTCTCTCCTCTTGTTTGGTCCGAACCTCTCTCCTCTCTCTTTTTGATTTTTTTTTCTTGTTTTCTCTTTCTCTCCCCTTCTTCCTTTTCTCTATTGCAAATATGTAAATGATGGAAGAGAACTTAAGTTTTTTTTATTTGATAGTGTGGTGGAAGTTTATATATATAATTTGTATGTATATAATATCTCCCACATTCTTCATTCTCTCTCTCTCTTACATTACTTGCAATCTCTTCCAAATCTGGGCTATAGATTTAATTTTATTTAGTCTAGGTGGGTTAGTAAAATAGCTTGCAAAGTGGCTTAACAAAATTAAATGCACATGTGCTTAATTTCGTGGGTCCTTTACATAAGTATACAACAAATAGAAAATAATTACAAGAAAAGTGCATCAACTAAATAATTACAAAAAGAATGTAATTATTACAAAAATAGTACAATTCACAATAATAAGGAAACCTAAAATCAAGGATAACTAATAATTCAAATTCAAATCTTGTCTCTAACAACAATTTCAAATCCATGTTTCAAAATTCAAATCAAAATGAGAAAATTAAAAATAAAAAATTATGAAGGAGCTAATGTTCATCATCCTCCTCTCTCTCGCCATCACTGCATGGCCATTATCGCCATGGCCATGCCACATGGCACGAGTTGTTATTCAATTTCTTTTGACGATTTGGTTATCCACAAAAATTGAAATGGTTACCTTTATACAAATTTTGACTAGTAACTGCATCACATTTAAAATAAAATTGGTAATCAAATAAAACTGAATTGGTTACCTTATCAAATGGTTTGGTAACCAACTATATGAAATTTGGTTACCTAAATCGCATCACATCCAAAATAAATTAGTAACCTAATAAACTAAATTGGTTACCTTATCGGAAGGTTTAGTAACCAATCGCATAAATTTTGGTTACTAACTGCATCACATTCAAAATATATTAGTAAACTAATAAAACTGAATTGGTTACCTTATCAAATGATTTGGTAACCAACTACATGAAGTTTGATTACCAACTGCATCACATCCAAAATAAATTAGTAACCTAATAAAACTAAATTGGTTACCTTATCGGAAGATTTCGTTACAGTGAAAATAAAGAATGGACCCGGGTGGCGATGGGAGGCGAGGGATCGAGGAGAGGGAGGAGGAGGGGGGGAAGGGGAGGAGGAGGAGGTGGGGCGTGGGGTGGGGGGAGAGGAGGTGGAGGAGAAGAAAAGGAAGAGGGGATGAGAAAGGGAGGCGTGAGGAGGGGGATGCGGGAGGAAGGGGAGGGGAGGGAGGGGGAGGTGGTGGGCAGGGAGGAGAAAGGGGAGGAGGAGAGGGAGGGGGTGGGAGGAGGCGGGAGGAGGTGGGCGGGAGAAGGGAGGAGGGGGCGGGAGGAGGAGGAGGAAGGAGGAGGAGGGGGGCGGAGGAGGAGGAGGAAGGGAGGAGGGAGGAGGGGACGAGGAGGAGGAGGAGGAGAGGGGAGGAGGGTGGGGAAGGAGGTGGAGGAGGTGGAGGAGGGGAGGGGAGGGGGGAGGCGGGAAGAGGGAGGCGGGAGGCGGAGGGTGGGGAGGGGTTGGACAGGAGGAGGAGGAGGAGGAGGGAGGAGAAGAAGAAGGGAAACAAAAATGGAGTGGGAGAAAATCGTGGGAGAGATGAGGAGAAAATTGTGGGAGAGATGGGGGAGAAAATTGTGTGCATAATTAAAGGGATAAGATTACACTCTTTTTGTAATTAAGTATTGCACTAGTATTGTAAATAAATATGGAAGTGTATTAGTTGTGTAAAATTTTTATGAGGACACTATTGTTGTAATTATTTTTAAAAATGTAATAGAATATGTAATTGTCTCTTAAAATTTCTTTCACTTTGGCCGGACATCCCCCCGAGTGTTTTTTTTGGTCCATTTTGATTTTTATTATTTGGTTCAATTGCACATTTTTGCTTCTAGAAGTCTACACAAGTTTTGGGCTATCCATTAATTTATTTGGGCTCTTATTATATTTATCTTATACATGACCTCTTGGGCTAATTTAATAAACTAATTGCTCTTGAATTAATTTTATCTACAAGTCCCACACTAAAAATATAATTGGGCTTGTTTAATTACTTATTTTTCTTTCATTATTATCTCTTGAGCGTATGCTCATTATTATTAATATTCCCCTATTATTATTCATTAATAATATTAATTCACTCACATAACCCGATTAGACTTGTCTTATTCAAGTTTATTTAGTATTTAATTAGGGTTTACACCTTAAATCTATTTTCTAGATTATTAAAATACTTAGGTTAGTTCACTAACTTATTTAACTTATTAGTGAGACTTCCTTTAAATATTATAGCATATTATTCACATAATCACTTGATCATCCATAATATATTACAGATTATTTAATATATTTATTTACAATGTACCACAGAAATTCTTGGTTATTACACTTGAACATTAGGATTAAGGTTTCCTAATTTAGCAATTAGGGTTCTTAATTCCGAAATAGGGTTTCGAATTTTCGGAACTTAACTTAGGGTTTCCGATCTGATCGTTAGGATTTCTTATCAATCGCTAGGGTTTTCTAACTAAACGTTAACATTCTAAAATAACATTAGGGTTTGACACTGATATAATTTATTTGGTTAACCCTTGACCCTTAACCACATTTTGAACACATAAATGACCATATACACAGATCATATTCACGTATACACTTAATCTTGAATAATTCACCAAAATCACTCACATAATTTTGAAATCCTCAAAATTCCCTCCCAAAAATATCAAATGCATACACTTATTTTCTGTCTATGTTCTAATATTGAACCTTAAATCAATTAATTATGATTTTAAAAATTTTCTAAATTCTCGGGTTGTCACATTCACCCCTTCTCAAAATATCATTTTTATGATTAATACAATTTTTAAAAGGTTTTACGTTCTTCGTTGCACCACAAAATAATTTCATAAGCAAGTATATATTTCATTTCGCTTAAGTATGTAATTTATACTCCCTCCGTCCCATAGTTATAGGCTAATTTTCTATTTTGAGATGTCCCAATATATAGGCTACTTACTATTTATAAAATTTAGTTGGTTCATTGTTTTACTTTTATGCCCTTATAATAAATATTCAATCATTACTCTTTTTTTGAAGAAACAACATTCAATGTCATTATTTTTATCATCACATTTAATGTTGTTGTATTCTTTTTGGTTAAAGTTCTATGGTTGTGGACTTTAACACTTCAATCAATGAAGTTGAGAGTTTCAGTGTGATAAGTAAGGAGTAATTAACTTATTCATTAATTTCATATTAAGGGGTATATGTGGAAAATTTATGTTAAAATTACCACTTAAACTAATTTTCTTAAACTATGTGCCAAAAGAAATCAGCCTATAACTATGGGACGGAGGGAGTATTTATTACATATTTTTATTACTTTATTTATACCCAAAAAGATGTTTCCCAGCATAAAATATTACTTATAGTCAAGTATCACTCTATAAGACTTTATTAGATTTATTATGACTTATTATTTTGCCGGAACGCGATTCGGAACGTCGAATGTCAAAGTCACTCGACGCACCGACGCTCGGCGTTCGTTTAAATTTTAATCTTGACATGTAAGTTTGCTCATTTTTAATTTTCAAATCCTAAGTCATATAACAGCGAAATTTTGGGCATGTTATAGACCTTTTGTCATAGTATTTTAGAAAAATTTCTAACCGCGAAAACGAACAGCAGAAACTATTCGAAACAGAGTTCAAAAATGGCTTCAATGACGATTCAGAGTAGGTAGCAAGGGCTTATGTTTACTGCGGTAATATTGTTCAAAGAATCGTTGTCTTTGAAGATCTTATGAGTAGCCCACTTTGCGATTTTCTCACGTCTTGCTCGTTTATCAGAAAATTTCCAACTTTGGATATGTTATACATGGTATACCAAAGTATTTTTAAAAATATAACTTGATAATTTTGGACCTCTTAGAAAGCCTAAACAGACCCAAAAATGTCCACTCGCAATAGCTTTTCATCTTTTCCCAGATTTATTATCCTCTTTCGCTAAAACAGTCATAACGTTTTCGTTTTAAAACATTTTTAGGCAATTCTTGAGCCCACGCGAAGCTATTCTCCGGGACTACAATTCTTCCTTACTAATGTGTTTCCAGATTCTAAACATATCAGCCCAGAAATTACGTTCAAGTGGACTGCACCGTACTTGTTGGACAGTTTTGACACTACTACGTTGAAATGTCATAACTCTCTCCTCCGATGTCAGATTTACTCCATCCTGGAGTCTATGGAAAGATTATTCAGTGTACTACAACATATCAAATGCCCAGAAGTTTCTGGAACATCTAACTAACCCTGAAATTTCTTTTTTGTGGCAGCAGTCCATTAATTTATTTTATTTTTTCTAAGTTTTAAAAACTGTTTTGCTTTTCTTTCTTTTGATAAAACTTTTAACACCTAAAATGGTTAGATCTACACATAACACATCATCTAACTAGTGCATCTAGTGTTCTAATGTTCAATATCACAACTCATGCTTTTGATTCAAGCCAAGCAAAATAAAATAAATAAACTTAGTTAAGATTAGAGGTTTTATACCTTTGCTTTGAGATCATCTTTCTTCTACTCCACAAGTAGGTAATGAACTTGGTTAACATGGAAGATCAAACCCTCTCTCTCTCCTCTTGTTTGGTCCGAACCTCTCTCCTCTCTCCTCTCTCCTCTCTCCTCTCTTTTTGATTTTTTTTTTCTTGTTTTCTCTTTCTCTCCCCTTCTTCCTTTTCTCTTTTGCAAATATGTAAATGATGGAAGATAACTTAAGTTTTTTTTTATTTAATTGTGGTGGAAGTTTATATATATATAATTTGTATGTATATAATATCTCCTACAATCTTCATTCTCTCTCTTACATTACTTGCAATCTCTTCCAAATCTAGGCTGTAGATTTTATTTTATTTAGTCTAGGTGGGTTAGTAAAAAAGCTTGCAAAGGGGCTTAAAAAAATTAAATGCACATGTGCTTAATTTCTTTCAGTTTGGCCGGACATCCCCCCTAGTTTGTTTTTTGGTCCATTTTGATTTTTATTATTTAGTTCATTTGCACATTTTTGCTTCTAGAAGTCTACACAAGTTTTGGGCTATCCATTAATTTATTTGGGCTCTTATTATATTTATCTTATACATGGGCTAATTTAATAAACTAATTGCTCTTGAATTAATTTTATCTACAAGTCCCACACTAAAAATATAATTGGGCTTGTTTAATTACTTATTTTTCTTTCATTATTATCTCTTGAGCTTATGCTCATTATTATTAATATTCCCTATTATTATTTATTAATAATATCAATTCACTCACATAACCCAATTAGACTTGTCTTATTCAAGTTTATTCAGTATTTAATTAGGGTTTACACCTTAAATCAATTTTCTAGATTATTAAAATACTTATGTTAGTTCACTAACTTATTTAACTTATTAGTGAGACTTCCTTTAAATATTATAGCATATTATTCACATATTCACTTAATCATCCATAATATATTACATATTATTTAATATATTTATTTACAATGTACCACAGAAATTCTTGGTTATTTCACTTGAACATTAGGACTAAGGTTTCCTAATTTAGCAATTAGGGTTCTTAATTCCGAATTAGGGTTTCGAATTCCCGGAACTTAAATCAGGGTTTTCGATCTGATCGTTAGGGTTTCTTATCAATCACTATGGTTTTCTAACTGAACGTTGACGTTCTAAAATAATATTAAGGTTTGACACTGATATAATTTATTTGGTCAACCCTCGACCCTTAACCACATTTTGAACACATAAATGACCATATACACAGATCATATTGGGCTTGTTTAATTACTTATTTTTCTTTCATTATTATCTCTTGAGCTTATGCTCATTATTATTAATATTCCCCTATTATTATTTATTAATAATATTAATTCACTCACATAACCCAATTAGACTTGTCTTATTTAAGTTTATTCAAGATTTAATTAGGGTTTACACCTTAAATCTATTTTCTAGATTATTAAAATACTTATGTTAGTTCACTAACTTATTTAACTTATTAGTGAGACTTCCTTTAAATATTATAGCATATTATTCACATATTCACTTAATCATCCATAATATATTACATATTATTTAATATATTTATTTACAATGTACCACCACGTAAATTCTTGGTTATTACACTTGAACATTAGGACTAAGGTTTCCTAATTTAGCAATTAGGGTTCTTAATTCCGAATTAGGGTTTCGAATTCCCGGAACTTAAATCAGGGTTTTCGATCTGATCGTTAGGGTTTCTTATCAATCGCTATGGTTTTCTAACTGAACGTTGACGTTCTAAAATAATATTAGGGTTTGACACTGATATAATTTATTTGGTCAACCCTCGACCCTTAACCACATTTTGAACACATAAATGACCATATACACAGATCATATTCACGTATACACTTAATCCTAAATAATTCACTAAAATCTCTCACAGAATTTTGAAATCCTCAAAATTCCTTCCCAAAAATATCAAATGCATACACTTATTTTCTGTATAGGTTCTAATATTGAACCTTAAATCAATTAATTATGTTTTTAAAAATTTTCTAAATTTTCGGGTTGTCACATTCATAGCGAAATTCTTCGCTGTGAATTCGTTTTTAAACCAATTCAAGTAATTCCAATTGTGATAACTCATATTCTTAACACACTAACATAATACATAATCAATTTCAATAATAAATCATAACCAAACATCAATTTGATAGTTTCAAAAGCCATTTTTCAAAATTTAATTCATAGAAAATCATTATGAACAAAATTCCTCTTGTTTATCAAAATTACATTGATTGAATTGCTAGAAGAACCATATAACTTATAATCAAACACTGTGAACATGATTTCATCATGTTCATCATATATTTGTGAATTGAAACCTTTGAACAACTATACAAATCTCATGTAAGCGTATACATGAAAACATATGAACACCATATATGCATATAAATTCATAATCATAAAAACCTAATTTTATAAAGACTAAATACAAAACATCCTAATTTAATATAAGGGTTAGTTTGATTTTCTAGGTTGAATTAGGAGAAAAGATGGAGATGATGAAAGCTTTTCTTTTGTTTTCTCAAGGTTTCTTCTTCTTCTTCTTCTTCTTCTTCTTCTTCTTCCTCTTCTTATTCTCTATATTCTCTCTTCTTCTCTTTGTTCTTCCTTTCTCTTTTACTAATACGTAATATAAACTGATATATGATAATATAATATACGTATACTTACAATACCTATTAATATACAATATAAATACATATATAACTGATGACAGTTATATTATTTGAAAATCAAAAGGCATAAAGCTTGTTTGGCTAAACCACTTTAAATATTAATAACTTACAACCCTTATGCATTGTTTGGTAAAACCACTTAAAATAATGACTTAATCATTCCTTAAACATTGTTTGGCAAAACAAGATTAAAACTCTTTTAATTTATTTTCATAAGTCATTTATAATATAGTTTATTGTCCCGCATTGTTTACTTGGATTTCCATATCCAATCTTAATTAAATAAACTAATTACCA
Source organism: Panax quinquefolius (assembly GCA_020205615.1). Classification (NCBI taxonomy): domain Eukaryota; kingdom Viridiplantae; phylum Streptophyta; class Magnoliopsida; order Apiales; family Araliaceae; genus Panax; species Panax quinquefolius. The sequence goes on from CM035169.1 coordinate 99,297,675, forward strand.
CATACTAAATTACAAATAAAATTCTGGATTGTTACATCCTTCCCTCCTTACAAGGATTCTGTCCCCAGAATCACAACTCAAACAATTCATTCGTCACATTCTTCCCTCTTTATAACGATTACGTCTTCGGAATCACCAAAACCCTACCTTATTCAGGTTTTCATCAAATCTTTTTGTTGAATAACTTCAACACATGACCTTAATATATGTTTTATATTTCCTACTACATTCATTTTTTCAACAAATTCTAGGTTTTATTTCATAACTTTCACTTGAACTCAATTATATTCTGAGTATTATATATTCTTTAACCCATTCATTTCCTTTTCTAAAGATCGTTATCATAAACACTCAGGATATTAAATTCACCCATTCTTCTAACAATTTCGTCCTCAAATTTTTTTTTATTAATCTTTATTAATTCAATCTATCAAAATAGATTTTACGTTAATACTTTATTCATTCATTGAGTTTTATAACAACTTTCTTTCCACAAAGATCTTTCTACAATTATTAAACTTTTCTATTAAAAGTTTTACATTATTCTTTAATAACTCATCTCTTTCTCATTTCAAAATTTCTTTTCTCACTTATTCAATATATTCATCATTCAGTGTCGCATTCTACGACTTACTTCTTTCTAAGGAATATCATCCTTACCACATTCGCCTTTTAGAATAGCATTAATCTTTCACAATTGCTCAATAATTGGGAAGCAGTATGAATAACTCAGGAATTTAAAAAATTCCAAATCACGCTGAGGGGTTATAAGACCTTGAACTACGTCCATGGTTATAAGCGCTCTTTGAACTTAAACCTTAACATTAATTAGACTATAGAGACTCCCGTACTTAGGGTGTTAAGCCATTCGTACGATGTATTGTACACAAACATTTAAACGCTATGCGTAAATTATCCCCTGGAACAGGTTTGTTCACTATGTCCATAGTTATAAGCAATCTTTAAACTTAAACTTTAACAGTCACAAGACTATAGGGACTCCTCGTACTTAGGGGGATTAACCCTTCGTACAATGTATTGTGTACAAATATCTAAACGCCTCCGCGTAATCCCCTATAAAAGGGATGTTCATCTCAGCTTTTCAACATCTAAATTCGCACCAAAACAATTTGGTTTGGCATAACATATCAAGAAACGCTTGAATTTCATGAACATCTTTCAATATTCGTCTAGCTGAATCAAATAGCATAGACTTCTATAACAATTCGGACATCAATAGAAATATACATATACATATATATATATATATATATATTCTCATATCTTAAAGAAATCTCAAAAATCTTTTTATGACGTCATGATACCACACTGTATTTATAGTCCGTTTGAGGATTCTGTCATTTTGTGACTTTGTCATACTACATCATACCATAGTGGACTGACGATCCTTAGATCACATCCAACACTCCATCATTTTTATCATCTTTGCACCAGGTTCCATGATGCATTAATGATATAAAATACATTTTGATATTTTCAAATCATTTTCGTCTAGCCGAAACAATTAACATAGACTATTCTTTAAAAAGTTCAAAATCTTTGAAAATCAGTTTTAGTGATATCATATCTCAACAGGTAACGATGTGTCAGTGTTCCGAAGTCCACCCATAAACATTTTTCACCATGCGTTGAGAGTAAAAATTCATTTTAAAAAGGCACATAGTGCGAATTTAGCTTGATGTCAAAAATTTTGAAGTCTAGCATAGCTAGAAGATTTGGAATACCCGTGCTTCCACCATCAACTCCACTTTCTATAATGATCCATTGCTTAATAGGTCTATCTATTCCTATCATCCTCAATACTCCATTCACACTTAATTATACCCCAGTTTATCAAACTTACCGCACATTGGAAGTTTAGGACTTGCCACAAGAATATGAGTTTAAGAACTTATCCTTGTCAGACCATAGGCGTCCATTCGCTGATGGGTTCAAAACATACCATATTATTATGAGTCACGAACTTACCATATGCATTAGTTTTAAGAACCTCACCTAATCCTAATAATATCTGACTAATCTTAATAGTTTCTAACTATCAAATATACACATGAGAAAAGAATCATCTTTTCGCCACATATAAATTGATATCGCGACACCAACATTCCAATGATTATCAATGTGATAAACTGAGCGCAAGCACAAAACCCTTGCCCATACAAATGTTTGTACAACTCAGCTATCACATGAGTCCTCAATTGAAAACCCTCCTAACTCTATCTTACTTATAACTTGCTCTTTGCTTGATACAAATTTTTTCGTACCTCATCATTTATAACTCCTCGCGAGTTTACCTCGTACTTATTTCATAGTAAAATATCTTCATAACATCAAGCTATAATTATTCAAATATTACAAACCATCTTCCTTTTATAACTTAAACAGATCACGTCGTGATCTTATTCTATAATCATCTCCCTTAAAATTCTTTTCTTAACTCATGATCGTTTTATTTTACGATCCTCTTTCTTTCCGTTTTTCATCATTTACGACATTATTCATTATGTTGGCTATTGGAGTTAGGTAACTCCCATTTCTTATCTTTATATCTCTTCAAGATTCTTCTTTGAATTTTCTTGATTTTATAACAATTCTTCCTTTAAGAATTTCTAACTTCATTTACATTGCTCAACATTTCATTCAAGTTCTACATTTTCATCATACGTATCCATTTTCTATACTTGGTACACATCGAGTCTCTAACAGTTTCAATATGGTATGCTGAGTGGTTTCCCACAAACAACCAACAAACTAGGTTCCGAGTTGCTAGTTCGTATATACCTCTGCTCTATGAAGGAATCGTTTAGCCCAGATACCATACATCAACTATTAAAGAGTACAATTGTACCATACTAAAATATAACTTTTTATTCTTAACTTCTTTATCATTCTCTTTTTATAGACACTATCTATTTATTATCACCTTACACCCTTATTATTGGAGTTGGGTAACCCCACATTCATATTCCTTATAACTCTGCGAGATTCTTCTTTGAATCCTCTTACACATGTTTTAATCCCTTCTTTATAAATTTCTTAAATTACTTCTTATTCTTCAAACTCTATCTGAGCTTATTCTTTCATTATCTTCACCTCTCTTCTCTAAGGTTATAGCCTAAGGTACTCCTACTTAAGGTTTATAACCTGCAGCTTTGATACCAACTGTAACGACCCCAAAATTCATACAATAATATTCTCCTTCTCGATCGTTAACAATACAACTTTAATATATCTTTACATCATTATTCGATATTAAAATCACTAAAAATGCGGAATATTTAAAACTTTTATACATTTCCTTCTTTATTGCTCTAAATCATAACCTTTACGTTACATCTCTTCGATTGAAATTTATATCATGAATCGTTACAACAAAATGACTATACAAAGTCTTACATCATAAATGGGTTAAATCTGAAATCGAATGGCGAACTTTTCGATATTTGGGTATTGAAGCCCTTTTCTTGGGTCAACGTAAATTTGCTCTTCTATTCAAAAATTTGGAGTTTGAACCCCTGGTATGGCGTATGCCGTTGGATCATTGACGCAAGACAAATTGACGCGGTATTTTATATTTTAATTTGACATGTGGCAGATGTGATAGTGCTTCTTTAGAATTTTTTTCAAAAATTTGTGTCTCCTAAGATTTGAACTCCCAACCTTAAGTGTGAAACTTGAAGTATCTAACCACTAGACCACCACAAGTTAGCTATTAATAATTTGCAAGGACTAGTCTTTATATCACAACATTTCATTTTCCCCCAAAAAAATTAAAATACTACATGGTTACTACAATTTTAATATAATAATAATTATAATAATAGTAATAGTAATAGTAATAATAATAATAGTAATATTAATTGTAATAATAATAATTATAATATGTTATAATAATAGTAATATTAATCGTAATAGTAATAATTATAATACTATTATTATAATTATAATTATACTAATACTAATAATAATAATAATAATAATATAATAATAATAATAATAATAATAATAATAATAATAATAATAATAATAATAATAATAATAATAATAATAATAATAATAATAATAATAATAATAATAATAATAATAATAATAATTAACAAAACCAATTATAATATTCCGTGGCTGTTGAAGTCCATTTTGTTAGTTCAAGTCCTTTTGTCCACCCTCTTTATCAAAGTCTGTTGAATAAATTGATATTAATTTTGACATAGTAATTAACAAAACCCATTATTTTTAGACTCTCAAAAGTCTGAAACGACACACCGCCCGCCACCACAAAATTCCTTCCACCTTTACCATTCAATAATATAATATTCCAACATTTCCTCACCTCCCAATTGGGTGTTCGATTATTAGTACTATTATTTTTATTAGTACTATTATTATTATAATTATTATTATTATTTTTATTATTTTTATTAGTATTATTATTTTTATTAGTACTATTATTATTATTATTGTTATTATTATTATTATTATTGTTATTATTATTAGTACTATTATTTTTATTAGTACTATTATTTTTATTAGTACTATTATTTTTACTTTGAGTTTCACAAGTAGACTTGAAATTGTAGTAACCGTAGTAGTAGTATTATTATTATTAATATTACTATTATTATTATTATTATTATTATTATTATAATTATTATTATTTTATAATTGTAGCAACCGTGTAGTATTTTAATTTTTTTGGGGGAAAATAAAATTTTGTGATATAAAGATTAGTCTTTGCAACATATTAATGGCTAAGATGTGGTGGTCTAGTGGTTAGATACTTAAAGTTTCACACTTAGGTCATGTAGTTCAAACCTCGGAGAGACAATTTTGGAAAAATTTAAAGAAGTTCATATCACATCCGCCACGCGTGTCAAATTAAAATATAAATGTCATCAACCGTCTTACGAAGTGTCCATGTGCTTATGTCAAAAGGTCAACCATACGCATGGCGCTGGGGTTCAAAGTCCAAATTTTTGAATAGAAAGGGGCTCAGTTTGCGTTGACCGGAAGAAAGGGCTCAATACCCAAATATCAGAAAAGTTCAGTGGTCGACTTTGCATTTAACCCCATCATAAATAGATATCCATATACACCGGATAACTCAACTTACAATTCAACAACATGTTACATTCAAAATATTAAATACATTTCCCATAAAATATAAGTAATCTTCGTGAATATGGATCTCTATAATTCACGTAGCAAATAGCCTTACCTTAAATCTTTAACCTGCAAAAATGGTTATTTACAAGGTTGAGCTCGACAGCCCAGCAAAATCTAACAGTTTTCATGCATCACATAGCACATAATAACATACTCAACATATATCTCATAAACATTGGACTAACACAACATACATGCTGCATTTCATATAACAAGTATAAAGATTGAGTTCCTTACTCAATCAACATTCACTATTCAATCAACATAGTCATAAATTGACTTTAACGTTTCATACTTTCAATATATATAGAACACATCATGCTCTTTGCAACAAATATGCACTACTACAAAATAGTAAATAGACAACGCGGAAAAAACGTTGTGGTTTCAGTCAGAAAAACGTCGTGGTTAAGGGTGTCATCTATTTGACACCCTTACACAACGTTTTTAAAACGTTGTAGTTAAGCACATTACACAACGTTTTTTAAGAAAAAAACGTTATAGATTTGTTTTCCATAAATTAGCAGATGCTTAAAAACGTTGTAGAATGTATGATTCCACAACGTTTTCTGGATAAAAATATTGTAGTTTAATATATCAGACAACGTTTAGGCATATTTACACAACGTTTTTAAAATGTTGTAGATTAAAAAAAAAGAAAAAAAAAGGTTGTGGCTCACTTATATTACCAATTACAAATAATATTACTATCCATTCATCTCAAATTCAAAATATACAAATTACAAAAAATATTAATACCATACAATACGTTTACATCCCAATAATACCAAACTATCCATACATCTCAAATTCACTTTTCAATATAATTACTACTATATTGAATTGTGAATTCGACTACATCCATAAAATATACCAAACTATCCATAAAATTAAACTACTACCTAATTAAACTATCCATAACATTTGCTGCTCCATTCAAGTTGATATCATCCATCATCTCGGATGGTGAGGTGCTCAGAGGTGCCACGCCAATTCTCTTAATTGATGCATGAATGCAGCAGCATACTGTTTTCATAGAAAGATTGATCCTTCGATTAATTGATCTATAAATCTGAACATAAAATCTGCAAAGTGGACGAATGCATTCAAGATGATCCTAAAGAAGTTTAGCATTATCAAGTGGGGCATATTTTCAATGCTGTTCCCATTCTTGACATGCACACAATACCAGTCTTGGCTCAGTAAGTAATTAATAATTTACTTTCTCAAGCACCAAGACTAAAACATGTATACATAGTCAAAGACATTTGGTTGTGCCAAAAATTAAACTACAATAATTATATGTGCAACAAGATTCAATATTTTTTCTACTATGTTATTCATTTAAGAGATGAAGCAATACAAGCAAAACACAAGCAGTGGTTCCTCATACAATCTCCTTTATCAATAATATTGGACAAAATCATTACTGATAGGAATATGATACCGGTTCTCAACTTCTCCATCTAAATCACCATCCTCGTCATCAGTATCCGACCCTATCAAATCCATTGGAGGCTGAGGCGGCCCAATTATCGGCCAATCATCCTCCTCATCTTCAGAATGTGGCGGAGGCTGAGGTGGGCCAATTAGCTCCCCCTTCTCCGCCTACTCCACATTAGCTGAATTCGGAGGAGGCCGAGGTGGGCCAATTGTGATTTCATCACTAACTTGGGCTCTAGGGTTAGGGTTTTCCTTCTTTAGGGAATCTAACCAGGCTTTAGAGGAGGAAGAGAGAGAAGGGAGTACTTTGGTGTCGGTGTTATTGGAGAGACAATCTAACGAGGAAGAAGGGGGTTGTTTGCCGTTGGTGGGACGAATAGTGGATTTGTGTAGGGTATCAAGAAGGGTTTGGGATTTGGATTGCTTACCGAATGATAAAGGGAAGTTGGCTCTGATTCCCTCATATATCTCTGCTTCTTCATCCTCCATTTTCTCTGTCTAGATGTTTATCCACTGGTGTTTTGAAATTTGCAGGAATTTTTGCTTCCCAGAACGGTACGGGTGAAATGCCATTGATAAAGGGAACTTACTTGCCAGAAGATGGTGTTTAATAAATTAAAAAAGTTTTTCACTTCCGCGTCTCTGTGTTTTTTAAATTCATAACATTTTTTTTAAAAAAAATGTTATCTATTTAAAATCAAAAATTACCCTTATAAATACATAACGGTTTTTTTATATGTATCTATAACGTTTTGTTAAAAAACATTGTAAAAAAATACCACAACGTTTTTTTATAAAAACTTCATCTTTTAAGTGTTGTCTATTTACTGTTTTGTAGTAGTGATGTAAAACAGTTCATCATCAAGTTCACATAGCAAATAGGAACTGAAAGACTTGCCTTGATCGTTGTTTACCAATAACAGTTTAACAGCTTAAAGTTATCTGCATTCACGTGCCCTACACAATTATATAATCATACACATCAACTATTAGTCACATAACAACATATAGTAATTGTAATGTAAACTCTACTCCATATCTCATAATCTTTCCTATTAATTAGCACACAATGTTCCATTAGATTGTGTTAACTTTTCGACTTATGTAATATTTGAAATTCATTCAAGTGTTTAAATCTTTCTAGGAATCATTATTGGTTTTATATTAAACCAATTTCATATTTTATAATATCCATTTCATTTGACTTAAAACACTTTTTATGTTCATTAACACTTATCACGGCGTTTCGAAATTTATTCGTCACACGCCCGATTTGCCTTTATTGTGTATGCTTACTATGCTTTTATAACTTATCTAATACATTATTTATTAATGTTAATCATCATTATATTTACTAACATTCATGTTTTCTAACTTAGGAAAACATCATTTATCGTTAGAAGCACTACAATTGCATACGTGCATGCCCGACGCCCTCCGATTGCTCCCAAAAGCACAACAGTCCTACAGATGACCACTTTTACCATTGTTACCAACATCCAATTGAAACCGTAAAGAACTAACATTGTAGGTTTACTCGTCCTCGTTCCGGATCATCTTAAATCACCTCAATCAGAGTTCGTATGAGAAAGTTATGCTCGTTTTAGTAAAACATGTCCGGTCAGTTTTTTTCCAAAATTTGGCTAGGCATACTACCCCCCCCCCCTCCCCCCGGCGGTTTTTGTACTAGGGAGGCCTGCCGAGGTGGGGGTCCCTTCTACGTTTTTGCGATTTTTGTTGTAGAACACTACAGAAAGCCAAATTAGGCCTACAAACTCCTTTCTAACAACCATACCAACCTACCCAAGGTGTAATATGTTTACAAAAACATAAACTAATGTTTCTAACACGTTTCTAACCACGTAAACACCAAAAACATCAAATATTACAAAATTTAATTTCACTATTTCTCTTATTTCCTCTTCTTTTGACATTCATAGCGAAATTCTTCGCTGTGAATTCATTTTTAAACCAAATTCCTCTTGTTTAACCAAATTACATGGATTGAATTGCTAGAATAACCATATAACTCATAATTAAACACTATGAACATGATTTCATCATGTTCATCATATCTTTGTGAATTAAAATATTTGAACAACTATAAAAATCTCATGTAAGCGTATACATGAAAACATATGAACACCATATATGCATATAAATTCATAATCATGAAAACTTAATTTTACAAAGACTAAATACAAAACATCCTAATTTAGTATAAGGGTTAGTTTGATACCTTTCTAGGTTGAATTAGGAGAAAAGATGGAGATGATGAAAGCTTTTCTTTTGTTTTCTCAAGGTTTACCCTTCTTCTTCTTCTTCCTCTTCTTCTTCTCTGTATTCTCACTTCTTCTCTTTGTTCTTCATTTCTCTTTTACTAAAACGTAATATAAATTGATAAATGATAATATAATATACGTATACTTATAATACATATTAATATACAACATAAATAGATATATAACTGATCTTAGTTATATTATTTGAAAATCAAAAGCCATAAGGCTTGTTTGGCTAAACCACTTTAAAAATTAATAACTTACAACCCTTATGCCTTGTTTGGTAAAACAACTTAAAATAATGACTTAATCATTCCTTAAACCTTGTTTGACAAAACAAGAATTTTAAAAGCTCTAAGGCTTTGTTTGGTAAAACCAAATTAAAACTCTTTTAATTTATTTTCATAAGTCATTTATAATATAGTTTATTATCCCGCATTGTTTACTTGGATTTCCATATCCAATCTTAATTAAATAAACTACTTACCACATACTAAATAAATTTCCCACTTAACCAAATATCACAAATTATAATCTCATTATAATTTTACTTAATAATTAATATATCACTTTAATTATTAAATTACGACATCAATATAGCAACTCATGTAATCTTTAACAACTCTTTAACTCTGTTAAATTAAATTATAGTATTATCTAATAAATCTAATTCACAAATATATACTAACAACAACCACATAAATAAAATATTTATTTAATTTAATAAATATTTTAAATTACAAACAAAATTCTGGATTGTTACAATGTCTTGCAATATTAGTGCTTGATCCAGACTGATAGAAGAGAACACTATGATTTCTCTTAAGCATTGGTAGACTATGATCTTTGCTTGCTTGATTTGCAGACTCTACGCTTCCGAGAGCAGACTACGATTCTTGAGTTGGCTCAGCGGGCGTTTAGACCACTCTATGATTCTGGGAGAGGCCCTCCAAAAAAAATAGACTACGATTCTCAATGCTCTACGACTTTCCCTTGGTTTCTGCAAAATATTGGTTGGCTCGACAGACTACAACTCTGTTGAAGCCTATCTATTACATCTCAAAATAGATCAACCTAACAGCTTTGATCTTTTCTTCTATACATTCATTTACATAATGATAAACATAAAACAAAGATGAAACCTAACAAGTTTTGATCTACCACTAAGTCCTTGTACATGTATTCCTTGAAGGACTTTACATATAAGCATGTTATTTTACTTTCAACATCAAATTTAAATATGCAATTCTCAACAATCCCCCCCCTATTTGATGTTGACATAACCAAGGAGATTTTTATCATGATCATCAATTTCTAGATGCAGTTGCTAGAAAGTAAATATGACATAGTATTTCAGTGAGCAGCTGAAATCTCTAGAGAATAAGCATAAATTTATTGATGTTTGTAAAGACATATATTACAATAAAGCTTAGTTACATCAATAAGAAATAAATTTCAACTTATCTCTATTTCTTCTGCATTTTGCTCCTTAGAGGACTGGCATGCTCTGCAGCTCTCCTTCTCCCTGATGGCCTCGTCTTTCCATGCAATATCTTTCAGCTCGCTTTGACTTAGCCTTTCTCCATGATCATGTCTATTCATAAAGGCAGGATCTCCAATCGGCATATTTAGGCCAGTAGTGTGACGCCCCCAAAATAGGTCCACACAACCCATCTTGGTTCGCTAGAAACAACACTACTGATAACTTCATTTATATAACTGTTGTGTAAAATATGACGATACATATACTGTGAGTTTTAATACAAATATTGTAACGTATATAATACAACAATATTCATACTTAAATTATTACAATGCCGTATAAAATACAGCAACAAATATTTCAAATCCCCAAAGGAACACGAGAAGATTTATGTCCTCCTCATTCTAATGGAGTGCATTTTTGACGCTTTCAAAGTCGAAATCGCATCACCCTATTTGGTTCACCAAAATTAAATATTAAATGACAAAAAAAAATTGACACCCACATTTTAAGTTCTCAATACAATTATTATGCCACACCGTTTCATAACTTGATTAGGATTGCGACTAATTCAATGCACCACTTTATACCCATGTTCTCTATGTTAGTCCCAGCTACACTTTTATTACCTGAAAGGAGTGGTGAAGTAAAAGGGTGAGCACAAATAGCGCAGTAAAAAATACCATGACTTAAGATAATTAAATTATCAATAGCCTTCATCAGTAATAAATCAGATATTTAGAACATATGGTAGATGATAAAAGATTTCAACTATAATAGCAATGGAATCAACAATCCATTAGGAGAGTCAAGTAGAACATAATGTCTACTATCTTCCCCAAATTAAAAGTCCATCATTAATATTTTATTCTTGTAACACCAATCAACAGTTCTTCATTGTACCCAAGACAAAGAGAACTTTCACCACCTGTTTTTACCTGAAACACAAAGCTCATGGTTATACCAAATCACATTTCATGTTTACAATTATGCCATTAAATTCATCTTTGCACTATAGGCCAAATATATTCAACTATAAAGTCAATAATCAACAGTCCATCTTTGCACGTAAGCCAAAGATATACAACTGTAAAACCAATAATCAACAGTCCATCTTTGCACTACGGGCCAAAGACGACTTTTACCACATCCTTTGTTTGTAACATTAATCCATCTTTGCACGTAAGCCAAAGAGGATTTTTTTTACAACATCTTTTGTCTGTAAAATAAATAATCCACATCACCGAATTATCCATGCACTACGGGCCAATGATATTCGTTAGTATCACATCCATGAATTATTCATGCACTACGGGCCAAGGATATTCATTATTATTGTGACACCCCCAAATCCCGATACTTTATTACCTCAAGATTTGGTGTTCACTTTATAAAAACATTCACATCTAACTACCCAATAATAATAAAATTGAATAATAAACCTTCCCATTAAAGGATTACATTAATAAAAATCTCCCAGGTTATCTAACCATTAAACACAATCATTAAAATGCAAAATAAAATTAAATATCTTCATTACAATAATTCAAACAAAGTTTGATAATAAAATATCAACATGATTACAAGTCTTCAATACTTGTTCATCTTTCCCTTTCCCTTACTGGTGCTAGGTACATCGACCTTCTTAACTTTAGCCGTAAGGTTATATAAGCAAGAGTGAGCAAACAAAGCTCACTTGAAATAATAATGAATAAAATCTTTACAACAACTGCCAAATAATAGGCTTAATAGAACTGAACAATATGTTCTATCAATATTCCAAAATATATAATTGAGGGTCCTAAGACCACAAACCATGTCCATAGTTATAAGTAATCTTTCAACTTAAACTTTAACAGTCATAAGAGACTCCTCGTACTTACGGGGATCAGCCCTTCGTACAATGTATTGTGTACAAACATTTCAACGCTAAACGTAAATTATCCCCTAATAATAGGGTTGTTCATCTCAGTATTTAGAGTACAATTCCACACCAAAGTAAGTTTGGTTTGGATGCATTTCAAGGTAATTTAGGTTTAACGAACATCAATTAAGGATTAGTTGAATAAAAAGGTCATAACGTTATGCTATAGAATAAAGGATAACTGAATCAACATTGAATATTAAGGTTATGGTTTAGGAATAATATAAGATCACAAACATAGAATAACTATAACACACCTTTCTTGAACAATATTAAGTCAATGTTATTTAGAATTGGGTACTAAGCATGCATAACAAATAACGAATTGAACGATAAAAACTGTTCAACATTAGTATATCAGAATATATACACTTGCATGCTAAATAACAAGCTAAATACAAGAATAAGTTGCTCAACATCAATAAGGTTTAGAAAATTTGCATCATCATAAACAAACTAGATACAAGAACTTGCGTAATTATAATTGAAATAGGACAAGTAAACTTGCACAATAATAATAATAGAACTAGCTCAACGAAAGTGTAGAGTTAGAAAACTTGACTTGAGAAAAAGCTAAACCTTAACAACTCGAATCACAATACCCTATATATATATGTCATCATGACATAATTAGTCACTACCGACATTATATATATAAATAGTATATACATCATGTAAGGTTTGATTCTTAATTACGTAATCAAATTACATTAGTAACAAAACTAATAGCATATTAAAAATATGCTCATTCTTAGTATAGAAATACTGAAATAATATCTTAACAGTCCTTCTATTAAATCATAACAACTTTTTCAAACTTTGTGTAATTAAAACATATTGTCTGACCATTCTACTAACTCGCGTTGCTTGTATCTTATCGTTACATCAGGTCTCATTTCTGCATGGCATGCCATTGTCACATGAGGCAAAGGCCAATTCTTGGTATTGCATGGCACGATAATTGTATCTTCTAGGTTACTACTGACTGCGATGTTAAACTCCAGTCCTCGACGACCAGCCTCGACAACAGTATGAACAAAAGCCAAATTGGCCTACAAGCTACTTTCTAACAACCCAATTAAAATATAATACATATAGAGACTTCATATAAACATAATTTAAAGACTCTTAACATGATTTTACCCATATAACAACATAAACATTGAATTTAAAACATCCAATTTCACTGTTTTTGATAAAACTTCACTTTTTGACATTATCAACGAAAATCATCATTGTGATTTTGTTTTTCAACCAAAACAGCTAATTCAAAGTAACTTGTTTATGTTTATTTATGCTCTTTCAAATTCAATAGTCAATTTATAAATTAAACAACTAATTAAACCTTAATTTTACTTTAAACTAAGCCATATTCATATATATTCATATAAACTCACTGTAATATGGTTTTCTTCACAAATTACATATATAACATGAATTCATTGACTATACTCATATATAAACTTATGAAAACACTTTCACAACAACTAATTTATCATATAAAACTATATATAATTCAACCTTTACAAAGATTTTATAGAGAATTTTGGAAGAGAAAAACTAAAACTTTAAAGAAACTTAAAAAGGGTATAATGATACCTTATTTTCTAAAAGATGATAACTTTTCTTTGATCCTCAAGCTTCTTTTCTCCAACTTCTCTCTTAAATTCTCTAGCCTTTCTTCTTCTCTTCTTTTTCTTCTTCTGAGTTCTTTCTTCCAAACTCTAACTTACGTACTAACAAAATATAACGTATAATAATAATATAGGTATTAAGTATATAATATAAATATAACTTTAACCGACATCAGTTATATAATTTTTGAAAATCAAAAGCCATAAGTGTGACATCCCCAAAATAGGTATATATTGTAAGACCCCAACTTATTATAAATAAAATCGAATTTCCTCTAATTATTATTGTGAATAATAAGGTGTTAATTTGATATAATGCTTTGGTTATGGGTGAAATGTGAAAATTTTGCAAAATAAGCAAGTGGTTATAAAATATTCATTTTTATCGGGGAATATTTGTTTGGTCGTGGAATATTCTTTCTGTCGGGGAATATTCGTGCGACTCGCGCTGACCATTCATTCAGGGCCCCATAACGGATAATTGATGCGGATGAAGAAAACGACAAATTTGAGTTTTTACAAATAACGACGTAGTTGTTACCATTAACAATGTTGGAATACCCAGTGGTTAAAATACAGTAATACGCGTGGTTTCACAGTAGCACACGGTTTTGCACAGTATTTTTAAATTATTGATTCTTACGTAAGAAGGCACTCCTCAATAATTGTTACAATAATTACTGTTCAATATTTTATTTTATCAGTTCAATAATTACTGCGTTGATATTTTATATTATTGTTGGTTCAATAATTGTCACTGCACAGTATTTCCCATTATCGGATTAATAATTCATATTATTTGAATAATATTATGAGATAGCATTATTGGCAATGTCTAGAAAGTTCTGTCAAGGAGAGGTTTGGTCACCTAATTGTGCGCCAATAAGGAGAAATCCTTATCGGAAAGCCCCCTCTTTCCTGGGAACTGCCTGGTTATCATAAATGTGATTCTGTAATATTATTTGTGAATAGTTAATTATTGATTTATATGATAAGGAAATATTTATTTGATCCAGATTTAAATGATGGATTTATTTATGTGGTTATAAATGAAGGAATTAATGTTGAGGTGTTTTATCAGTATTTTGTCAGAATGAAGGTATTAAAAATTAAACCAGTGTTATTGAGATATATTGCGTGAGTTATACTTTTGGTTTATGAGAAATGTGCTCAAATTGAAGTTCAAATGTGGTGGGTGGCAATAGTAGCAGGTAAAGCCATCAGGTAGCAGGTCAAGTCTGCTTCGGCGTGCTAACATTTTTCTATAAATAGAGGGCTAAGTTAGAATTTAAAATATCACCAGAAACAAGTTTTCTTTCTCTCTATATTATCGAGCGTATTTTGTGAGTATTTAGATACTTTGAGAGTTGTTATTCAGTACAAGTTTCATTCAGCATCATATCCGATATTATATTCCATTCTGAAGTACAGTTTCTTTGAGGTAAGGGATGTTATTTTCTTCCTAATGATGTTATTCTTTCAATATCATTATACCGAAATATTGGAATGGATTTTATTGTGGAATTTCTACCTTTTTGTGGCGGGTTTACTATTCACATATACGACACTATTCACCAAAAAATGAAATTTTTTTCTTTTTGTCCAAGATGTCTATTATGGTTACTATCTTTGATTGTATGCATGTTTTGATCTTTATTTTTTTTGCTTCAAATATAGTTATTATGGAGTATTATTGAACTTGGATAAACTATAATACGAATTCCTAATATTTGTCCTTTTGTTTCACTGGATTCATTTTCTTTAAGATATTTTTCATCATCCTCAGTCCTAAATGATGATATTAATGAATATATTTGGCCTGTAGTGGAAAGATGAATGATTACCTAATGAATATCTTTGGCTAGTAGTGCAAAGAGATGAAGCAGTGTTGAGATTAACATGAATTGGTGGTGATACAAATGAATATCTTTGGCCTGTAGTGTAAAGATGAATATTTGATTCAGGATGTATATTTATTGATGTTACAGGGATAAAATATTGATGATGGACTTTTAAATCTTAGAAGATAGTAGAATTCTTTCTCTACTTGACTCTTCTAATGGATTGTTGCTTTCGCTGCAGTTGTTGATCTAAAACTTGTTGTCTATTATATTTTATCAGATTTTTTCCTGTTGAAGACTAATGATAATTTGTTGTATATTATCTTAGTCATAATATTCTTTACTGGGCTAGTTGAGCTCACCCTTTTCCTTTTTGTTCCATTGTTCTTCTCAGGAGGAGAGAATTTAGTAGGAACTAGCCGGGGTATGGAGTGATGATTCAAGATAGTTGTTTTAGTAGTCCTCACAATTTTGTAAAATAGTGTATCAATAATTGTAATGAGGACTCCTTTTGAGTTTGTATACTCTCTATTAGACAATAGTTGTATTCCAACTCATAGTATATGTGTTGTCGTATTTTGCACGACAATTGTATTACTGAAGTTGTATTTGTTTCTGTACCATGTATTTGGCGACTCAGAATTGGTGATGTTTACCTATTTTGGGGGCATCACAGTTGGTATCAGAGCTTAGGGATATGATCCACGGCTGAGATGTGAGACAAGAACTAGGATGGGAGAGTCGGGGAATTCCTTCGCTAGTATGACCTTATTTGTTATTTGGTTGGTCAGTCAGAGCATATGATTAATATGTGATATGTTAATTTGAATTAACCCTTATTTTTGGCAGTATTTAAGAATGGCAGCGGGAAATATTAACGATGGAGTGAATGAGACAGTGGAGACACCTTTAATCGCCACCCAGGGGAACGTGTAATAGGAAGGCAATATTCCTCCTGTAAACAACACTACTGAATAAATGATGAATGATGGGATGTTTAGAAGGTTTTTGCAATTCATGCAAAATCAGACGAGGGAGACTCGTGCACAAAATACGGGTGGAAATGATAGCAATGCGCGACTTGTCACAGCCAAGCAGTTCAAGGAGTTGGGACCACCAGAATTTATTGGAAAGCCAGATCCGATCAAGGCGGAAACGTGGGTCAAGCAAATTACCAAGATATTCGATGTCTTGGGATGCACGGAGGAACAGAAGGTTCCATTCGCCACCTTTGTGTTCCGCGGTGAGGCAGAATACTAGTGGGAGTCTGTGAAGCGTACCCAGCCTACCGCACTCAACATGTCTTGGGAAATGTTTCAGAAACTGTTTAATGACAAGTACTTTCCTGAAAGTATTCGTCATATGAAGGAGGTGGAGTTTATCAGACTGGAACAAAACAACATGACAGTGTCCCAGTACGAGGCGAAGTTTGCAGAGTTATCCAAGTTTGCACCTCATTTGGTCGATAATGAGGAACGAATGACGAGGATGTTTCTGAGAGGTCTAAAACCTGAGATTCGGCAATATCTTATCTCTCAAAAAATTTCTTTATATTCAGACGTTGTAAATAGGGCTCAATTATTAGAGTGAGATAATGAGTATATTCAACCAAGAGACCACAACTAGGGTCATACCGATGGAAGCGGTCATAGGAGCAATGACAACTAGCAGGGAAGAAAGCATTCAGACAAAAGCAGTAACCACTCTAGTGGTAATCGTGGCCATGAAAATAGAATAAGCGAGTTGGGAGGAGATTTTAAGAGGAGAAGGTTCAACAATGATAATGTGAAGACGTCAGCACAAACATCAACTATTTCTAGGGGAGGAGAACGAGCACCAGTCGTTTGTTACAAATGCGGGAAAGAGGGACACATCAGCCCAAACTGCCCATAACAATCCAAGGTGTGTTATAACGGTGGAAAGGAATGTCATATAGCAAGAGATTATCTAGTTGTGAAACCAAGTTCAACGGGGATGGTGACTCCAAAGGCTATCGCAGACAAGTCAAAGTCGGTGGTTCCTGGAAGGTCGTTTGTCGTGACTACCCAAAATGTGAGGAACCCAAACGAGGTGATCACGAGTAAGCTAATCCTAAACTCTTACGAAGTTTATACCTTATTAGATACCGATTCTACCCATTCTTTTATCTCTCCTGCTTGTGCTCAACGTTTAAACTTGACTCCGGAGAAGTTAGACCTTGACTTATCTGTTGAGACTCCATTAGGAGAAAATTTTATTACATCTACTATTTATAAATCTTGCTTGATTCAAGTTGGTAACATCACATTACCTGCTGATCTTATTTCGTTAAAATTTCTTGCATTTGATGTGATTTTAGGGATTAATTGGTTAACCACTCATCACGCTAAAATTGATTGTATTCGTAAGGTTGTCAGTTTTCATATTCTTAACCAACCTGTTATGCAAATTTAAACAACCAAACCACTAAAATCAATCACTATCATATTAAGCCATAAAGCTATTCGTTTATTGAAAAACGGATGTCAAGCTTTCTTAGCCCATGTCACGGACTTGAACAAAAACACGTCAGATTTGAATAATATTTCTGTTGTTAGTGAATTTCCTAACGTATTTCCTGAAGAACTTCTCGGTCTACCCCCAGAACGTGAAGTTGAATTCTTTATTAACCTTGAACCTGGTACAAAGCCCATTTTTAAAACCCCATATTGAATGGCTCCTATTGAACTTTAGGAGTTAAAGGTCCAACTATTACGAGATGTTGGACATCGCCCATTCGATCTAGTACATCTCCTTGGGGTGCTCTGCTTTATTCAGAAGAAGAAAGATGGTAGTATGCGACTTTGTATCGACTACTGGGAATTGAATCATGTCACTATCAAGAATAGTTATCCGCTACCTCGCATAGATGACTTGTTTGACCAGCTGCAAGGAGCACAATTCTTTTCAAAGATCGATCTTCGATTCGGATATCATCACCAAGATTAAAGCGAGGATATTCCAAAGACTTCCTTCGTAACTCCTGCATGACGAGCATTATGAATTCTTAGTCATGTCTTTTTGATTGACTAATGCTCCTGCTGCTTTCATGGATATGATGAACCGTGTGTTTGAAGAATATTTGGATTAGTTCGTTGTTGTCTTTATTGATGACATCCTCATCTATTCCAAAAGCCGTGAAGATCATGAACACCATTTGAAGCTGGTACTGCAAAGTCTTTGTGATAACAAGTTGTATGCCAAGCTGAAGAAATGCGAGTTATGGCTTGAGGAAGTAGCATTCCTTGGGCACGTGGTGTCAAAACAGGGAGTATCTATCGACCCAGCGAAGATTGAAGCCATACAAAGTTGGGAGCAACCAAAGTCGGTGACCGAAGTACGTAGCTTTCTGGGCTTAGCTGGTTACTATCGGAGATTCGTGGAAGGATTTTCTTGAATCACTACTCCGTTAACTCAGGTAACTCGTAAAGATATAAAATTTGGTTAGAGCGAGGATTGTGAGAAGAGTTTTCAAGAACTCAAGAGAAGACTCATTTCGGCACCTGTTCTGACAATACCATCTAGTTCAGATGGATTTGTTATCTACAGCGATGCTTCAGGCAAAGGGTTAGAATGTGCTCTCATGCAACATGGGAAAGTCATAGCCTATGCCTTGCGACAACTCAAAGAGTATGAGAGGAATTATCCTACTCATGATTTGGAGTTGGCAGCAGTCATTTTCGCGTTGAAGATCTGGAGACACTACTTGTATGGGGAGAAAGTGGAGATCTATACATATCATAAAAGCCTCAAATATTTCTATACCTAAAATGAACTCAATATGCGGCAACGATGTTGGCTCGAGCCGTTGAAAGATTACGATCATACCATCCAATATCATCCTGGAAAAGCAAACGTGGTAGCTGACGCATTGAGTAGAAGATCATGTGCGGGTACGAGTGCAATGTTGTTAACACAAAGGTCCATTTTGTATGACTTGCAAAGGATGGAGATAGAGGTAAAGGCTCCAAGTACCCACGTGATGATATCAAACATACGAGTAGAACCGACTTTAATCGATAAAGTTAAAGCTGCTCAAGCTACGGACATGGAGCAGATGCATATGAAGAAGAAAGTGCAAGAAGGTTCTATTCAAGAAGAAAGAATCGATGAAGAAGGAATACTTCGAGTCAACTCCAGACTTTGTGTTCCTAACGATTCTGACTTAAAGCATAGAATCATGATTGAGGCACACAACATATCGTTTGCAATCCATCCTGGGAGTACCAAAATGTATCATGATCTTCGACATACATTTTGGTGGAACAATATGTAGAGAGAGATCGCGGAGTTTATCTTGATGTGTTTAACTTGTCAACGTGTAAAGGCAGAGCATCAAGTGCCTAAGGGTCCATTACAACCACTTGAGATTCCGAAATGGAAGTGGGAACACATTACCATGGATTTCGTTACGGGTCTTCCCACGGTTTCTCAAGGTATAGATGCAATTTGGGTTATTGTTGATAGATTAACCAAGTATGCTCATTTCTTGCCTATACGGGAGACTTATTCCCTTGAACATCTTACTAGTATGTACGTGAATGAGATTGTGAGATTGCATGGCATGCCAATATCCATAGTTTCAGATCGTGACCCAAGATTCACTTCACGATTTTGGGTTAGCTTGTAGAAAGCTATGGGCACGGATTTACGATTGGGATTCAAAGATACCATCCTCAAACTGGACGGGCAATCGAGAGAGGACTATTCAAACTCTTGAAGATCTATTAAGACTCTGTGTCCTAGATTTCAAAGGGAGTTGGGATAAGTACCTACCATTGGTGGAATTCTCCTACAACAACAGTTATCAGGCAAGTATAGGCATGGCTCCATTCGAGTCGTTGTATGGAAAAAAATGTCGTTCTCCGGTATGCTGGGACGAGGTGGGTGAAGCAACGTTGTTGGGGCTAGAATTGGTACGCATAACTACAGAGAAGATCCAAATGATCCGATAACGTATATAAACGGCACAGGATCGATAAAAGAGTTATGCGGATCTTCATCGAAAGGACGTGAAATTTAATATTGGGGATCATGTATTGTTACGTGTTGCACTATGGAAGGGAGTTACAAGATTTGGGAAGAGGGGAAAGCTTAATCCATAATTTTTTGGTCCATTTGAGATTCTTGACCAAATAGGAAATGTGGCCTATAGACTCGCATTACCTCCAAGCATGTCTCGTGTTCATAATGGTTTTCACATATCTATGCTTCGTAAATATATGAAAGACCCGAACCACATTATTGAGTTAGAACTGGACGAGATAACCAAAGATTTAACGTACGAGGAAGTACCTGTTAAGATCTTGGATAGGAAAGAGCATGTCCTACGCACGAAGGCTATACCATAAGTTAAGGTTTTGTGGAGGAACCATGTTATTGAAGAAATGACCTGTGAGTTGGAATCAAAAATGAAAGCGAGGTATCGTCACCTTTTCGAAACACCAGGTACGTACGTCAATTTCAAGGATGAAATTTCATAAGGAAGGGAGGTTGTAAGACCCCAACTTATTATAAATAAAATCGAATTTCCTCTAATTATTATTGTGAATAATAAGGTGTTAATTTGATATAATGCTTTGGTTATGGGTGAAATGTGCAAATTTTGCAAAATAAGCAAGTGGTTATAAAATATTCATTTTTGTTGAGGAATATTCGTTTGGTCGTGGAATATTCTTTACGTTTGGGAATAGGGACGACGACGACGCAACCATTTGTGGGCCCCATAACGGATAACGGTGGGATGAAGAAAACGATAAATTTGAGTTTTTTTGAGATAATGACGTAGTTATTACAGATTAACATCGTTGAATACTCCTTGGTTAAAATCTGAATCTGGCGTGGTTGCATGAAAGAGTTATTACGGTTTTGCACAAGATTTTGAATTATTAATTGTTACGTAAGAAGACATTACTCAATAATTGTTACAGTAATTATTATTCAATATTTTATTTTATTGGTTCAATAATTGCTGCGTTGATATTTTATATTATTGTTGTTTCAATAATTGTCACTACACAGTATTTCTCATTATCGGATCAATAATTCATATTATTTGAATAATATTATGTGATAACATTATTGGCAATGTCTAGAAAGTTCTGTCAAGGAGAGGTTTGGTCACCTAATTGCGCGCTAGTAAGGAGAAATCCTTTTCGGAAAGCCCCCTCTTTCTCGGGAACTGCCTGGTTGTCATAAATATGATTCTGTAATATTATTTGTGAATAATTAATTATTGATTTATATGATAAGGAAATATTTATTTCATGCAGATTTAAAAGATAGATTTATTTATGTTGTTATAAATGAAGGAATTAATGTTAAGGTATTTTATCAGTATTTTATCGGAATGGAGGTATTAAAAATCAAACCAGTGTTCTTGAGATATATTGCGTGAGTTATAATTTTTAATCCGACTGTTGGATTGTTGTGATGTTTGGATATGTTATACATATATAAGTTGAGTATATGTCCACAAATTTTGAATCGTTAAAAATGAACGTATGATTTGTTATGAATTTTAAGAGATGGTTGGTTCAGAAATTTTTGAAGTTTCAGAATTTATCATTTTGGTGAAAAATTCTAGAATTGGTGGGCCCCACTTTTGGTTGGTGAGAAATGTGCTCAAATTGAATTTCAAATGTGGTGGGTGGCAATAGTAGCAGGTAAAGCCATCAAGTAGCAGGTCAAGTCTGCTTCGGCGTGCTAACATTTTCCTATAAATAGAGGGCTAAGTTAGAATTGAAAATTACACCAGAAACAAGTTTTCTTTCTCTCTATATTATCGAGCGTATTTTGTGAGTATTTAGATACTTTGAGAGTTGTTATTCAGTACGAGTTTCATTCAGCATCATATCCGATATTCCATTCCGAAGTACGGTTTCTTTGAGGTAAGGGATGTTATTTTCTTCCTAATGATGTTAGTCTTTCAATATCATTATACCGGTATGGATTTTATTGTGAAATTTCTAACTTTTTTGTGTCGGGTTTACTTGTGACGAACGAGATTTTGTAAATTAATTTTAATATTTATTGAATTAAATAAATATTTTTGGTGATTTAATTATTGGATTAAATAATTAATTGATGCAATTGTGGTAGATTAATTTAATTATATGTGTTACATTTATTAAATTAATGTAGAGAATAATTATTATTCAAATATGTATTTATGTGAGCTTATTGAATTAAATGAAATATTTAATTAAGCATGATGTTATTTTAATTAATTTTACTATTAATTAGAGAGTTAATAATTTGATATTATTTATTAATCGTAAATTTATTATATGACTATGTGAATTTATGAGAAATTATTTAATTAATTTAAATAAGATATATGAATTATTGTGCAAAAGTGAGTGTGACGTGATTTAAACTATACGATAAAGCTTTATTAAATAAAATGATTTTATAATCTACTCTTGCTAGCCAAACATGGCCTTAGAGAGGAGTTGAGAGCGATTACCATGATGGGTAACTCCACTACAACGCGTCGATTCATTTGAATACGACGTCTCCTTTTTAATTCTTATTATTCCTAAGTCTAGAAAACAAGCAGAGCATATTTTCTTAGAGTTCACAAAGAGAAAAGAATTTAGATTGAGAAAAGATTGTGAGTGTGCAATCAATCAAATACCTGTAAAAGGATCATCATTGATCATCTTCTAATTTATACTTTACAAGGTAATCTCCTCCTTCCCAATTTCTATTTTTACGTTGTTTGAGTTTTACAAAAATGGCTTTCACAGTTTTCTGTAAAGTCTCTATGATGGGAAATTGTAAGGCTTATGTGCATATATAGGTTAAGATGTGGTCAAATCATATTTAATTATATATATTTTTGTAAACCATAACATCAGTTTCATGAAAATACGTATTATATAATTTCTACAAAATTACAGAGTTTGGGTTATGGCCATATGGCCTTATTCGTGGTATTTCATGTGCTGATCATATATTATCCCTAAATTTTACACTCGTATATTATTATGCATGTTGATACGACGAGACCAAAGTTTAAATAAACGGATTCGGTGTTATAACAAATCCGTAGGGACAATTTTCATGTTTTATTTTCAAAACCTTCAAGAACATCAAAGTCAGTGAAATTGCATGCTTAAACTCTGTGATTATGTGTTGTAATGGGTTAAAATCACATTATAAATGTTGGGTAATGATTATATACGAATTATAACATATGGGTATGATTAAATTCGTGTAGTAGTATATTAATTGGGAGTTTTTGGCTGTGTTATGCAATTTTTGCGAATTTCGTATCAGTTTTCGTTCGCCATGCATGTGCGGCCAAACTCGTGTTTTACTTCCCGTCTTTAAAGACTAAGTGTCAAGTCGTTAACGCCAATGATCGCCAAGAACGCTTAATAGTCCTTTAAGCATGCGGCCATCACAGTACTGAATAGTAGTAAGATATATAACAATGGAAATACAATACCACTCTCCAGAAAGTTCAGAAATGTAAAATTTTAAAATGTTTAAATCTAACAATGTGTTAGTAAATTAATTTAATGAACATGTAAACATGTTAGAAGTATAATGAGATGTTAAAATAGCTGTTTAACATGTAAATAACATAATTGCATGTGGATTGAATTATTGAATACATAATTAGCTTGATATTCATGAAGTACAAATTATGTGACAGTGGTAATTTGACTAAGTTTAGTCAATAATCAAAGTAGACAAAGAGAATGAGTTTATGATGATTAGTTAAGTTATAATTAACTGGTATTGTGAATGTGAATGGTATGTAGGATTAAATTCAAAGAACGTGCTTAGTTAAAGTGTAATCTACGCACGAGGCAAGTTTCCTAACCCTACTTGTCATTATTGTTCAAGTTTATTAGTTACCTCGAGTAAATTATCATTATTATTATTCAAGTTCAAATGTTATATTAAAGATTGATTATCTTTTCAAAGCATGATTTAGTTATACAATAATTGTCCTATTGTATACGTCTTGAGATTATTATTCAAATCGAATATCATTATTGTTGAACCTTATTAGACTAGTGAACTTTATTGATTCAACTAGTCCTTAGTTGATGAACGTTCTAAATTTCAGAACCCTTATTGAATTATCCAAACCAAACTTCCTTTCAAGTGCGGACTCGAATGTCAAACCGAGATGAACAACCCCGCAAAGGGATTTACTTATGTGTTAGCGTTAAGATATTGTGCATGAAGATGGTACTAAGGGTCGATCCCCTAAGTACGAGTAGTAAAGGTCCATAGTCTTATGATTGTTAAGGGTTTCAAGTATAACCCTTGATAACCTAGGACATAGTTCAAGGTCTTATGACCCTCAGAATTCTTTTGATTCTTGTTATTCATTTTTGATTCAAAAGTTGAGCTTTTATTCAGATGTCTTTGATTTATTTGCATGTTATTATACTGTTATTTCATTATTATACTTGTGGGCAATAGTGCTCAGTCTTGCTTAATAATAACTTTGTAGTTAAGAACGAAAGAACTGATGAACCTTCCACTAGTAAAGGCAAGGGTAAGGTTAACAAGTGATGAAGACTTGTTATTTTTATTAGATGATGTATTTATTTTTAAGACTTGAGTTAATGATGTTGTTTAAGACTTATTTGTTTATGATTCCGCACAGATGTTTAAGGTTAGTTTAACCTGGGATTGTATTATTATTATTCGGATGTTGTAACCCTTAAGGAGAAGATTTTTATTCTATCTATTGCATGGCTTGTATTTATTATTGGTAGATAGATAGATGATATTTGTACAGTGAACACCAAATCCGTGGAATGAAGAAGACCTTGATTTGGGGGTGTCACAAGTTGGTATCAAAGCCGTAGGTTATGAACCTTAGTTGGGGGGAAACAACCTTAGGTAGTAGCCTTATAGAAAGAAGATAGTGATGGAAAACTCTTATCGAGTTATAAGAAATGAATTTCTGTAATTCATTGAAGATAATAAAAGACCTTATGTGTTTATGTTTTAAAGTATTCGTTAGATGATACGACTTAGTAACTAAAACTTAAAATTATGTTGTCAGGATGTTGAATGTTGGAGAAGCTAGTCAAGCTGGGGAGGAAGAACACCGGCTACCTATAGTACCTACTGAGGAGGAACCCCATGTACCTATAGTACCGACAGAGGAGGAGCCCCGAGACATTCATGTGGTTAGGGAGCAGCTGGTGCAGAGGGAATCATCTCCATTGATCACCGTTGTTGGTCAGGAGCATGAACCTGAGACTGTTCCTGAGGAGGATCCTGAGTAGGAATTTGAAGAGGAAGAGGAAGAGGAAGAGGAAGAAGAGGAGTTACCACGATACACCATTGATACTGAGATGTATGACACATTATACGACCGTAACGTAGAGTTACGAGATGAGGTGCAGGATCTGACTGAGCGAGCAGTTATCCAACATATTACTCTAGAGCAGAAGGAGAGGGAGATTTTGACTCTTCACTCACGACTGAGAAATGTAGAATGGGATTTGGTCCATGAGAAGGGTCAAACCGAAGATAAGACCGAGGAGATAGAGAAGTTGAAGAAGGAACTGAAGGAAACCCCCGAAAGGCTGAACATAGCAGAGGAAGGCTGGGTAAGAGAATCACGTTGAGTTGATCGTGCAGAGGATGATAGTCGTGTAAAGAAAGCGAAGATTGGGGAAACGTACTCTACACTTAACAAGGCAATGAATGAGACACAAGATCGAGTTTTGAGATACCTAATCCAAATCGAAGGACTACCATTGTACATGATAGATCGCAGGACGATGTATCACATCTTAGAAGAGGAGCGTAACAAGGCTAATCAGTACCTTGACCGACAGTGATATGATTTGTTTAATTATGTGAAGAATTTAATTAGTTTTAGATGTAAATTCTGACGTGTTTATGAATGAAAGAATATTTGAATATTTTAAATCCTTTGGATTCTTTATTCCAGGATAGTTGATGTAAATAGCAGTTATGCTATCGTTTAATGTTAAAACTTTTGATTTGAATGAAAATATATCAAGTTGTTTGAGATGATGTGTTAAATGAGTATGTTAAATTGTTAAGTAATGCCTTAACTATTTAGAGAAATAAAAAAAGTTCTAATAAGCGTTTATTTAACAGAAAAATGCCGCCAAGGAGAAGACAACAACGTCAACCGGCTCAGGAAGAGTCAACGAATAATAACAATAATGCCAACACAAATCCCGTTCAACAGTTAGTTAACTTACTGACTGGAGCAATGAACAATCAACCTAAAGCTCCACCAAACACAACGTTTAAAGACTTCAAGGCGGTGGGACCGCCAGAGTTCAAAGGTTCTATGAACCCAATCGAGGCTCAAACGTGGGTTATGGAAATGGAGAAGGTTTTTGACGTTGCTAGGGTTAGAGAAGACCAGAAGACCGCTTTTGCAACGTTTATGCTGAAGTCTGAGGCTAGCTACTGGTGGTAAACAAACAAAGTGCGAGGAGGTGAAGGTGTAATTACGTGGGAGAGATTTAAAGAGATGTTTTTCGAAATGTATTTCCCAACTACTTCGCAGAATCAGATGGAGGTTCAATTTCTTGAACTGAAGCAGGGAAACATGAGTGTACCTGACTACGCGGCTAAATTCAACGAGTTAGCATGGTTCTCCACGTACCAAGTACACACTGACGAGAGAAAGGCCAGAAGATTCGAACAAGGACTAAAGCCTTGGGTATACAGTAAAGTATCAATGTTTCAGATAAACACATTTGCCGGAGTTTTGGAAAAGGCCATCCTCGCTGAAGGTGGAAGCGATGCGGTGACCAAGTACAATCAAGATCAGAAGAAGAAGAAGAAGAAGAAGAGTAAAGGTGAAATTAATAATAAGGCCAGGGGAAGTGGCACAGGAGGTGGAAATTTCAATCAGAAGAAAAGGTGGAACGACAACTCATCATCGGGGAATCAACAAGGTAGTCAGAAGAAAAGAATCAAAGCATGCCCGACTTGCGGGAAAGCCCATCTGGGAGTTTGTATGAAAGGAAAAAGAGTGTGTTACAATTGTGGTCAGGAAGGCCACATAGCACCAAACCGTCCAACCCCAAAGAAGGGTGCTTGTTTTAATTATGGTTCGAAGGACCATCTGGCAAGAGACTGTCCCAAGAAGGGATCGGGAGGGTCAGGATCAGGAGGAAACCGGGGAAATAACAGTGGAAATACCTTAACCATCATCGGACCAACCGCAACAAACCGACCGACCACCTGGACTTTCAACATAATGGTACAAGATGCAGTTCAATCCCGTGATGTGGTGTCAGGTATCATTCCGATCAATAAAATTAATGCTTATGTTTTATTTGATTCAGGTGCTACTTGTTCCTTTATATCCGATGATTTTGCCAAGAATTTAGATTTGCCTAAGAATGAATTGGATTACCACATGAACATAGAAATTGCGAATAGAGAAATAATAATCCACATAAGTATGTACATAAGAACTCAGAGAGTGGATATTAAGGGTAATATCATGAATGTAGATCTTATCCCTATTCGACTTGGGGAATTTGACGTTATCTTGGGAATGATGGTTATTCAATTACGGGTCAGAATAATTGATTGCCAAAGAAGCGATTAACCTTATGACTCCATCAAAGGTTGTATTTTATGGTAGCAAGTCGCGTAGACAAGCGAGTTGTCTGACGATGATGTAGGCCAAGAAGTTATTAAGACAAGGCTGTGTAGGGTACTTAGCTTACATAGTCGACAGTCGAAAAGAGAATCCAAAGGTAGAAGAAATACCGATTGTAAGGGACTTCATCGACGTATTTCCAGACGATTTGCCAGGACTTCCACCAGATAGAGAGGTAGATTTCGTGATCGATTTGGCGCCCAGAATTGCTCCAATATCGAAGACACCATACCGAATGGCACCAGTAGAGATGAAGGAATTAATGGTACAACTACAAGAATTGTTGGGCAAGAAGTACATTCAACCGAGCGTATCGCCGTGGGGAGCGCCGGTGTTGTTTGTGAAGAAGAAGGATAGAACGATGCGGCTTTGTATTAATTACAGAGAACTGAATAAGGTCACGATTAAAAATAGATATCCATTACCGAGGATCGACGACCTGTTTGATCAATTAAAGGGAGCGAGATACTTTTCCAAGATAGACTTGAGAAGCGGTTATCATCAATCAAGGTGAGGCCGGAGGATGTATCAAGAAATGGCGTTTAGAACGCGATATGGTCAGTACGAGTTTTTAGTAATGTCGTTTGGTCTTACGAATGGTCCTGCAGCATTTATGGGAATAATGAATGGTGTGTTCAAGCAGTTTTTGGACAAATTCGTAGTGGTATTTATAGACGACATTTTGATATATTCAAAAACCAAAGAAGAACACGAAGAGCATTTGAGATTAACATTGGAAGTATTGAGAAGGGAAAAGTTGTATGCCTAGTTTTCGAAATGCGAATTTTGGATTGAACGAGTGTAATTTCTTGGGCACGTGATCGATAAAAATGGAATTTCGGTAGATCCGTCTAAAGTCAAAGCCGTGATTAACTGGGATCAGCCGAGAATGCCGTCGGAAGTAAGAAGTTTTCTTGGATTGGCGAGATATTATAGAAGGTTCATACAAGACTTTTCTAAGATCGCAACTCTGTTAACGAATTTAACTCGTAAAGCTGTGAAATTTGTTTGGACGAAGAAGTGTGAGGAGAGCTTTCAAGAATTGAAGAAGAGATTGAGTACGACACCTGTGTTATCCCTTCCGGATGATACAAGAAATTTTGTTGTTTTTAGCGATGCGTCGCATAAAGGACTTGGTTGTGTGCTTATGCAAAACGGCAGAGTCATTGCGTATGCATCACGACAGTTAAAGGATTACGAGAAGGGATACCCGACCCATGACTTGGAGTTAGCTGTAGTTGTTTTTGCTTTAAAAATTTAGAGGCACTATCTCTACGGGGAGAAGTGTGAAATATATACGGGCCACAAGAGTCTGAAATATATTTTCATGCAGAAGGATTTGAATATGAGTCAAAGAAGATGGTTGGAATTAATTAAGGATTACGACTGTGAGATTTTATACCATCCAGAAAAAGCAAATGTGGTTGCCGACGCCTTAAGTAGAAAGGGACGTGAGAAATTGATGATGTTAACTGCTCAGGAGGAGCTAATTTTAGAAATGGAGAAACTGGAGTTAGAGGTGAAGTATCCTATGGAAATTGATGAGAAGCTATTTTAGATGCAATCTGGTACAACCCTACTTGATAAAGTTATGGAGGCTCAGCTTCAGGACGAAGAATGTAAAAAGGTGACAAAGAAGATATCTGAAGGAACTGAACCAAGATTTAAGATGGATAATGAAGGATTACTGAGATTTAAAAGTAGAATTTGGGTTCTGCCAGTACATGAGATTAAGGAAGAAATTTTGAGCGAGGCTCATAGTTCACGATATTCAATTAACCCTGGTAGTACCAAGATGTACCAAGATCTTAGACAACATTTCTGGTGGCCGAATTTGAAACGTGATGTTGTAGAATGTGTTGCCAAATGTCTGACCTATCAGAAAGTGAAGGCAGAACATCAGAGACCGAGTGGATTGCTACAACCGTTAGAGATCCTAGAATGGAAATGGGAATATATTACAATGGACTTCGTGGTTGGCCTTCCGACGACTCAGAAAGGCTATGACGCAGTATGGGTTATCGTTGACCGACTGACGAAATCCGCACACTTCCTTCCTATCAAAATCAGATTCAACTTAGATCAGTTGACGAGACTTTACGTAAAAGAGATTGTTTCGAGGCACAGAGTTCCGGTATCAATTGTTTCAGATAGGGATCCGCGCTTCACATCAAATTTCTGGAAACGTCTTCAGGAATGCATGGGTACGCAATTGCGAATGAGCACAGCTTATCACCCTCAAATAGACTGACAGAGCGAACGAACAATTCAAACATTAGTAGATATGCTAAGAGCCTGTGTGATGGACTTCAAAGGAAATTGGGATGATCACCTACCGTTAGTAGAGTTCGGCTACAACAACAGTTACCACGCTAGTATTGGCATGCCGCCTTATGAAGTGATATACGACAGAAAGTGCAGAACTCCGCTTTACTGGGATGAAGTAGGTGAGAGACAATTGCTAGGGCCAGAATTGGTACAGCAGACAGCAGAAATAGTCAAACTGATCCGAGCATGATTGGTAGCGGCTCAAGATCGACAGAAGAAATATGCTAATCCACATCATAAAAATATCGAGTTTGAATCAGGAAGTTATGTTTTCTTGAAGGTCTCTCCCTGGAAGGGGAAAATCAGGTTCGAAAAGAAAGGAAAATTGAGCCCAAGATTCATTGGACCCTTTGAAGTACTGAGAAGAATCGGAGAAGTTGCGTACGAAGTAGCCTTAACTCCAACACTCGAGAATGTCCACAACGTCTTCCATGTTTCTATATTATGACCATACAAAGCTGATTACAAGCATGTAATTGAATACAAACCCCTGCATTTTGAGAAAGACTTATCTTACGAAGAAATTCCTGTTCAAATTGTCGATCGAAAAGAACAAATTTTGAGAAATAAAGTAATACCTTCTGTTAAGGTAATTTGGAGGAGCCACAACGCTGAAGAAGCTACGTGGGAACTCAAAGAGAATATGTGTAAACGATTCTGGGGACAGAATCTTTGTAAGGGGGGGGGGAGAATGTAACGGGTCAAATTTATTGAGTCGTGATTCTAGGGACAGAATCCTTTTAGGGGGGGGGGTGGAAGATGTGAGGAACGAGATTTTGTAAATTAATTTTAATATTTATTAAATTAAATAAATATTTTTTGATGATTTAATTATTGGATTAAATAATTAATTGATGCAATTATGGTAGATTAATTTAATTATATGTGTTAAATTTATTAAATTAATGTAGAGAATAATTATTATTCAAATATGTATTTATGTGAGCTTATTGAATTAAATGAAATATTTAATTAAGCATGATGTTATTTTAATTAATTTTACTATTAATTAGAGAGTTAATAATTTGACATTATTTATTAATGAGAAATTTATTATATGACTATGTGAATTAATGAGAAATTATTTAATTAATTTAAATAAGATATATGAATTATTGTGCAAGTGAGTGTGACGTGATTTAAACTATATGATAAAGCTTTATTAAATTAAATGATTTTATAATCTACTCTTGCTAGCCAAACATGGCCTTAGAGGGAGTTGAGAGCAGCTACCCATGATGGGTAACTGACCACAACGCGTCAGTTCATTTGAATACGACGTCTCCTTTTTAATTCTTATTATTCCTAAGTCTAGAAAATAAGCAGAGCATATTTTCTTAGAGTTCACAAAGAGAAAAGAATTTAGATTGAGAAAAGATTGTGAGTGTGCAATCAATCAAATAACTGTAAAAGGATCATCATTGATCATCTTCTAATTTATACTTTACAGGGTAATCTTCTCCTTCCCAATTTTTATTTTTACGTTGTTTGAGTTTTACAAAAATGGCTTTCACAATTTTCTGTAAAGTCTCTATGATGGGAAATTGTAAGGCTTATGTGTATATATAGGTTAAGATGTGGTCAAATCATATTTAATTATATATATTTTTGTAAACCATAACATCGGTTTCATGAAAATACGTAGTATATGATTTCTACAAAATTACGAGTTTCAAGTTATGGCCATATAACCTTATACGTGGTATTTCATGTGTTGATCATATATTATCCCTAAATTTTACACTCGTATATTATTATGCATGTTGATACGAAGAGACCAAAGTTTAAATAAACGGATTCAGTGTAATAACGAATCCGTAGTGACAATTTTCATGTTTTATTTTCAAAACCTTCAAGAACGTCAAAGTCAGTGAAATTGCATGCTTAAACTCTGTGATTATGTGTTGTAATGGGTTAAAATCACTTTATAAATGTTGGGTAATGATTATATATTAATTATAACATGTGGGTATGATTAAATTCGTAGTAGTAGTAAATTAATTGGGAGTTTTTGGGCGTGTTCGCAATTTTGTGAATTGCGAGCAGCTTCTGTTCTACATATGTATTGCCGCTTGAGACTCGTGTTTTACTTCCGCCAACAGAAGCGCTTAATTGTCAAGCCACAGTACGCTGCTAGCGCCATTAACGCTAATAGTCCAGGGCATGCAGTCATATGGCATCATACAAAGAAAGAAAGTACAAATATATAAAATAAAATAATACCACTCTCCGTAAAGTTCGTAAATGTAAAATTTTAAAATGTTTAAATCTAACAATGTGTTAGTAAATTAATTTAATGAACATGTAAACATGTTAGAAGTATAATGAGATGTTAAAATAGTTGTTTAACATGTAAATAACATAATTGCATGTGGTTTGAATTATTGAATACATAATTAGCTTGATATTCATGAAGTACAAATTATGTGACAGTGGTAATTTTACTAAGTATAGTCAATAATCAAAGTAGACAAAGAGAATGAGTTTATGATGATTAGTTAAGTTATAATTAACTGGTATAGTGGGAAGGAGTTGACTACAGATTTAGACGGACAAAAGAAAATAATTTCTGCCGAGGATGGTGAAAAGATAGTGGAAATTCGGAAAGTAACTGGGGAAAATGTTGTGAAAAACAACAAGAAGATAAGCAAACAACAAATCATACCACCCGTGTTGCTTCCTCAAAGATTTCAAAAGCGAAATTAGATAGACAATTTTCAAAATTTTTAGAAGTGTTCAAAAAGTCGCAAATCAACATTCCATTCGCAGATGCTTTTAGAACAAATGCCTAGCTATGCAAAAAATTCATGAAAGATATTTTAGCAAGAAAGAGGAAGCTAGGGATTTTGAAAGCGAAGCGTTGATGAGAAGAATGTAGCGCAATTACGCAAAGAAAGTTACCAATCAAGTTGAAGGATCCGGGTAGCTTCACCATACTGCAGTAACGATTGGACCCCAATTCTTTAACAGATGTTTGTGTGATTTAAAGTAGTATTAACTTGATGCCGCTTTTCGATCTACACGCAGATTAGGATTACTAAAGACCAAAGCCAACAAATATCTCTTTACACCGCAGATAGATCAGTGACATACCCTAGGGGCATCGTGGAAGACATATTAGTGAAGGTGGACAAATTCATATTTCCAGCCGACTTCATTGTGTTGGACTATGAAGAGGATAAAGACATACCCATTATCCTTGGAAGACCATTTTAGCCTTTGGAAGGACATTAATTGATGTACAAAAGGGAGAATTAACGATGAGAGTCCAAGATGAAGAAGTAACGTTTAATGTTTTCAAGGCTATGAAATTCCCGAAGGAGAGGAAGAGTGCTTTAGAGTTGATCTGATTGAAGAAGCAACTACAGAGGTATTTAGTGAATTTGTGAATGAAGACCCTCTTGAAAGTGCATTGGTTAGTGAAAATTTATTTGATGACTCAACTGTGCTAGAATGGGTTCAAATGTTAGATTCAGCACCGAAGTTCACACGAAGTTTGCAAAAATTTGAACCTATGGATTTTTGGGGAAAGCCGGGATGAAAAGGTAAAATCATCTTTAGAAGAACCGCCCACCTTGGAACTTAAGCCATTGCCTAACCATCTACTAGATGCCTACCTTGGTTCTTTCTTCTACCTTTCCGCTTATTATTTCGCATCACTTGATAAGGTTCAAGAAGAAAAGCTACTAAGGGTACTTGGCAATTCAAGACCGCTCTTGGGTGGACTCTTGCGGATATCAAGGAATAAGCCCATCAATTTGCATGCATAAGATTCTATTGGAAGATGAAGCGAAACCGATTATTGAACAACAACGAAGACTCAATCCCATCATGAAGGACGCGTTGTAAAAAAAAAGAAATCATTAAATGGTTGGATGCGGAATTATCTACCCTATCTCGAGATAGCTCATGGGTAAGTCCGTTCATTGTGTGCCAAAGAAAGGGGGGGAATGATGAAGAGTTGCAAATGAGCGTAATGAATTGATCCCACACTCGAACGATTACGGGTTGGCGGGTGTGTGTATGGATTATAGAAAGTTGAACAATGCCACTCGAAGGACCATTTTCCTCTACCATTCATAGATCGGATGTTGGATGGGCTTGCAGGATATGAGTATTATTGTCTTTTGGATGGATACTCAAAGTTATAACCAGATTGCCATTGCACCGAGGATCGGGAGAAGACGACATTCACATGCCCATATGGTACCTTTGCTTTTGCAGAATGTCTTTTGGATTATGTAATGCTACCAACGACATTTCAACGGTGTATGATGGCTATTTTCTCCGATATGGTCGAACAAAATCTTGAGGTATTTATGGATGATTTTTCAGTTTTTGGGGATTCATTTGATTATTGTTTGGAAAATCTCACTCTCGTGCTCAAACGGTGTATGGAAACGAATTTGGTTTTAAACTGGGAGAAATGTCATTTTATGGTGCAAGAGGGAATAATCTTGGGTCATCGAGTGTCATCAAAAGGAATTGAAGTTGATAGAGCTAAGATCAAAACCATCGAGAGCCTGCCACCACCTATTTCAGTAAAGGGTATTCGAAGTTTTTTGGGACACGCTGGTTTCTATAGACGATTTATAAAAGACTTCTCCAAAATCACGAAACCACTTTGCAATCTTTTGGAGAAGGATGTCCCATTCAACTTTGATCAAGCATGCCTAGAAGCTTTTGATGTGTTGAAGAAAAAACTTGTTACCGCACCTGTAATCATAGCGCCAGATTGGAGTATCACATTCGAATTAATGTGTGATGCTAGCGACTTTGCGATTGGCGCAGTTCTTGGCCAACGAAAGGATAAAATTTTTCATGCTATATACTATGCTAGTAAGACATTAACGGATGCCCAACTGAATTATACCACTACCGAGAAGGAGCTATTAGCAGTTGTTTATGCATTTGATAAATTTCGATCATATTTGATTGGGACAAAAGTGATCGTGTTTACAGATCATTCGGCAATTAAGTACTTAATAGCAAAGAAGGATGCGAAGCTGAGATTAATTAGATGGGTATTATTGCTACAAGAGTTTGACTTGGAGATCCGGGACCGAAAAGGAACAGACAATCAGGTTGCTGATCATTTATCACGATTAGAGAATGCAGAACTAAAAAAAGATGACACAACAGTGATCAATGAATTTTTCCCGGATGAACAACCTGTTTATGAGAAGGATGGATACTCCATGGTATGCGATTCACGTAAATTTCATTGTGAGTAAGGTGTTTCCACCAGATTTAACAAGTCAACAGAAGAAGAAATTTCTCCATGATGTGAAACAGTATTTATGGGATGAACCGTTTTTATTTAAACAATGTGGAGATCAAGTCATAAGAAGGTGTGTTCCGGAAGTTGAAATGGAAAATATTCTCTACCAATGTCATGCATCTAACTACGGTGGACATTTTGCGGGAGAAAGAACGGCAGCTAAGGTGCTTCAATGTGGGTTCTTCCGCCAACACTCTTTAAGGATGCCCGTGTGTTTTCATTGAAATGTGACGAGATACCAAAGAGTGGGTAATATATCAAAGCGACAAGAGATGCCACTAAACATGATCTTAGAAGTCGAATTGTTTGATGTTTGGGGCATCGACTTCATGGGACCATTTCCATCATCTTTTAGCAACTCCTATATACTTCTAGCGGTGGACTACGTTTCGAAGTGGGTAGAAGCTATAGCATCGCCCACCAATGATGCTAAAGTTGTGGTTACTTTCATTCGGAAGACTATTTTCTCTAGATTGGCACTCCTCGTGCAATCATTAGTGATGAAGGCACGCACTTACGTAATAAGCGGTTCGCTTCACTATTCTCGCTAAAACTGAGTCACTCATAAGATAGCTACTCCTTACCATCCACAAACAAGCGGTCAAGCCGAGGTATCTAATCGAGAAGTGAAGCGAATCCTCGAGAAGATAGTGAACCCTAGTCGAAAAGACTGGGCTAGTAAGTTGGATGATGCTTTATGGGCATATCGTGCGACTTACAAAACCCCGATATAGGATGTCTCCGCAGACAAAGTTAGTATATGGGAAGGCATGCCATCTTCCGGTTGAACTAGAACACACGTGCTTATTGGGCAATTCGGAAGTTAAACTTTGATATGCATGTCATGGGAGAGAAGCGCCTCTTACAATTGAACCAAATGGATTAATTGGACTCAATCATACGAGAACGAAGTTATATAAAGAAAAGGTTAAGAGGTGGCATGATGAGAAAATTCGGAAAGAAAGTTTGAAGCGAGGCAAGCAGTGCTATTATACAATTCAAGGCTTAAATTGTTTCGGGAAAGTTGAAATCCCGTTGGTCGGGGCCATTTATCATTACAAAGTTTATCCTCACGAGAAATGTGGAGGTGGAAGACCCGGATGCTAAACGTAATTTCAAAGTCAACGGTCGAGATTGAAACACTACTATGGGGTTGTGTTGATCGTGAAAGGACATCGGTCAACCTCATTGATTAGAACAGAGAGAAGAAAGTCAGTGAAGACTATAAACTAAGCGTTAAGCGGGAGGCAAACCAGAATTTTATTGTTATTTTCTATTTTTACTTTTATTACATTTAATTTGCTTTATCGTTAGTTTATTTAGTGGTTAAACTTTTATAATTTAGGTTTTGTTACACCCCTTATGTTCTCTAACATGATATTTAATTGATTTCGTGGTAGGAAACATGAATTCTTATTTGCTGGGTTTGACTAATGGCCACTACGACTACCTGCCGGGGGGTCTCGCCACCTAAGTGAATGAAGGCCTTCACTTCACGCGAGTGAGTCAAGGGTTGCAAGGGGCGCCCGAAGCCAAGCACTTATGAGCTCAATAGAAGAATATCCATTTGTCAAATTCTCATATTTCTAATAATTTCTCTCATTTTTAGTGTTATTGAATTGCTAAAGGGTGTAGGTTGGGAGCACAAAGAAGCAAACAGTAAACCAAAGGCCCAAGACATGCCCAAGCGCCTAGGCGGCCAAGCCAGGCACAAGCCAAGCGCCTAGGCGCCCACTTGCAGCATAGCCCAACGAGCACCAAGCGCCTTGGCGCCCATACCTAAAGTTAAACCAAGCGCCTAAGCGCTCAAGTCAAGAGCCACACAAAGACACCCAAGCGCAGGCGGTCCAGACATGGCAATTCTAAGCGCCTAGGCGCTCCATGCGTACCAAACATACTGCTACCTAGCGCCTAGGCGGTCCAGCCAAGGCATTCTCAAGCGCCTAGGCGCTCATGCTGCATCTTTAAAAAAAAAATATAAGCCCTAATCGGGCAAAACAAATCCAAACCCAAATCAAACACTCTCTTGCTCTCCCACTCCAATTCAAACTCACTCAAATCACAACCCTCCTCTAATTTAGCCACTAGAATCAACGTTTTCTTGTATAAGCCTAATCAAACACTCAATCTCCTACCCAAACCAAGGCACTTAATCTCCATATGGTCATCCTTCATCACTAATTCGGGCACCAACTCACATTCAAGCCACATCTATCTGAAGTAAGTGCTCAACCCTCAAAATAAATTGCTCCTACAACTTTGATTGGAACATCATATCTGGCTATAACCAAGTAAGTGCACAAGATTTTATTGCAAATTATTTGGTTTTGCTTGGATAGTAGCTAAGGTAGTAAGTTGAAGTTGGTTATTTCATTGTGTTGGCTCAAGTGGATTTGGGTACTTCTCATTGTTGCTTGTATTTCATTGGACGACTAGTGTGCTTAGTTATTAACAAATTTGGTGAAAATTAAGTTTGGGGAGTGTCTACCAATAGTGTTCAAAATTCCAGCGCACTAAGTGTTCGATATATTGTCACAAAGAGGATTGGCCCATACTAAGCCTCTAAACATCGTCTATTGGGCAAGCAATTCACACACAAGACTCATGGCTACTAAAAGGCAAAGAGGCGAGACTTCGGGCACTTCGACTAAGTATGACAAAAAGAGATTTGTAAGTGCTAGTGCATCCGAAAGATATTACAATGTGCTTTCTAGTAAAGCGCTTATTCTCGGCGTGGATTATTGCCAGAGGCGTAAGATGGGGAGTTACTACAAATGATTAGAAGCGAGAAGATGGGGTAACTTCAAGATCCCAACCCGGATTCATCGGTCATTAAAATTGTTAGGAATTCTATGCCAATGCAAAAGATGTTGTTGGTAACATAATTTGGGTTCGCGGAAAATCAGTGGAGGTCAGTTTTAGGACAATAAATGCTTATTACGGATTGAACATAATACCCAATAATGGTTACGTGCAATATTTAGAGCACGAGCTAGACTACAGTGAGATCATTCAAGCTTTGTGTGTACCTGGAACAACATGGAAATTAACAGATCAACAAGAAGCTGTTTTGTTCCCTGCATCCGCACTAAGCAGTTATGGGAAAGCATGGCATGCCTTTATTTGTGCCAAGTTGATGCTGTAGGCATATGAGTGATGTTATAAATCAACTGCGGGCGTTGCTTTTCTCAGATTGCACAAGGAAAAACGATAGATGTGGGTTAAGTGTTATACATGATTCAATTGACAAAAGCAATCGAGGAGGGACCTCGGTGGATTACCTCACCCATCTTTGATCACCGGACTATGTCAACAAGCTGGAGTCAAATGGGATGCCGAAGAAGCTAGACAACCTCCCTTAGCTGCGATTGACCACTCGCTTATTAAGAAGTACAAGGTATGGGGTGGTGGTATACCACACCCGAGAGGGTTAGGGTTTATTATCGTGCCTCCCGAGTCTGCAGCCGAGCCTATTCAACAATTACACGATAATCCTCCTGCAGCTGGAAGTTCTGGGCCACCACCAAATTTTTTTTAAGATATTCGCCGAGAATTAAGAAATCAAACTAGAAGGATTGACACGGTGGCTACTAGAGTTCAACAGGGTTTTGACCGGGGTTGAAAGAAATCAGATAGCCTAGCTCAAATGACAAACAGAGATGTATCGTAATTGTAGAAAAGCATTCCTAGAGATGTTTGACCGCATGAATCCAAATTACCGCTTCCCTACCAATTTCCCCATTGTCTGCAGTACCTCCTATTTGATCTACCCCTCAAGATGAGGTTGATGAAGAAGAAGACGAGGATCTTGACGAGGAATAAGGCGCCTATCTTCGGGGAAGTCCTCGATTGCCTAATTTCTTATGTTTTGTTTGTTATATACAATGAGGACATTGCATAGGTGAAGTTTGGGGGTGCATTCATGTAGTATTCATTTAGTAGTTTTTGCATTCATGTAGTATTCATTTAGTAGTTTTTGCATTCATGTAGTATTCATTTCGTAGTTTTTCATGTAATTTTCATTCTACTTTCTTAAAAAAAAAATTAAAAAAAAAAAAAAAATTAATTAAAAAAAAAAAAAAAAAATTCAAATATTTGCATGTTTTCAGCTGTTAGATAGTTTAAGTTTATTTGGCCAGTGATGAGATTGGAATTGAGTAGACAAGTATAGTACTGACTGTTAAGACTGTGATGTGATTTCTTGTCATGATTTGAATCTTTACCTGTTTGAAACTGATATAATAAGGATAGCACAGTAAAAACAACTATGTTGACTGATTGAGTCTAAA
Source organism: Panax quinquefolius (assembly GCA_020205615.1). Lineage (NCBI taxonomy): Eukaryota > Viridiplantae > Streptophyta > Magnoliopsida > Apiales > Araliaceae > Panax > Panax quinquefolius. The sequence continues at coordinate 99,338,025 of CM035169.1, forward strand.
TTGACACATAGTGGACTTCTTGAGGACAATACTAGTTTGAATGAATGAAAGACATGAATAGGCGGAGATGACTGAATTGAGACAAAAACTTAAGTTTGGGGGAAAAATTTGGGATATATAAGCTTCAAAAAAAAAAAAAAAAAAAAAAATTACCGTGGCTAGTTTTGTTTCGGGGTCTTTGTTACTTGAGCAAGTACGCCCGAAGGGGTGTCTTAACACCTAGCGCCCTAAGGTCTTATATGGTCTGGGAGTCGTTGGTTGAAAGCTCGCTAAGGGGTAGCACTGTTAGCCTAATGGAATTAGACATTGCACAGTCATGGTTTAAAAAAAAAAAAAAAAAAAAAAAAAAAAAACAATAAAACGGGAAAAGAGCAAAAAGCCCCCGTAATGATAAGTAAAGCATAAGTATCCCGGATTGGACTCTTGAATTTGGTGGATGTTTGACTTTAGTTGGATCTAGCTTGTTCGTGAATTTTGTGAGTTGACAATTATATGACGCCTTTAAAGAGATCTATTATGTTTTGTATTTAGCATTATATTAGTTAGCATTGTTGTTCAAAACACACACACTATATCAAGTAATAATGAGGTAAGATTTGATGATTGACTAGGAAATTATTATTACGTCTTGATATGATGTACTAGCATGTTTAATCTGATTTCTCCGAGGCTTGATGAATAGATTTTGTTCGTTTTGATCACTTTGAAATTTTAGGCACGTAGATATAATGTATTGCATATTTAGTTATTGCATTGTATTTTATTGCTTGAGGACAAGCAATTGGTTAAGTTTGGGGTATTTTGATGAGTAGGTTTTATACCTATGAACTGATATTATTAAACTTAATTATTGCTATCTTTAATTGTTTTTAGTATCTTTTTATCTATTTTTGTGTTTATTTTGTGTAGGTTGGAGCCGGAGGGACAAATTGGTCATTTTGTAGAAGAAAAAGGTCAAAATCATTAAAATTAGAGCCGAGTGGCATTTTGTAATTACGTGGTCTGGTTGAGCTTTAGCGCTTGAAATGAGCTTGTGTTGAGCGCCTAGGCGCCTCGTATGTGCAAAAAGGAGGATTTTCTACTTCCAAGTGGGTTGTTGAAGCCAAAAAGGAATCTGATTGAGAAGGGAGACTAATACAAATAGGAGGAGACTTTAGAAAAGACGTATCACTCAATTTTTCAAGGGTTTCACAGAGAGAACTACGAAGAAAAAAAACACGAAGGAAAATTGCAAGGGTCAAGATCAAAGAGAGAGTATTGGAGAAAATTCGAGTTTCTTCTTCTCTTCTCTAGTTTTATCTTTTGTAATTATCGGGATGTTTGGATTATTAACTCACGGATGATGTTTTTCTTTATTATTAGCATGAACTAAATTTTCATTAAGATTGCAACGGAACTTGGTATGTAGTTTAAATTGAACCTTCCATTGAATGAAGTTGGTTTTATTGAATTGTTTATTATATCTTTTGCTTATTGATTAATTGTTTGGCCAACAATTATTGTGATAATCTATATAAAATTGGAAGATGGAGTATAGATTAAGATCCGGATATAATAACATCCTGTTCATATAATCGAATAGGTTAATATGATTAGCATGTAGGATAGGAATATACCTATGTGTCTTTTGTATCCTTTGAAAGAATTTATCGTAAACCCTAATTAACTTGATTCACATAGGAATATAGTGAATTAATTGAGAAGGGTGTTCCTTGTAATTTTGTGTCTTAAGGATCGGAGTTAGGAGGATTTGTTCACGTGTTTTGGAAAAAGTGTGTGAATTTTATAAATCATTCTTGGATAATGATTCATATTAATTAATTGCTTTAAATGGGAAGTGAAATGATTTAAATGAAATACCAAGGGAAGTTGTAATCTTAACCTATTAAATCATAGATTATTCTTGTGAAATTTTGATTCTTAATCATTAGTTTTGTTAAGTTTAAATTTCAAATCAAAAACAAAATTTCGTAGTTTAAAATAGGATTAATTGCATTAGAATTAGTAATTGATAAATAATAGTCTATTTCCTCGTGGGAACGATATCCTTGTTTGCTGAATATTATAATTGAACGCGTATACTTGCGTGGTAAAGTGCTATTAAAAATTAGGCAACAAAATTCCTGTTCAAATTGTCGATCGAAAAGAACAAATTCTGAGAAATAAAGTAATACCTTCTGTTAAGGTAATTTGGAGGAGCCACAACGCTGAAGAAGCTACGTGGGAACTCAAAGAGAATATGTGTAAACGATTCTGGGGACAGAATCTTTGTAAGGGGGGGGAGAATGTAACGGGTCAAATTTATTGAGTCGTGATTCTAGGGACAGAATCCTTTTAGGGGGGGGGGTGGAAGATGTGAGAACGAGATTTTGTAAATTAATTTTAATATTTATTAAATTAAATAAATATTTTTTGATGATTTAATTATTGGATTAAATAATTAATTGATGCAATTATGGTAGATTAATTTAATTATATGTGTTACATTTATTAAATTAATGTAGAGAATAATTATTATTCAAATATGTATTTATGTGAGCTTATTCAATTAAATGAAATATTTAATTAAGCATGATGTTATTTTAATTAATTTTACTATTAATTAGAGAGTTAATAATTTGACATTATTTATTAATGAGAAATTTATTATATGACTATGTGAATTAATGAGAAATTATTTAATTAATTTAAATAAGATATATGAATTATTGTAAAAGTGAGTGTGACGTGATTTAAACTATATGATAAAGCTTTATTAAATTAAATGATTTTATAATCTACTCTTGCTAGCCAAACATGGCCTTAGAGAGGAGTTGAGAGCAGCCTACTACCATGATGGGTAATCCACCACAACGCGATTCATTTGAATACGACGTCTCCTTTTTAATTCTTATTATTCCTAAGTCTAGAAAATAAACAGAGCATATTTTCTTAGAGTTCACAAAGAGAAAAGAATTTAGATTGAGAAAAGATTGTGAGTGTGCAATCAATCAAATAACTGTAAAAGGATCATCATTGATCATCTTCTAATTTATACTTTACAGGGTAATCTTCTCCTTCCCAATTTTTATTTTTACGTTGTTTGAGTTTTACAAAAATGGCTTTCACAATTTTCTGTAAAGTCTCTATGATGGGAAATTGTAAGGCTTATGTGTATATATAGGTTAAGATGTGGTCAAATCATATTTAATTATATATATTTTTGTAAACCATAACATCAGTTTCATGAAAATACGTAGTATATGATTTCTACAAAATTACAGAGTTTGGGTTATGGCCATATAACCTTATACGTGGTATTTCATGTGTTGATCATATATTATCCCTAAATTTTACACTCGTATATTATTATGCATGTTGATACGAAGAGACCAAAGTTTAAATAAACGGATTCAGTGTAATAACGAATCCGTAGTGACAATTTTCATGTTTTATTTTCAAAACCTTCAAGAACGTCAAAGTCAGTGAAATTGCATGCTTAAACTCTGTGATTATGTGTTGTAATGGGTTAAAATCACTTTATAAATGTTGGGTAATGATTATATACGAATTATAACATGTGGGTATGATTAAATTCGTGTAGTAGTAAATTAATTGGGAGTTTTTGGCTGTGTTCTGCAATTTTTGTGAATTGCAGTAAGTTTAAGTTCGTTCGCACACAAGGCCGCCTGAGACTTCGTGTTTTACTTTCCCTATTTGAAGCGCTATATCTCTGTCAACCCACAGCTTACAACGCCATTAACGCTTAATAGTCCCGGCATAAATGGCTATCATACAGCAAAGACGAAAGTATACAGATATAATGTTAAAGAAGCAATACCACTCTCCGAAAAGTTCGTAAATGTAAAATTTTAAAATATTTAAATCTAACAATGTGTTAGTAAATTAATTTAATGAACATGTAAACATGTTAGAAGTATAATGAGATGTTAAAATAGTTGTTTAACATGTAAATAACATAATTGCATGTGGTTTGAATTATTGAATACATAATTAGCTTGATATTCATGAAGTACAAATTATGTGACAGTGGTAATTTTACTAAGTATAGTCAATAATCAAAGTAGACAAAGAGAATGAGTTTATGATGATTAGTTAAGTTATAATTAACTGGTATTGTGAATGTGAATTGTATGTAGGATTAAATTCAAAGAATGTGCTTAGTTAAAGTGTAATCTACGCACGAGGCAAGTTTCCTAACCCTACTTGTCATTATTGTTCAAGTTTATTAGTTACCTCGAGTAAATTATCATTATTATTATTCAAGTTCAAATGTTATATTAAAGATTGATTATCTTTTCAAAGCATGATTCAATTATAAAATAATTGTCCTATTGTATACGTCTTGAGATTATTATTCAAATTGAATATCATTATTGTTGAACCTTATTAGACTAGTGAACTTTATTGATTCAACTAGTCTTTAGTTGATGAACGTTTTAAATTTCAGAACCCTTATTGAATTATCCAAACCAAACTTCCTTTGGTGTGGACTCGAATGTCAAACTGAGATGAATAACCCAGCAAAGGGATTTACTTATACGTTAGCGTTAAGATATTGTGCACAGTATGGTACTAAGGGCTGATCCCCCTAAGTATGAGTTGAAAGGTCCATAGTCTTATGACTGTTAAAGGTTTCAAGTATAACCCTTGATAACCTAGGATGTAGTTCAAGGTCTTATGACCCTCAGAATTCTTTTGATTCTTGTTATTCATTCTTGATTCAAATGTTGAGCTTTTATTCAGATGTCTTTGATTTATTCGCATATTATTATATTGTTATTTCATTATTATACTTGTGGGCAATAGTGCTCACTCTTGCTTAATAATAACATTGTAGTTAAGAACGAAAGAACTGATGAACCTTCCACTAGTAAAGGCAAGGGCAAGGTTAACAAGTGACAAAGACTTGTTATTTTTATTAGATGATGTATTTATGTTTAAGACTTGAGTTAATGATGTTATTTAAGACTTATTTGTTTATGATTCAAGATGATGTTTAAGGTTAGTTTAACCTAGGATTGTATTATTATTATTTCGGATGTCAGAACCCTTAAGGGGAAGATTTTTATTCTATCTATTGCATGGCTTGCATTTATTATGGGTAGATAGATAGATGATATTTGTACAGTGAACACCAAATCCCGTGGAATTGAAGTACCCAGATTTGGGGGTGTCACATTACTATTCACGTATACGGCATTATTCACGTATACGACACTATTCATGAATACGATACTATTCACCAAAAAATGAAATTTTCTTCTTTTTGTCCAATATGTCTATTATGGTTACTATCTTTGATTGTATCCATGTTTTGATCATTATTTTTGAATTCTGCTTCAAATATAGTTATTATGGAGTATTATTGAACTTGGATAAATTGTAATACGAATTTCTAATATTTGTCCTTTTATTTCACTTGATTCATTTTCTTTAAGATATTTTTCATCATCCTCAGTCCTAAATGATGATATTAATGAATATCTTTGGCCTGTAGTGCAAAGATGAATGATTACCTAATGAATATCTTTGGCCCGTAGTGCAAAAATGAACAGGTGTTGAGATGAACATGACTAATTTGGTGATACAAATGAATATCTTTGGCCTGTAGTGCAAAGATGAATATTTGATTCAGGATGTATATTGATTGATGTTACAGGGATAAAATATTGATGATGGACTTTTAAATCTTAAAAGATAGTAGAATTTTTTCTCTACTTGACTCTTCTAATGGATTGTTGTTTCTGCTGCAGTTGTTGATCTAAAACTTGTTGTCTATTATATTTTATCAGATTTTTTCCCTGTTGAAGACTAATGATAATTTGTTGTATACTATCCTAGTCATAATATTCTTTATTGGACTAGTTGAGCTCACCCTTTTCCTTTTTGTTCCACTGTTCTTCTTAGGAGGAGAGAATTTAGCAGGAACTAGCTAGGGTATAGAGTGATGATTCAAGATAGTTGTATTAGTAGTCCTCACTATTTTGTAAAATAGTGTATCAATAATTGTAATGAGGACTCCTTTTGAGTTTGTATACTCTCTATTAGACAATAGTTGTATTCAAACTCACAGTATATGTGTTGTCATATTTTGCACGACAATTATATTACTGAAGTTGTATTTGTTTTTGTACCATGTATTTGGCGACTCAGAATGGGTAATGTTTACCTATTGTAGGGGCGTCACATACATCACCCATTATGAGTTGCCAAATACATGGTACAGAAACGAATACAACTTCATTAATATAATTGTTATGTAAAATATGATAACACATATACTGTGAGTTTAAATACAAATACTTTCTAATAGAGAGTATACAAACTCAAAAGGAGTCCTCATTAAAATTATTATCACACTATTTTACAAAAAATAGTGAGGACTGCTAAAACCACTTTCTAGAACCATCATTCCACACCCCGACTACTTTTCGCTACATTCTCGCTTCCTGAGAAGAACAATGGAACAAAAAGGAAAAAAGGGTGAGCTCAACTAGCCCAGTAAAGAATATTATGACTAAAATAATATACAACAATTTATCATTAGTCTTCAACAGGGAAAAATCTGATAGAATATAATAGACAATAAGTTTTAGATCAACAACTGCAGCGGAAACAACAATCCATTAGAAGAGTCAAGTAGAGAATGAATTCTACTATCTTTTAAGATTTAAAAGTCCATCATCAATATTTTATCCCTGTAACATCAATCAATATACATCTTGAATCAAATATTGATCTTTGCACTACAGGCCAAAGATATTGATTTGTATCACATGTTGGTCATGTTCATCTCAACAGCTGTACATCTTAGCACTACGGACCAAAGATATTCATCAAGAAATTATTCATCTTTGCACTACAGGCCAAATATATTTAGTAATATCATCATTTAGGACTGAGGATGATGAAAAATATTTTAAAGAAAACGAATCTAGTGAGACAAAAGAACAAATATTTGGGATTCGTACTTTGGTTTATCCTAGTTCAAAAATAATCCATAATAACCAATTATGAAGTAGAATTCAAAATAAAGATCAAAACATGGATACAATCAAAGATAGTAACCATAACAGACGCCTTGGAAAAAAAGAAGAAAATTTTATTTTTCGGTGAATAGTGCCGTATACGTGAATAATGCCGTATACGTAAATAGTAACCCCGACACAAAAAGGTAGAAATTCCACAATATTATTCATATCAATATTTTGGCATAATGATAATGAAGAAATAATATCATTTACGAAGAAAATAACATCCCTTACCTCAAAAAGACAATACTTCTGACTGGAATGTTGGATAGAGTGCTAAAGGAACTTGCATCGTATAGCAACACTCAAAGTATCAAAATACTCACAAGAATACGCTCGATAATATCGAGAGAAATCTTTAGTTTCTGGTGTGATTTTCCATTTTAACCTAAGCACCCTATTTATAGGAAAATGCTTAGAACACCAAAGCAAAAAATTTAATATAATATTAATATAAGTAAAACATTTTCACGCCCACCTAAGACCAACTGAATTCAGCACATTCATATCACATGTGGGGCCCACCAACATAATAAAAACATTTTTCTTAAAAATAATAATTAAAACTTCAAAAATCAATTATTCCGTAACTTCAATAATTCATAATAAATAGCCCTTTTATTAGAAAAATTCGAATCTTCTGTCCTTCTGTCCTTCCATATGAAATTCAATTCTCTACAATTTTGTAAGTTTAAGTTTTTCCAAATTCCAAACAGAAATTGACCGAAATCCACATACGGACGATTTTACAAGCTATAATCAAATTTCAGTCAAGAAATGGGGTCCACAAACATGAAAAACATGTTTTAAATATTTTAGTAACCAAAAATACTCCTCCTCCTCATTTACTCATATATCACACATTCATTGTAAAAATATCACCATTATTATATTATTATAATATAATAATAAATTATTTTATCATAAAAGATAAAATATCAATTTTCAACAATTGTCGCTTTCCTAAAAATTCCTCCATTTATATCTACATAAATAAATATTTTTCTTATCATATAAATCAATAATTAATTATTCACAAATAATATTACAGAATCACAATAATGACAATCAGGCTGTTCCCAGGAAAGAGGGGGCTTTCCAATAAGGATTTCTCCTTACTGGCGCGAAATTAGGTTACCAAACCTCTCCTTATATTAAATAGAACTTTCTAGATATTGCCAATAATGTTATCTAGTAATATTATTAAAATAATATGAATCATTGATCTGATAATGGGAAATACTGTGTAGTGACAATTATTAAAACAACAATAATATAAAATATCAACGCACCAATTATTGAATCAATAAAATAAAATATTGAACAGTAATGACTGTAACAATTATTGAGTAGTGCCTTCTTACGTAAGAATCAATAATTGGTGCAATACCGTGTGCTACTGTGCAATAATGCGTATTACTGTGTTTTAACCACCGGGTATTTCAATAGTGTTAACGGTAACAACTACGCCGTTATTTATAAAAACTCATACTTGTCATTTTCTTCATCCAATCGCTTTCCGTTATGGGGCCCACAAAAGGCTGGACCGTCGTACGAATATTCCCCGACAGGAAGAATATTCCACGACCAAACGAATATTCCCCAACAACAATGAATATTTTATTACCACTTGCTTATTTAAAATATTTGCGCATTTTAACCATAACTAACCACATTAATCAAATTAACCCTTACTATTTTAAAATAATAAACAAAGGAAATTCAATTTTATTTATAAAAAGTTGGGGTCTTACAATAAGGCTTGTTTGGCTAACATAGTTAAAATTAATCAATTAATCCTTATGCCTTGTTTGGTAAAACACAATTACATTAAAGACTTAATATGCATTAAGCCTTGTTTGGAAAAACTGAATTAAACTCCTTTAATTTATTTTAATAACTCCTTTACAATAAGGTTATTTGTTACACTTTTATTTAATTAAATTTTTAATAATCAATTTAATTAATTCTAATAACAATTTATTAAATTACTTTAACACATAAATCAATACAACATAATTATAATTTTCTTTATAATTATAATTTTATTTAATCAACTAACACATCATTTTAATTACAAATTCAAATTAAAATATAATAATTCATTTAATCATTATAAACTCTCTAACTTAATTATTAAATTAAATTAGTATATTATCCCATAACAATTAATTTTCTTAATTATTAACTTAACAAATCATTAACCAATCAAGTCAAATCAAATTAAATATTTATTCAATAATAAACACATCCATTAAATATTTATATAATTCAATAAATATTTAAAATTCAAATTTAAAATTCTGGATTGTTACATCCTTGCCTCCTTATAAGGATTCTGTCCCCAGAATCAAAACTCAAACAAATCATTCGTTACATTCTTCCCTACTTACAAAGATTATGTCCCCAGAATCGAAGACACAGATTAAACAAATAACTCAGGGTAATCTTTCATCATTTTATCTTTGAGTTCCCACGTAGCTTCTTCAGCATTGTGGTTCCTCCATATCACCTTCACAGAAGGTATAACTTTATTCCTGAGCACATGTTCTTTCTTGTCAACTATCTGGATATGAATCTCTTCATAGGACAAGTCTTTATCAAACTGCAATGGTTCGTACTCGATCACGTGTTTGTAATCGGGTTTATACGATCGTAACACCGAAATGTGAAAAACATTATGAACGTTTTCCAATGCTGGAGGTAGAGCTACCTCGTAAGCCACTTCTCCAACTCTTCGCAGCACTTCAAAGGGTCCAATAAATCTCGAGCTTAGCTTTCCCTTTTTATCGAAATGAATTTTCCCCTTCTTAGGAGAAACTTTTAGGAAAACGTAATTTCCTACGTCGAATGCACGATCTTGTCTATGTTGATCATCATACTTTTTCTGTCTGTCTTGGGCTACTACCAATCTTGTGCTGATGAGTTTGACAACCTCAGCAGTTTATTGTACCAGTTCTGGTCCTAACAGTTGGCGTTCACCGACTTCATCCCAACATAGTGGAGTTCTGCACTTTCTGTTGTATAATGCTTCGTAAGGCGGCATGTCGATGCTTGCGTGGTAACTGTTGTTGTAGACAAATTCCACCAACAGTAAATGTTCATCCCAGCTCCCTTTGAAGTCCATGATGCATGCTCTCAGCATATCTTCCAATGTCTGGATTGTTCATTCGCTTTGGCCATTTGTTTGTGGATGATAAGCCGTGCTCATTTGCAACTGTGTTCCCATACATTCTTGTAGTCTCTTCCAGAAGTTTGACGTGAATTGATGATCTCTATTTGACACAATTGACACTGGCACTCCATGTATGGGCAGATTTTCAGAGATGAACCTTCGTCTATTAAGACTCCATTTACCATATATCCAGAGGACAAGACCGCAATGTGCAACGGCTTGCAATGACCGGTCCCTTCGGGCGGTATGTCATCATCAGTGAAGGATATCACATTGTTGTTGAAAATGTGATCAACAAGATTTTGAAAATTATCCATATCCACTGATGTCGGGAGATAGGCTTCTTCTAGAACCTTTAACAAGACCTTCCGGTGATTCTCGGAAGTTAGGACCAAGTCCAGAATTGATATTTGTTGTGGAGCTTCTTTCAAACTTAAAACCACCATGGCTTCGTGATGACCCATAGTATGGAGGAACTTTTCTATTTTCTCCATGGGTATTTTCCCCTTTGATTTGGTGGTAGGCTTCATCACCCGTGGGGAAAGATACAGTGGATTTTCCTTCGACACTGTAATAGTTGTATGTGAGGTGGATCCTTCACCTTCTCTATAATTCCACGGAACTGTGCGTAAGCTAACAATAGGATATTGTGCTCTGCACAACAAGTTTATTGGCTCGGGAGCAGCCACTTTCAAAGGATTGTTGCCTCCCTTGATTTGAATTGTTGGCGTTGTGAGTAATGTATTAATCCCATCAGTTTCAGTAGATATGATGGCTACCACACTTTTCCACTTAGTAGGGCCTGCATTCTCAGTTGCACGTAACACAGTGTCGTTATCTGCCAAGCGCAGTACACCACTGTCGATTAGATTTTGAATAAGGTGGCGGAGTGCCCAACATTCTTCTGTGCTGTGACCGCGAGATTGGGAGTGATATTGACATATTCCCTCAGAGTTGTACCGTCCTGAACGGGGGTTGATTGGTGGTAGAAAGGAACTGATCCTTCCTTCATTGATTAACATATGAAGAATTTCCTCCATGGGTTGGCCCAGATAGGTGAACTCCCTTTTGTTGGCGAAATCCTGATGGGCTTTGGCATTTGCTCTCTTTGTCACTTTGTCTTCCAACATTTCATTTTCTGAAAGTGATGAAGGAATATTCATGACAATAGGTAGGAGACTGGCATGCTCCTGGCTGATTAACTGACGTGTCACTTGATGCTAATAAGTCACCAGTTCCGCCAATTGCTTAATTTGTTTGCAGAGAGCTTTCATCTTTCGTTCCATTGTGAACTGGAACTTGGCATAATCCCATTTGTTATCACTGTCTTTGATGGTTGGGGATGAATCACAGCTGAAATTGGAACTCTGTTCATTGCTCCAACTAATTATGTTGACCTCTTCTTCATTGTGTTGAGGAAGAGGGTTGTCTTGTACATGAGGCTGATATGGTTTGGTGACCACGATCTCTCCGTTGTCTATCAGGTCCTGGATCTTTTGTTTCAAGGCCCAACAATCCTGAGTATCATGTCCAGTGCCCTAAGATGATAACCGCATTTCGGCAAACATTGAAACCCCGTCCATTAGAAATTTGGTGGTGGAAGAAGATGCGTAATTTTATTCTGTGTTGTCAGAAGATGTAAAATATTCTCGAGGGTATCCCCTAAGGGTGTAAACACTCGAGGGCGTTTGACTTCTCCACCTTTTGGTATTGGAGGGTTTACAGACTGTGCTGGAAAGGGAGTGTAGTTTCTCCTTTGAATAGGCATGTTCTGATTACCTTTTTGCCCCTATAGTATCAGGGAAACATCTTCTTCTTTCTTTTTATGGACCCTCCGGGGGTTGTTCCCATAATTTCTTGATTGGATGTGATCAGCAACAGCTTTGAGTGCAACTAGGTCTTGAATTTTTCCTGACTTCAATCCCATCTCAACTATCTCCCCATGTTTGACCATTTCAGAAAATGGTTTCATCGATCTTTCATTAAAACACTCTCATAGAAGGGAGCTTCTTGTATGTCATGAAAGTCATGACCATTTCGATTCTCACATGTAGAAGGACTAACTTGGGCGACCCAGCGTCTCCACCTCGAGCATACTATCCGAAAGACTCGTTAGATTATTTCTTGATCTTGGTAATTTGATACCGATCAGGAGCCATCTGAGTTTGAAAGCTGTATTGAGTGAGGAAGGCATGTGCTAGCTCTTCCCAGCTATGGATTTTGGAGTTGTCTAATCTTGTGTACCGCGAACGGGCTTCTCCAGTTAGACTCTTTTAGAATAATTGCATTTTGATCTTTTCGTCCTCTGCATAAGATCCAAGTTCTCCAATAAACACTTTTAAATGTGTGTAAGGATCTCCTAACCCGTCATATTTTTCAAAGTCAGGAGTTTTAAATTTTTTTGGATAATGAACACCAGGAAAAATACACAGATCTGCATATGAAACACTTTCGTGTGTTCCAATTCCCTTGATAGCGCGAAGGGTCTCTTCCATTTGGAGGACTTTCTTTTTGATGTCACCAGTGTCTGGATCTCCAGTGGGATGGGTAGCATCATGAGTTTTGTTGGTCGTATCCAACTGCGGTTTAGGTATGGTAATGACCGGGATTTCCCCTTGTGTGGAGGATTGAAGATGTATTTGGTATTTTCGACCTGTGTAGGCTGGTGTAATTCTTTGAGTAGAACAGCCAAATCTTTAATTTGTTTGCTTAATCCGTCGAATTCTTTTTGAGAAAGCTGGATTAAGTTCACCGTCGATGATGACATGATCGATCGCAGCATGTTGCCTTTTGGACTTTTCGAGGGTAGTAGGTCCGATTGATTCCCTGCGAAAGACTTGCATAGTTTAGTCTTTAGGGAATGTATACAATAACATGCTATGTGATGTGTCCATTTTAGGAATGTTTATCCTGTACAACGAGTGTCAGCTGTTTGTAGCATGTTAATATGTATATGTACACATTTCTTCATATTTCTCATTACATGGAGATAGATATGGAATGAAATTTACAAGTAATTGTGTTTACAAGTAATTTGAAATGAGAGCGTGAAGAGACTTTCCTCCGTTTTGGGTTTATTAGAGGCTGACCTATCTTAGGTTACTCTCGCGGCTTTTTGTCATGAAGGTTCCCAAATCATCGCAATCTACTTGACGGGAAGTTAATCCGGTCTTTTAACTGGAGCGAATTTGGGTGGTGCCTTTCCTGAGCCTCGGAGAATTAGTCTTCTCACGAGTCCAGTAATCAAACACCGACGGGATAGCCTCCTAGTGGAGGGACCACACAATATACATTCACGTACATCGCGTCTCACCGTATGGAAATGATGACATGTGCTAAGCACTAATATCACAAGTAGTTATGGTGTGAAGCACTAGCATCACAAGCAGTTATGGTGCGAAGCACTAAGTGCAATAAGGAAATGCATTCGTACACATTCATTAAATGTAAATGCAACATCCACACACAAGCAGATAACAATTTTGAAAAGATTGAAATAGCAGTTTAAGTCCTCTTACTGGAGTCCTCAGCAGAGTCGCCACCTGTCGACATCGGGATTTTTGGATGTCCATTTCCGTTACTTGTTCTTTGGTGTTCTCATTTTAGGTTAGATTTGTTTGAAAAAATAAGTGAAAAAGGTCCGACATGTATAATGTCGACGATGGGACTGTTCAGAGTCGCCAATTGGTTTTTTAAATGGTTGTACCAACACAACCGAGAAAAGGCTTGCACATTGACCCAGTGATGTGACACTGCTATACGGGTCGGTGAAACCGAGATTCCTTTAGGGTCCGAGGACTTGGTTATGCGGGGGGAAGGTGTTAGGCACCCCCCGACATCCGTGTTACCACAGTGACCGCCTCTTCTCAAGAAACTGTTATCTAAATGTGTGTGTGTGTGGGTCAATGTGCTGTTATTTGGAAGTAGTGCGAGGCCTCGTTCGAACCTATATACACATAGTTTTAATTTATGTGAAAATTCAGTTTTTAGCAAGATATAGCAATGATGTTTTATAAAGAGGTTTTCTCAAACCCTGATGCTCAATAGTAATTGAGACCTTTTACACTCCCATTTTATTAAGTGTGCGGCTTAGTTGATTTTATTTTACGAATGCGAGGTATCCGTATGAAAATAATGTACAAAATAATGCCGACTTCCTCGTGGGTATGGAAACCATCTGAGGAAATTCAGACACCGCAGAATAATTTACAAGCTGCTTACAGCTGAAGATGTCCATCATGGGAACCGAATATAGATTCAATGGGATGAATCTGTGATCACATGATTCCTAGGCTCACAAAATATTGCAGTTTATATGAAAGCAATAAGCAGGTATATATATATAAAAGCTGAAAATATATATACAGACAGGATCACCAACCACGAAGCACCTCCATGGGGGATCAGAAATGTAAATAAAGCTGTTAAAAGCTATCAACCGCCACGGAGGAAACTCTGTGTGGGGACGAAATGTAAATAAAGTCAGAATACGGCCAACCGCTGACGAAGGAAACTCCGGTAGGACAAAATGTAAATAAAGTCAGAATATTTATCAATCGCCACGTAAGTAAACTCGAGCGGGTGACGTAAACGTAAAGAAAGTCAGAAGTGATCAACCACCAATAAGTAAACTCGTGTGGGACAATATATATATATATATATATATATATATATATATATAAAAGCAATAAACGCACCGGATGTAAAATCTGTGCTCATCGAACAAAGTTCACCACAGTTCATATATATATATATATATATATATATATATATATATATATATATATATATATATAAAAGCGAATAAATGCAGGATATAAAATCCGGGCTCATCGTAAATGTTGTCCCACCATAGTTATTATATATATATATATATATATATATATATATATATATAAGCAAAGTAAACGCATATAGGATGTAAAATCAAGGTTCATCGAATGTAGTCGACCACAGTTCATATATATATATATATATATATATATATATATATATATATATATATATATATATATATATATATATATATGTTTATAAACGCACTAGAATCAAGTTTAGGCTCATCGAACAAAGTTCGACACACGATTAATATATATAAATATAATATATATATATATATATATATATATATATATATATATTAAAGAAAATAAATGCTCGCATCAAGTTCAGGCTCAATCGAGGCATAACTCGATAATGTTAGTCAATATATATATATATATATATATATATATATATAATATATATATATATATATATATACCGACTGAAATGAAACCACGGATCGAAGTCTGGGCAAAAGCAAGCAACACGACTCTCAACGTGTTGAAGGGTGTGTGCAAAGATGAAGAGAAAGACTCTAAAGTGTGTGTGAGAAGGCTTACAGTTGACCACTAAAGAAGGCTTCTATATCTTTAGAGTGGATAAACACAGACTTTTGTAGGTACAAAAGAGCTATATATGAGCTCACATGTCTTTAAAAGGGGAAAGTACACTGCATGGGGTGAGTGCAGAGCAAATTGGGCAGGGCTTCCTCGCTTTTTTTCTCTTCAAAATGAGCAGCCCAAGCCCTCTATTTATAGGCATTTTAGCCGCATGTGTACCTGCGGCTGAGCCGCAGGTATACCAGAGGCAACCCGGGTGGGCCCAGGTTTGTCGGGTTAGGTCATCTCGAAGTACGTGCACTCAGGCACTGTAATGTCCACTCAGACTTTCAGAAGTGCAATCCGAGCATCCGTTTTAGGTATACAGGACCTATTTCGGACCGCCGTTGTCAAGAGTTGTACGATGGCATGGGGTTTTAGTTTGTACGAAGTCATTGAAGATGGGACGATGCCATCCGGTCTTCAAGCTTTAACTTTCATCCGTTACCCCGCACAATAGTCACTCGGGATTGGTTAGTCTTGTGGGACATCGTTGCGTAGAGACGTGACGTGGCATCATGTTAAGGAGATGACGATGTTGCCCCTCACCGGTGTTATTGCCGGATTGGGCTGATAAAGCAGACGTTGCTCAGACTTCGCTGAGATTGGACTACTGCAGTTGTTGAAGGTCCTCATTGTCATCTTTGAGGTGTGCATGTCTTCCCGATGTTATTTTCGGGTTGGTGCAGTGTATCTCGTTTGTGAGCGCCGATATTGAAGCTGGTCGCATTTGAAACAAGCATTTCCGGAGTTATCGCCGAAACTGAATTCCTTAGGGTTAACACCAAGGTTGGTAGCTATTCCCATGCTTGGGACTGAGACTGGATACCTCAGGGTTATCTCCAAGATTAATCGGTCTTCTCCGGTCTGTATTCCGGTATTGGATCTGCTTGCCTCGGGGTTATCTCCGAAGTTGAATCATTTATTCTGCAGTGTGATCCGGGGTTGATCTTTGAACTTCCCAGTAGTATCCGGTATGGATTTGGATTGTCTTTCAGGGTTCTCTCTTAAAAGACGAATATGTTCTCCTGTAATGTTAGTGACAGTAGTACAGAAAATTTCGAGTGTCTACATATATATATACTTATATATATATTTATTATATATATGGACTAACACTATCGAGTTATGCCTCGATTGAGCCTAGACTTCGATCTAGAGCGTTTATTTGCTTATATATATATATATATATCCATCCGGATGACAGGTACAAACCATCTTTCACCACTCCAATTTAATATTTTTCTAGTTGCCGGTATTTTTAAATTGGCCAAACAAGCTAGTGTGTGTGTGTGTGTATATATATATATATATATATATATATATATATATATATATATATATATATATATATGAACCGTGTGTCGAACTATGTTCGATGAGCCTAGATTTCACATCTGGTGCGTTTACCGCTTTATATATATATATATATATATTTACATTTAGTCCCGCCTGGAGTTACTTCATGGCGGTTGACAATCTTTACAGTTTTATTTACTTTTCGTCCCGCCTGGAGTTTACTCCGTGGCGGTTGATTGCTTTTACAACTTTATTTACATTTCTGATCCCCCACGGTGGTGCTTCGTGGTGGCTGATCATGTCTGTATATATATTCTGACTTTTTTATATATATACCGCCATCGCTTTATTATCAATTGTGGCATCATGTGAGCCTAGGAGTCATGTGATCATAGATTCAGTCTACTGGATCTAGATTTGGTTCCCGTGATGGACATTTTCAGCTGTAAGCAGCTTATAAATTTATTCACGGTGTTCGGATTTCCTCAGATGGTTATCATACCCACGAGGAGTTCGAAACTATTTTTATATATTATTTTCTTGAAAATGCTTCGCATCTCGAGAATTAAAAACAATCAAGTCGAACACTCAATATAAAATGGGAGTGTAAAAGGTTTCAATTACTATTGAGCACAAGGGTTTGAAAAATCTCTTTTATAAAACATCACTGCCATATCTTGTTAAAACTGAATTTTACAAAAATTCAAACCTTGTGTATATAGGTGCGAACGAGGTCTCGCACTACTTCCAAATAATTACACATTGATCCACACACACACACACACACACATTCAAATAACAATTTCTTGAAAAGAGGCGGTCACCGTGGTAACACGGATGTTGGGGGGGTGCCTAACACCTTCCCTCCGCATAATCAAGTCCACGGACCCTAATGGATCTCGGTTTCACTAACCCGTCTAGCAGTGCCACATCACGGGGTCAATGTGCAAACCTTTTCTTGGTTGTGTTGGTACAACCACATAAAAAACCAACTGGCGACTTTTAACAGTCCATCGTCGACATGATACATGTCGGACCTTTTTCACTTGTTTTTTCAAACAAATCTCACCTAACATGAGAACACCAAAGAACAAGTAACGAAAAGGGACAAATAAAATCCCCGACGTCGATGTGTGGCGACTACTCACTGGGATTTCTAGTAAGAGGAGTTAAGCCGCTATTACAATCTTTTCAAAACTGTTACATGCTTGTGTGTGAATGTTGCATTTATATTTATGATGAATGTGTACGAATGCATATATTTTTCTGCACTTAATGCTTTGCACTATATCTGCTTATGATATTAGTGCTTCGCACATGTCATCATTTTCATAAACGGTGAGACACGTTGTAACGTTCACTAATTTGAAACTCCTTATTAATTAAATATGTAATTTAATTTTAATGAGTTAGCTTTGTGAGTTTATTTAAATCTTATGTGGCTATGTGAATTTATTAAATGATTAAAGGGAGTCACTAATAATTTATTTAAATTAGTGGACTAACCCTAAGAGTTTAATATCAAGGAATTGATAGGATTATTAATAATTAAATATTCAATGTATTTGAATATAGTGGCAAGATTTGAACATATTAATTAATTTCAATTATGAGTCATTAATTGATAATGTTTTAATTAATAATTATTATGAATAAATAATAATTAATGATTAAAAGATTAATAATTTATAAAATGATTATATGTTTACTTTATTAATTTGTGCAATATAGTAAACCTTTATTATGTGGTAGTTAGCTATATATTTTATATAGTACAAGGTGACACATTTATATGTCTATATATATTATATATATATAGACTATAAAGTAAGAGTAATTTGCATTCATGAGAGTTGCATAATAATATTGTTATATGATATGAAGTGTGTGGGTAAATATTCATGTATACCCTATTGACATATAATAATATCAATTGTTAAATTAATAATGATTTCATTAAGTTATTATGATAATAACAGTGATGGTGATATAAAATGTACATGGATTATATTATGTGCACTACTTGATACCTTATAATTAGGAAATACATTATATGCTCTTTAAATCATTATAACCTATGTTATGTGAAATGAATTGTGCATACATAATTTATAACCAAAGTTTATATTATGGGTATATATGGTATTAGCCAATTGTTGCATTCCATTTTGTGCAAATGCTGAGAATTATTCTCTTGTCCCATAATAAGAGTCCCATTTCATTTCTTCCACGTGAAAGCAAAAAGAAGCTAGCAAGCCTACTCTATTCTTCAACTCAAATGTATCAATCTAGAGCAATAAGTGGATGGGAAGTGGGATTCATGAATGAATCACCAACTCTCACCAACTCTCTCTTAACCCTTGTGCATTCTTGAAATTCTTTGGTTTGATTTGGGAGGTAATCCAATTATCTAGATAATCAATCTTCTATAAATAAGACCTTCATCTTCCTTATTGCAATTGCTGATATTTATTTGCTAAGGAGCTTGTATGGAGTGAGTGTATTGCAACTCAATTACCTCAAAAGGTATGAAAATCCCAATTTATGTTCTTAGTTGAGTTTTGTTAAGATTTCTTTGAATTAAGCATGTATTGGTTGATAGTTGGTTTGGGTTATGTCTCTTAGTGTTATATATACTTATAAATGTGTTGGGTTATGCTAGAAACAATTTTTAGAAGGATTTTGTATGGTAGATTCTTTGAATCGCCAACAGAGCAAGCTACTGTCTCGATGACGGTATGGGGCAATTGCTGCTTAATTATCAGATTACGGTAGCTCACAGCCACGCTTAGGCCTCGCACCAGATCTGATGTTTGTTGTTTCGTTTCTGATGTGCTAACTTGTTGGTACATTGTTAGAGCAAGCTTGTAAACTATTTTAACACACACGTGTAAGCACATGCATGTACTATGAACAAGTATATCAATGATTGACACAACACTTGTGGTTT
Source organism: Panax quinquefolius (assembly GCA_020205615.1). NCBI lineage: Eukaryota > Viridiplantae > Streptophyta > Magnoliopsida > Apiales > Araliaceae > Panax > Panax quinquefolius. The sequence goes on from CM035169.1 coordinate 99,357,906, forward strand.
TAAAATGAAATCATGGTTTCAAAAGTAGATTTTGTCACGAACACATAATGTGAGCATTATGACTTTATGAAGCATGTTTAAAATCAAGGAAAATGTTTGATGCTCTGCTGCAGTAAGTAGCAGGAGTTATCGCCTAGGTGCGTAGGCATGCGCAATTTGCACCCTATTTGTACTAGGGTGTAAGCAAATTGGTATTAAATGCACTCGTAAACCATTGTTGGTTTCATTTGTGATATGTGTTACTAACTTGATGTTATGACTTAGATACACACCTAAAGAGGAGTATAACATGTTATGTAAAGATTTTGTATGTGGTATGAAGTAATCAACTTGGATTAGTAAGAAAGTTGTAACAAAACTTAAAGTTTTTAAAACTATCTTTGAGGAAAACTTATGTTCACAAGTTCTGAACTTATGAAACCACATACATGACTGATGTGGAGCCTAAGTGAGCATGATATATGATGTATAGTGTCTTTATCATGCTTTAAACTTGTTAGCTTTGTGTTAGAGAACATTTTAAAGGAAAGGGTTGTTATATTTAAGTAATATACATGAATGCTACATGATATAGGTTCTGGTGTTTAAAGATGTTAAACATAACTTAATCACACATAATATGAGTTCTAAAGTTGTCTTGTATATGTATATGGCATCATTCGCGCTAAAATGATTTCAAAGACAACCTTGGACATATTTTCAAACATAAGTGCATATTATGTGAGTACTTAGATACTAAAGTAGTAAGATGTTATGTTATAGCTATATTACTCCTAAACATGATTCATATGTATTAAACTTGATGATTACATGATTTTTATGTTTTAATGACATATAAAGTGAAAGTTAAACTTGAAGTATTAAACTCAAGTATGGTCATGTGCTATGTGAAACTCTAGCATGTATGTATGTTAATATGTATGTATAGGTGTATGTTAGAGTTCGACTGAAGTCAGGAAGTGCAGAAGCTCAACCTTGGTCTGGCCAAGGGACAACGCAGCTACGCCATCCTACACTTACAAATAGATTCTGTTTTGGTTCTGAAATTTAAGGCATGCTCATATAATTTCTTTACCTTGTAATATATGACCAATATGCCATATAATGTGTTGAGAAGCATGTTATGTGCTGACTTGATTCTTTTAAGTGTAGACTCGTACTAGTTTACACATACTAATTAAAATGACTGACTTGTTAACATTAGGTCATTTCAACGCGAGTTAGTTAAAGCTAGTATTATATTGTAGCTTAGCAAACAGGCAAGTTCCTTGAACCCTACTTTTATTGAGCAAGTTCCCTAACTTCACTCAAATTATTATTGAGCAAGTTTCCTTGAACTTCGCTCTTGATTGTGAAAGTTTCCTATCCTTTTCATATCATATTGGGAAGGTTATTATTGAATTGAAAGTTATTCGTTTAAGCTTGAACTTTATTACCAAGCATGTTATTAAGTGGTTTAATTACCTTTCAATTATTCCACATCGATATTATTGATATTCGCACTTAGTGCACTTGAGTTCGTACAGTCTTGGACTTGTACTTCATTTAAAGTTCTATAATTCTTGAACTGTGTCAGATAGAGTCTGAACCTTTGTTCGGTCAGACAAGAATATGAAGTTTTATAAAAGCTATCCAAACCAATTGATGGTAAGGATTCTTAGACTGAAAGAACACCCTTTCGTGATAGCCCAGGTATCTAATAATAGATACAAAGAATAGATTTGAATGTTATGCATATACATGGTGTACTCGAGGCTGATCCTCTCAAGCACTTATTCTGTAGCTAGTAACCAAAGGGTCAATTAGCTATTGATTCCATTGGAGTGTTATAGTTCAAAGTCTACATGACTAGCAATTATTCTAAAAGTAATCATTATCTTTGCTTCTAATATTCATATTGTTGAATCCTTCAGCTATTCATATTGTTGAATTCATTGTCAGATATTTTCCATTCATCGTGATATATCCTTCTTGTTGTATTTAAACTTGTTGAGCAAACTTGTTGCTCATCCTTGCTATATCATGAATAATATTATACAGCTAAGCCCGAGACCTCGGGAAAGGACAAGGGTAAAGGAAAGATGTAGGATAGTCGCCAGGAGCAGACTTTACTATATGCCTAGTTTAAATTACTGTTATGTAATGTAAAACCTAATTATTATTTTAGGGTGTGTTTGTAAGATTGTATTAAGGTTATCGAATCTTGGGACTAGTAACACCTTTTGAATGAATGACGTACGTTTATTATATTTCACATTTTTAGTTATCATATATTGTTTAGAGGTGGATGTTTGTATTTTATCGTGATGACCGAGCCGGGATCAGAGGACCTAGATTCGGGAGCGTCACACACGTTGTATTTGAATGTATGTTTTATGGTTCCTCCACCAGGAGGCTATCCTATCAGTGTTTGATTACTGGACTCGTAGGAAGACTAATTCCAACGAGGCTCAGGAAAGGCACCCCCCAAATTCGCTCCAGTTGAAAGACCGGATTAACTTCCCGTCAAGTAAATTGCAATGATTTGGGAACCTTCATGCCAAAAAGCTGCGAGAGTAACCTAAGATAGGTCACCCTCTGATAAACCAAACACGGAGGAAAGTCTCTTCATGCTTTTTCATTACTTGTAAAGTCAATTACTTGTAATTTCATGCCATATTCATCTCCATGTAATGAGAAATATGAAGAAACATGTGTACATACATGTTTTAAAACATGTTATCCTGTATTACAAACAGCTAACATCCGCCTTGCAGGATAATAATCCTAGAACGGATACATAGCATGTATTCATTTACACACTCCCTAAAGACTAAACTACGCAAGTCTTTTACAGGGAAATAATCAGACCTATTACTCGATTAAAATCCAAAAAGGCCACGAGCCTACAATCAATTATGTCGTCATCAGACCAGACTGGCCTTAATCTAGTTTCTCGTAAAAAATTTGATGGATTAAGTAAACAAATCATAGATTTGGTTGTTCTACTTAAAGAACTACACCAGTCTACTCAGGGTATGAGGATACCCATACATGCTAAATCCTCTACACAAGGAGGAGCCCAAGGTCCTGATAAAGCCATTACAAAACCTAAACTTCAGTTGGATACGACCAATAAAAGTCATGATATATCCATCTCAAAGGAGATCCAGACAACGGTGACATCAGGAAGAAAGTCCTTCAAATGGAAGAAACCCTTCGTGCAATCAAAGAAATTTGAGCACACGAAAGTGTCTCATATGCTGACCTTTGTATATTCCCTGGGGTTCATTATCCAGAAAAGTTTAAAACTCTTGACTTTGAAAAATATGATGGGTTAGGAGATCCCTACACACATTTGAAGGTGTTCATTAGAGAACTTGGATCTTATGCAGAGGACAAGAGGCTCAGGATGCAGCTATTCTAAAAGAGTCTGATTGGAAAAGCTCGTTCATGGTATACCAGATTGGACAACTCAAAGATCCATAGTTGGGAAGAGCTAGCTCACGCCTTCCTCACTCAATACAGCTTCCAGTCTCAGATGGTTCCTGACCGGTACCAGATTACCAAGGTCAAGAAACAGTCCAATGTGTCTTTCAGAGAGTAAGCTCAAAGGTGGAGGCGCCTTGCTGCTCAAGTTATTCCTTCCTTGAAGGAATCAGAAGTGGTCATGACATTCATAGACATACAGGAAGCTCCGTTCTATGAAAGAGTTTTAGCTGGCATTGGTAAACCATTTTCTGAAATGATTAAACATGGGGAAATGGCTGAGATGGGATTGAAGTCAAAAAAGATTCAAGACCTAGCTGCCCTTAAAGTTGTTGCTGAGCACATCCAATCTGGAAATTATGGAAACAACCCCTGGAGGGTCCATAAAAAGAAAGAGGAGGATGTTTCCCTGATATTACAGGGTCAAAAAGGCAATCAAAACATGCCTATCCAGAGGAGAAATTACACTCCCTTTCATGCATAGTCTTCAAACCCTCCATTGCCAAAAGGTGGAGAAGTCAAACGCCCTCGAGTGTTCACACCCTTAGGGGACTCGCTCGAGAACATTCTCACTCTTCTGACCAATCAGAAGAAAATTACGCATCTTCTTCCACCTGGACATGATACTCAAGATTGTTGGGCCTTGAAACACAAGATCCAAGATTTGATAGACAATGGTGAGATTGTGGTCACCAAACCAAATTAACCTCACGTGCAAGGCAACCCTCTTCCCCAACATAAAGAGGAAGAGGTCAACATGATTAATTGGGGTAGTGGACGGAACTCCAATTTTAATGATGAATCCTCCTAGACTCTCAAAGATGGTGTTGACTAATTGGCGTGTGACTTGCTCCTGGCTGACTAATCAGCATCAAGTCACACGCCAATTAGTCAGCCAGGAGCATGCTAGTCTGCTGCCTTTTGTTGTGAATACTCCCTCATCACCTTTAGATAAAGAAACACTGGAAGACAAAGTGACGAAGAGAGCAAATGCCAAAGCCCGTAGGGATTTTGCCAACAGAAGGGAATTTACATACATGTGCCAACCTATGGAGGAAATACTTCAGATGTTTATTAATGAAGGAAGGATCACTTCCCTTCTACGTCCAATCAATCCTCGTTTAGGACGGTTTAATTCTGATGGAGTTTGCCAATATCACTCCCATTCTCATGGTCACAACACAGAAGAATGTTGGGCACTCCGCCACCACATTCAAGATTTAATTAACAACGATGTCCTATAGCTAGAAGACGACGATATTGTGCTATTTGAGAGTGAGAATACTTGTCCTACTAAATGGAAGCGATTGGTAGCAGTTATATCCGTTGAGGCTGATGGGACTGTCAAACCTCTCACAATGCAAACAATTTAACTCAAAGGAATTGACAATCCTTTGAAAGTGGTTGCTCCCGAGCCAATCAACTTGCCATTCAGACCACAATATCTTGTTATCAGCTTACAAAAGGTCCCTTGGAATTATGGAGAAGCTGAAGGATTCACCTCCAATACCCAAGATTTCTGCCGAAGTAATGTCGGCTACTCAAGAAATGATATCTTTTGGTCATCAGTCGGGACAAGGGTAAGGTAAATGTCACCAGGGTATTAAGCACCCAATTCAAGTTGTTAGTCAAACTGGGACAGCTGGACTAGACTATTCTGCCAATTCCAGTCATGGGAATCCACATAAACATCATCAAATTCCTCCAGCTTCAGTTACACGACGTTTGTCTATACCTACCATTGCTGAGTCCGCACAACCTCCTGTAAAGGTGCTAGCTAGCGTCATGGCTATGTTATTTCCTAAGCCGATACCGGTAAAAGAGAAAGAAATCTTTGTTCCAGACCCCAGAGTAGAAGAAGAGGAACGAAGAATTAAACAAGACATCATCCGGATGATGTCAGGCATACACATCATTGTCCGTGATGAACATACAAACAGATACACCCCAAACGATGATTGCCCAGACGTAATGGTCATCATTCGAGAAGGAGGACGATGACAACCCCTACATCACTGTAGTCCCTCATGACTTTTCCCTCGACAACTAGAGCACCACTCCTTGAATTGGTCGACAAGGGTAATGCAGGAAGGAACTCTTTCTTCCCTGTAGATATCATAACTGCTTATTTTTCTGTACAGTATTAGCAGTCGTTTTTCCAGTACATGCAAACACTTTGTATGATCAATCCATTTCATATATACTAAGTGAAAGCATATTTTGTTTCAGGACTCTGAATTTAGATGTGACTGTACTTGCGGATACGATGCCTCTTCTCCACAAGGATTGTACCTTTGATGTAGAGATGAATTCAGCCTTGGTGGACATACAAGATGACATTGAGGTGCCTCCAGAAATTCAAGAATGGGTCAAATACAAACCCAAACCCAATCTTGATCAAACCACTTCTTTCAATCTCGGAACCTTAGAAAGCCCTAAGTTAATCCAGATTAGTTTAGACCTTACCCCAAACCAAAGGACTGACATGGTTACGCTACTAACCCAATTCCAGGATGTGTTTTTATAGTCTCACAAAGACATGGTGGGTTTGTCCACTGACATTGTTCTTCATCGCCTTCCCATTAAAGAGGGATTCAAACAAGTCAAGTAGAAGCTCAGGCGATTAAAACCTGAGTGCAGTTTAAAGGTGAAAGAAGAAATTGTGAAACAATTTCAAGATGGTATTATCATGGTGTCCACATATCCTGAATGAATATCCAACATCGTTCTCGTGCCTAAGCCTGGAGGAAAGGTGCGAGTTTGCATGGATTACCGGGATCTGAACAAAGCTTGCCTTAAAGATAGCTTTCCCGTGCCATTTATCAACATTCTCATCGACAATACTGCTTAGTACGACATGTACCCCTTTGTGAATTGTTTCGCTGGATACAACCAGATTATGGTTGCTGAGGAAGATAGTGAGAAAACCGCTTCTTCACTCCTTGGGGAACTTTTTGCTACAGACGGTTGTCATTCGGCTTCATCAATGCCGGAGCCACCTAACAACGAGCTATGATGGCTCTTTTCCACGACTTAATTCAATAGGTTACGTAAGTTTAACTTAAAGTTGAATCCAGCCAAGTACGCCTTTGGCGTTAAATCAGGCAAATTGCTAGGATTCCTAGTCAGCCACAAAGAGATTGAGCTGGACCCCACTAAAATCTAGGCCATCGCGGGAATGCCCATTCCTCAGATAGTGAAGGAAATACGGGGATTTTTGGGAAGAATCAACTTCATTAGCAGATTAATTTCTCAACTCACCGCAACTTGTGAGCCTATCTTCAAGTTATTAAGGAAGAACTCCTCCATAAAATGGAACGACAAGTGCCAGAAGGCCTTCTTCATAATCAAAGAACAGTTACTCTAAGCTCCTATTTTGGTACCACCCAGGGATGATGTTCCCCTGTTCATGTATCTGTCCATAAGTGACAATGCCATGGGCTTCTTGCTGGGACAGAAAGATGATAGAGGCCAATAACAAGCTATCTATTAGCTCAACAAAAGATTCAGCAGCAGTGAACACAAGTACACTCTGATTGAGAAGACTTGTTGTGCTTTAACATGGCCTTCCATGAGGTTAAAACATTACCTCCATGGTCACACAACCCATCACATATCCCGCGTGGATCCTCTCAAGTACATATTCAACAAACCCATGTTAAATTGCAGGCTGTCCAGATGGCAGTTGATCCTACAACAATTTGATATCGTCTATGTGACGTAAAAGTCTATCAAAGGTCAAGGAATTGTGGATCAACTAGCCGCTGCACCTTCAGGGGATTTCAAACCCTTGGAAACCTACTTCCCAGATGAAAGTGTAATGACAGTTCAGCAACACCATCAGTACGATACATGCCATACATGGAAAATGTATTTTGATGGAGCTTTTAATATGGAAGGTTCTAGAGTTGGAGAAGTTTTGGTATCCGATATGGGGGAGCAATATCCCGCCACCGTCAAATTACAATTTGTCAGCACAAATAACAAAGCTGAGTATGAAGGTTATGTCATGGGTCTAAAACTTGCCCGTTCAATGGGCATCAGGCGGTTAACTGTCTTTGGGGATTTAGAATTGGTAATCAAACAATCCACGAGAATCTATCAAACCAAAGAGCTATATTTGCTGCCTTACCATCGACAAGTTTTACAGATGGCTTTGGAGTTCGAAGAAATCTCCTTTCTACACATTCCTCGTAATAGGAATGATTTTGCAGACGCGTTAACAACTTTGGCCTCCTTGATTCACATGCCTGACAAGGAACACATGCCGAGTGTCACATTTTCCCTACACAAGGCACCAGCGTATGGGAACTATGTTGGAGAACTATCGGATGAGCTACCTCCCATCCAGCATTCTTGGTATCAGCATATCAAGGAGTATCTACGAGATGGATCTACACCCGCTGAGGCAAGCCAGACTGAGAAAAGGAAGATCCATCGACATGCTATGAAATTCTACCTGAGCGGAGATGCACTCTATAAAAGATATGCAGGACTAGGTCTCCTCAGATGTCTAGACCAGGACCAAGCTCAGAGGCTCATGGATGAGGTCCATGGTGGGGTATGTGGTCCACACATGAGAGGCCCCCTGCTTGTTAAGAAGATCTTCTGAACAGGAAATTATTGGCTTACCCTCAAAGCTGACTGTGATGATCACGTCAAGAGGTGTTATCAATGCCAAATTCATGGAAATGCCATCCACGCCCCTTTGAGGGAGCTCCACAATATGAGTTCACCTTGGCCCTTCTCAATGTGGGGAATGGACGTGATCGGACCCATCGATCCAAAAGCCAGTAACGGGCATCGCTTTATATTCACCATGATCGACTACTTCACCAATGGGTAGAAGCAGCCACCTTCCCCTGGGTTACCAAAGAAGTCATCATTGCTTTCATCAGAAACAATGTCATTTGTTGATATGGACAACCAGAGGTAATTGTGTCAGATAATGCTAAGAACCTCAACAACAAATTGAGGGAGGAGCTATGTAGTAAATTCCACATCAAACATCTTAACTCCGTCATCTACCGTCCAAATATGAATAGTTCTGTTGAAGCGGCTAACAAAAACATCAAGAAGATCATGCAAAAGATGTCTGCCAACCACAAAGAATGGCCTGACTTATTGCCTCTTACTCTGTTAGCCTACAAAACATCAATGCATACTTCCACTAGGGTAACCCCCTACGCATTAACCTATGGTATGGAAGCAATGCTCCCCATAGAAGTGGAAATGGAATCCCTCAGAGTGTTGATAGATGCTCAACTGGATGAAGATTAGTGGGTACAAGACAGGTGTCACCAATTGTCTCTAATAGACGAAAGGCGAACCGTTACTATCTTCCGTGGTCAGTTATAAAAACAAGGGATCGCCAAATCCTACAACAGAAAAGTCCGACTACGACAGTTTAAGCAACATGACTTGGTTTTAAAGAAAATCCTTGATAACCAAGATCAGTCCAAAAGAAAATTTGCCCCTAATTGGGAAGGCCCAATTGTTGATAAGGAGGTATTGACAGGAGGCGCTCTCAGATTACAAGAAATGGACGACGATGAATTTCCACAACTTATCAACTCGGACACCATGAAACGGTACTATGTCTGAAGTTACCATCAAGCAAACATCCTGGTGTTGTATCATCAGATCACCAGTCATTCCAGTTCTTTAATCCTTCATCACATACAACTCTTCGCCACACATTGCCCCTCAGGGAAAAATACTCTTCAAGCCAGCAGCCTCGTTTCACCACGTTCATACAACTTTGGTTATCCCCACGTTCTTCTCCCCGTAGTATAGCCTGCACATGGGATTCATACTTCTCTTTGGTTGTGAATCGTCTTGAGATGCGAACTACGTCGACCTGATCTCTTCTTCAATAGGAGTACGTAGGCAACCATTTTATATGGCCCGGTCGCAATAAAACAAAAACAACAAAAACATCTCTACACCCTTCTCTTTACAAAAACAAAAACATTCCTACACCATTTCTGCCACATACAGCGTTGAACCTCTTACACCAGGTTCGAACTACGCAGACCTGATCTCCTCTTGAATAGGAGTACGTAGGCAGCCATTTATGGTTTGGTCTCACCCCCTACCAAAACACCAACAATTGTCAGTGGTACTGGGATCAAACTTTAATCCATCACATTTCATTCGGCTTCAGACAAAAGTGGTGGAATTACCTGAACTCCTCCTAAATAGGAGATTCGGCAACCATCTAAGTTGCGGTTGTGCCTCAAAGAGCAACATCAATCAATAAGAGATGGAATTAACTAGGCTTCTCATAAATAGAAGTATTGGCGACCACCTATGGTGTGGTCAACCTTAGAGAGGAAAGCCACAATCCTCTCCACATTTCCATACAGAAACCAGTCCCAAGACACCAAAGATGGTAGGGATACACACGGATCAATGATTAATTCTGAACTGTCCGTAGACAACTCAATGTCCACCCATCAAGAAGGAATTCAGAATACATCAAGATCACAAGCCCTAAAGAAATAAGCAAATATCAAGCAAACAACAAACATATCTAAAAAGGAAGTGATCAAAAATATATTTCCTTGATATATGTATAATATTGTTTGATATATACAATGTAAACTGTACATGACAAAATGGCTAAGCTAGTCTGTGTAGGAAAATACAAGCGCATCTATAAATCAGTGTATATGTGAGCTATCAAGCCTAACATGGCATCCCTCTCAGTAAAAGGAGGTAACGATGTGGTCTCCTATAAAAGGGTATCCACACGAGCTAACAGATCTACAGCCATCTACATGGTGACTCTATGCTTATCAATATACGTGCTCATCTCTGCAATCATGCTAGTGGTAAGAGGCCTCACTGTAGTACCATCTGTAATGGCTACGTTTCGGGCAGATATGGCACTATCCCTTTAAACTATCACTGCATCTCTGGCTGATCTGGCCTCATCCTGCTCAATAACAGCGGCATCTCTATGAGCCAATGCCTCGTCTCTCTCTAACAGAGCTGCGTCTCTCCCATAAAGGGCTGTCAACATTAAGGCTCTAGCCTGATCTCTCTCGAAGGTCATCAGATAAAGAATCTGCTAGAAGTACTATGCTGAATGCTGGATCACAATAGTGCTAGTACTGGGAGAATCTAAAGGAGATGCTGGCAACCTATTAGATTGCTCCTCCTCGATGTGAGAATCAATGTCCTCCACGGGCTCTCCATCATCTGAATCACTACTCGGTACTGTGGATACTACCGCGGTCGATGAACTCTTTATCTCCATCCACGCAGAATACTATGGTGAAAAGCCTAAATGGCTAATAGAGAATGCAGCTACCTCACGCTAATCCCAACATGCATACACTCGGGATCGGTCTTCTGCTAATAGATGGCGAGAAGCTAAACGCTGACCTAGAGCCCCCTCAAAAGGATGGAAATCCTGGAACTGGTCAAACCGCGACATCACGGCCAGCGGGTGATAGGTAGTCATGCCCCTCAAACTAGCCAAAGGAAGATAGTCCATGCCTGGAGCATGAGTAATGAAGCTGTATGGTGAGCTAAGCCCTGTGCATGGAAGAATGCCAAATGAATCTTTTATATCCGCCAAGAACTTTGACCAAGACATAGCGTTTATACACTCCGATGACTTAAATGTGTAAGACATAGCTATATTATGGGTGAAGCAATACCTATGTCGACGAAAGGTCCCAATCGGTCTCTATTGTGACATGAACCACACGTATAGCATGACCGCGCTGCTTGTAAACACTCCCATCGGATAGGTGCAGCAGTATGTGGCTGACCTCAGCGTCTCTACCACGATCATCGGTACAATGGAATGACCCTCCCTGAGAGCTCTCACTACCATGATGACTCTGATGTCTATCTCATCCATGTACCGTGGCATATATACATATGACAGCACGCATAGTAGTATGACATCTACTCTGGCCAAGTGCCAATAATCCTTCGGTGCGATGAAATTCCTGAGTCTTTGTGTATAACTATCCTCGAGCCAAATCATCAAGCAGAAAATCTTTGGGATATAACGTGACGGATGTCACCATCCTGTACCACCCTACGCCGAAGTCCAGTGAGGGTCATAAACTGTCTGCTCATATCTATAATGGCCATATGCACGCAAGGTCTGTCTAATGGAAGCATCGTCAACCGTGCATACTTCTCCAGAGTCGAAGTTAACTCATGGGTACCAAATCAGAAAACCTACCTCTCCGATACCCAGTGCTCAAGCATTCCCTCCACGAATCCTGTGGGAACCTGAAACATTAATAGGGTCATAGTATGTTGTAAAACGTGATCTACGATCACCCTGTCTGATTGTGACATATGATAAGTGGATTGTATATCCACGAATTGACATCCAATTTAAGCTTAAGTATTGTTAAATCCTTGTTCTATGTTCTTCTAATACTTGTTTCTTATTATTTTATGTATAAGATGGGTGGAGTGGTGTATGATTGAAAAAGGAGAGCATTTAAAGCTATTTTGTAGCAAGTTTGAAGTTCAAGCCAATTCAAAAAACAATAGCCATGCCTGCCGGGGCGGATCCATTTTGTCTATACACCCCTACCGGGGCGGGGGGTCACGAATCATTTTGTTTATTATGAACTAATTACTTTTTAGGCTTAAGATGGAGCTTTAAGTGTAACGATGGTTATTTAATCTTTGAATTCAGTTTAATAAGCTATTATCCGGTTTATCTATATTAATTTGAGCGTGAATTTATGAATTGCTTGATCAATAATTCTTTGTGGACTTATATGAACTCGAGAGATGAAATATGGGTCTAGACTTAGTTAATATAACATGTGTTCTTGATTTATGTGAATGAACAGAATCTTGATGAATGTTAGGGTATAGATATGCTTGACATCGCATGTAATCAGAAAAAGAACTTGAACTTCACTCTTCTTTAATTGTAATTCACATATAGATATAGTGAGTTGGTTAATTAAGGTGTTTAACGTAATTCTATCATAATTGTGAATTTGGGTTAATATGGTATTAGTGCATCGAGAGGTGGCTAGTTCTACATATGTGTTCTTGATTAATAAACTAGGATAGTGAATTAAGCTGGAATAAAGGTGTAATAATCTGAGTGATGCTTAGAGTGAAGTCGAAAGACAAATTATCCATTATTTGTTTGAAAATTTAGTTTTTAGTGTTTATTTGTTGTGTGGTGATTTTAATAGTTTTAATAATGTTAGTTACAAACTGAAAATTGATTAGTTTAATAAAATTAGGATTAATAGGAAATTGGTAATTGTGAGGTTTAAATTCTTACTAAGTCTCTGAGGGAACGATACTCTACTTACTATTATATTACTTGTTGACCATGTGAGGGTCCCGAATTCGAGGTCCCGAATCACCGCGGATCTGGTTCGATCATTCTATAACTATTCAACTATATTTGCAGAAGATATAAACATAAATTGTTTATACAATAACTTATACATAATCTCCAAGGTCGAGTAACCTTAACTTAAATACACAATTCATAACTTATTTGACTAACAATAACATTAATATACAATACTCATACAATTTAACTGCACACATATCCTAACGCTGGAACTGTCTTTGACTTTTCCTTGTATCCGACGCATTTGTCTTAATCTGCAATGTTTTATCATGATATAGCAAGGGTGAGCATAAGATTGCCCAGCAAGTTTAAGTTCAATAATATAACGATATATCATGATTGAAAGATTTGAATAATTGGCTGGCTATAATTCAACAATATAATTGTGAACTAGCAAGAACAAACTTTTGACTGAACAAGTATATATAACATGAACAAATGTATTTGAACCGAAGGGTAATGAAGGTGATCAGTCTTTCATGCCTGACTTATACATTCAATATGTACAGAGTATAATTTTACAATGGCAATCAGCAATGATTATCCATAAGCATATATGAATAAAACAACTCTTAGTAGAGTTAAGTAAAACAAACTTGCATGAACCATTGATTATCGCTATGCAATTTATAACGCCTTATCCGAAGACCTAAAATTAGTAATATAGATCTCCAATATTAGAATAATATCATCACAATATAGTACTATTATATATATATGCATAGAATAACCTAAACACATTAACACATAATCCTATCAGTCTATAAAACACATAATACTCGGTATCAAGTCAAACTATTGCAGTCTGAGTTGAACCCGACACAAATCTGACATCCCGACGGTCTAGTCGGATTTTTATCGAGTCTAAGTTCAATTAAACTCTGCCTTAGACTTAACAATTATCTCAGATAATTTTAATATTAGTCAAAATAATTTTCATAAGCTCGTAATAATTTTTAAATAATTATTACTATTTATCATGAATTTTCAATCATTAAACTCGTATTTAAATGAATTAAATACCACATAATTCTTTTATCATTAATATTTATTTATCATCAAATACTAATGAAATACATGTCATAATATTATAATATATTTATAATATCACAAAGTATTTTTAATACCTTAAAATAACCTTTATATGATTTTTAAACAATTAAATTATTTATCCGATAATTCCTATTAATATTAAAATCTTAATAAAATTCATGACAAAATATCAAAAGTTATATTTTATAACTTAAAATATTTTTATAATCCTTAAATCATTTTTATATGATTTATAAATCATTAATTCTATTTTTCATAATTTATTTAATATATTTATTAAATAAACTAATTATCATTAATATTGATTAATTAATGAAATTCATCAAAAATATTAAAAGTCACTTAAAATAACTTAAAATATTTTCTTATATCATAATTTTATTTTCATGTATTAAAATCATTTTTAAATCATTTATTTAATATTATAATTAAATAAATTAAATACCATTTATATTCTAAAAATATTAAATATTTATAAAATATACTCAAAATAATTAAAAACTATTTTTCAGACTTTAAAATAATTTTTTGGAATTTATTTAGTTTTTTTAATAATTAAAAACTATTTATTTCGATTTATTATTAATTTCCGGAAATTAGAAATTTAAAATTAATAAAACCGTCGCTAAAGGGCACTATAGCGACAAACCTGTCACTATAGGTGTTCTTGAGCTGCCCAAAAACTCATCGCCAGTTGACAGGGTGCCTACTTTGACCGGTTCTTATTTCCAATCCATACATGTTCTTGGCTAGCTAATGATTTTAGATAGTAGTACTAATGTAATATTACATGTTCCAACAAAACGATATGTCATACAACATCACACTTAGCAGATTTGAGTCTTTAAAAACTCTGACAACGTTGTTATTCATTTTTGGGTTTTCTAGAAATGAAGAACAGTTCAAGGGTGCTACTTTAGATCCTTGTATATTTCAGTATAATTATTGTTTGTGTGATATAATGGTTCATTCATGTAGAGTACATATCAAAGTACAACTCTATAACCTTACCTCAGCTTAACAACATCAAAAACGCAAGATCTGAACTGGTCAAACTAAGGGTCACGAATTGTTCTTGAAGATTCTGGGTTACCCAGAATCTCCTTCCGGTGTGTAAGTTAACGATGGTTTGACCAAGATTAATTATTATTTTGGTCACGATCTAAGTAATATAAAAGCATGGTTGCGTAGTCTACATGTCAGACAACAACCTTAAAGTAACAACATAGTCAGATTTCTTAACAGTTGCAAGATTCAGAGCTTGCAAATCGTTATCAGACATTTTCTGGGTAAATCTGGGTTACCCTGAACAGTTGGTCAATGTGGGTCAACGCCCTTTGATCCTTCATAACTTACCATCTACATGTGATCTGAGCTTAATTCAAAATTCAGATCAAAGACCATACAACATGGAACAAATCTATAACATAAAATACAACAAATCATTAACAAGTTGAGATCTATGATCTCTGACATTGGCTTGTTAGTCAACAGAATTAGGGTTCTAAGTCAGTTTGAAAAATCTTGATTTCGTGCATCTTGATGTTATGGATCAATGATCCAACAACCCAGATCATTAAAATACACCCTATCACACATATCTAACCAATCAATTACGACATCAAACAACAAATCATAAGATTTTCAAAATTAGGGTTCTTATACCTCTTAGGCTATGATTCCTGAATCTGATCCTTTGATGCTGATCATGGAGAGTTAGGGTTTGATATTGTTTCATCTCCTCACTCCATATCACACTAAATCCCGAATTTTTAGAGAGGGAAGGGTTAGGAGAAAAATGAAAAGTAAAGTAACCATTTCCTCTCTCTATATCTATATAAATCAAGCAAGATGCATGTAATGGCTGATATAAAAGGGCTGAGTTGCTGATATTTTCAGTCTAGGAGTTGGTGGAGTTGCTGACAAACCCACATTTGGCTAGATTTGCAAGAAATCCTCAATTATTCAATAAAGGTATAATGGTCATTTGGATTTCTAATTTAATGCCATTCTAGTAAATGGCCAAACCCTTAGGGTTTAGGGTTTGGAAATAATTTCTAGAATTTCCAAATTAGGTTTTCAAAGATAGAAAATTAATATTTATAAATTATAATTAGAATTTTCTAATTATATTAAAATTTATTAATCATAATTTAAATCTTGTCAATTAAGATTAGTATTTTCTAATTAAAATTGCTAATTAAGCAATTAGGGTCAAAATGGTCATTAGAATTTATAACCCACTAATTAGGGTTTTAATTAGAAAAATAATTCTCTAATTTAGAAATTAGATTGCCTACATAGATTAGGGTTTTCTAATTACTATAACTTGAAAATTAGAATTAATATTTCCTAATTAACATTAAAATTAGTAAACGAACAATTAGGTTTTCCCTAATTATAAATTAGGGTTTCTAATCTCAAAATTAGGGTTTAAATATTTGAAATTAGGGTTTGCTATATAATTAAGCTTTACTCTAATTAATTTTATAATTAATAGCACTTGAGAATTATAATAATCATTTAACTTCCTAGATTAGGGTTTCATACTTCGAATTAGGGTTTCAAATTCCCGAAACTGAAATTAGGGTTTTCAAAACCGGTTTTAGGGTTTCTTGTTAATCGCTAGGGTTTTCTAACCGAACGTTGTCGTTCTTAATATATACTTAGGGTTTGTTACAGATATCGTTTATCTGGTCAACCCTTGACCCTTAACCACATACTGTACACATATATATACACAAAACATATCCACGTATTTCCTTAATCCTGAATAATTCACCTAAATCCTTCACAGAATTTTGAAATCCTCAAAATTCCATCTCAAAAATATCAAACGCATACAATAATTTTCTGTCTAGGTTCTAATTTTGAACCTTAAATCAATTAATTAAAATTTTAAAATTTTTCTAAATTCTCGGGTTGTCACAGACCACGTATACTTACGTGCTGTGCGTAACTAGATTTTACCCAACAAGTTTTTGGAGCCGTTGTCGGGGACTTTAGTATAGATTTTATTATTTTTCAATATTAGTTTAATTAGTCCAGTTTTACTTAAACACTTTTTGTTTTTGTTTTGTTCTTCTTATTTAAGGTTTTTGATGTTGGTTTATGCAAACTCTATCCAAAAATCCAGACTTGCTTCCTTTTGAGGACGACATTGAGAGAAGGTTTCAGAGGTTAAGTAAGTGGATCAAGGAAACAAGGGACGAATTCGAAAACTCTGACAAAGAAGAAGCAATGGCTGCCGAAGACCAGAAAGCGTTGAGGGACTTTGCAACACCTAAGGTGACTGAGCTGCAGTCGAGTATCACCAGTCCTGTTATAGCTGCGAATACCTTCGAGATTAAGCCTGGGACTATTCAGATGATACAGAACTCGGTTCAGTTTAGGGGGCTCTCAAATGATGATCCTAACGAGCATTTGATTAATTTTCAGGAAATCTGCGACACTTTCAAGTACAATGAGGTTTCGGATGAGGCATTTAGAGTTCGCTTGTTCCCATTCACTCTATGGGATAAGGCAAAAAGTTTGTTACACTCTCTACCAGCGGGTTCGATAACAACATGGGATGACCTGGCTCAGAAATTTCTTGCAAAATTCTTCCCGCCAGCGAAGAATGCAAAGATGAGGAATGAGATTACCATGTTTGATCAGCAACATGGGGAGTCATTGTACGAGGCATGGGAGAGATACAAAGAATTGCTCAGAAAATGCCCACATCACAAATTGCCTAAGTGGTTGCAGATGAATACATTTTACAACGGACTACATGGGAATCTCAGGACCAATATCGATGCAGCATCGGGGGGAGCTTTTATGGCAAAGATCTATGAGGAGACATATTAGTTGATAGAGATGATGGCTACTAACAACTATCAGTGGCCCACGATAAGAATGACACAACCTACAGTCGCTGGAGTGTTAGAGGTAGATGGAGTGACGACAATAACAACATAGATTTCAGTACTCTCTAAGAAGTTCGACATTTGGTCAGGGGGACAAACACAACAAGTTGCAATTATTTGTGAGTTGTGTGCGGGTGAACATTTGACGAACCAATGCGCAATCAACCCAGAGTCAGTACAATTCATGAGTAGCTATAATAGAATTCCTCAGAATACATATCAGAATGCATATAATTAGGGGAATAGGAATCATCCGAATTTGTCGTGGAATAATAATCAGAATATACAAGCTCCACGACTATCGTATCCCCCTGGATTTCAGAATCAACAACAACCAGTTCAACGTCAAGAGAGGAAATCGTATTTAGAGGAGTTGATATCAAAGTATATAACGAGAAATGAGGCAGCGATGAAAAACCAAACAATGGCCATCAAGAATTTGGAAAATCAGATGGGACAAATTGCTTTAGCATTAAACAAGAGACCACAAGGGACTCTACCGAGTGACACCGAAAGGAATCCAAAGGGAAATCATGAACAGTGTCAGGCAATCACCTTGAGAAGTGGAAAACATTTGGATGGGAAAGGTGCAGAAAATTCAGCTATCTCGGATGATAAAATTAATGACAACAAGGTGGTTAACGAAAAACAGGGTGAGGATACGCAAATTGAGAAAACAAAGTTAGATGACAAGCCAATTGTGTATCCTCCATCGCCGTTTCAGCAGAGAGTCCAAAAAAAAGAATTTAGATAAGCAGTTTGCAAAGTTTTTGGAAGTTTTTAAGAAACTTCAGATTAACATCCCGTTCGCAGAAGCCCTAGAGCAAATGCCAAGTTATGATAAATTCATGAAAAAGATCGTGTCCAGGAAAAAGAAGTTAGAAGATTTCGAGACAGTGGCATTAACAGAGGAGTGTAGTGCGGTTTTACAGCAAAAGTTGCCACAAAAGTTGAAAGATCTGGGGAGTTTCACCATTTTGTGCACGATCGGTAACATGGCATTTAATAAGTGTTTATGTGATTTGGGGGCGAGTGTGAACCTTATGCCCTTATCAGTTTACATAGATGGGTTTGCCAGCTCCAAAGCCTACAAATATCTCATTACAGTTGGCGGATAGGTCAGTCACCTACCCGTGAGGCATTGTAGAGGACATATTGGTCAAGGTTGACAAGTTTATATTCCCCGTGGATTTCATTATTCTGGATTTTGAGGAAGATAAGAACATCCCGATTATCCTAGGGAGACCATTTTTGGCTACAGATAGGACACTCATTGACCTAGAAAAAGGTGAACTAACGATGAGAGTCCAAGACCAAGAAGTTAAGTTTAACGTTTTCAAAGCCATGAAATTTCCTACGGATGAAGAAGAGTGTTTTTGAATGGATATCATTGATCAAATAATCAGTGAATACATGGGAAAGAGTTTGGTTAACGATCCATTAGAAACGACTTTATTGGGAGATGAAGAATCAGATGATCTGAAATTTATGGACTATTTGCAGATGCTAGACTCCTTGCCACGAGTGAGCAGATTTAGAGCACCATTGCACACGGATGAAAAATCCACATCAAGGATGAAACCGTCATTGGAGGAGCCACCAACTCTTGAACTTAAGCCACTCCATAAACACATCATGGTATGCATACTTAGGCCATTCTAATTCTTTACCTATTATTATTTCTGCTGCACTTAACTAATTGCAGGAAGAAAAGTTGCTGAGAGTGCTTAGGGACCACAAATCGGATATAGGATGGACAATCGCGGATTTCAAAGGAATCAACCCATCCTTTTGTATGCATAAAATTCTGATGGAAGACGATGCAAGACCGACAGTGGAGCAACAGAGACGGCTTAACCCCATTATGAAGGAAGTTGTAAAGAAAGAAATTTTGAATTTGTTGGATGCCGATATCATCTACCCAATTTCCGACAGTAAGTGGGTTAGTCTAGTTCAGTGTGTGCCGAAAAAGGGAGGAATGACTGTACTACAGAATGATGACAATGAGCTAATTTCGGTAAGGACAGTGACTGGTTGGATGGTTAACATGGACTATAGGAAGTTGAATAAGGCGACCCACAAAGATCACATTTCCTTTGCTATTTATCGATCAAATGTTGGATAGATTCGCGGGACATGCGTACTACTGCTTATTGGATGGATATTCGGGGTATAATCAGATCTTTGTTTCTCCTAAAGATCAAGAGAAGACTACTTTCACGTGTCTATACGGCACATTCGCATTCAGGAGAATGTCGTTCAGTTTGTGTAATGCACCCGCTACCCTCCAACGGTGTATGATGGCAATTTTCTCAGACATGGTGGAGAAAAATGTGGAAGTATTCATGGATGACTTTTTGGTCTATGGGGATAGTTTTGATGCTTGCCTAGAGAATCAGGTGATGGTGTTACAAAGATACAAAGACACGAATCTTGTACTTAACTGGCAAAAATGCCACTTCATGGTTGAGGAAGGCATAATTTTGGGTCACAAGGTCTCGGTTCAAGGATTAGAGGTTGATAAGGCGAAGCTTGAAATAACTGAAAAACTTCCTCCACCAAGCTCAGTTAAGGGAATTCGAAGTTTCTTGGGACATGCCGGGTTTTACAGAAGATTTATAAAGGACTTTTCTAAAATTGCAAAACCTTTATGTAGTCTTTTAGAGAAGGATTCAATTTTCAAGTTTGATAAGGAGTGTAAACTGGCATTCGAGTTGTTGAAGAAGAAATTAACCATAGCTCATGTAATCGTCACGCCGGATTGGACCATGCCCTTTGAGTTAATGTGTGATGCAAGCGACTATGCGGTTGGGGCTGTTTTAGGTCAACGCTGAGAGAAGCTATTTCACGCCATATATTATGAAAGTAAGACACTCACAGAGACTCTAATGAATTACACAAATACGGAAAAGGAATTGCTTGTAGTGGTGTATGCGTTCGACAAATTTCGGGCGTACTTGATCGGGACAAAGGTAGTAGTTTATACATATCACTCGGCCATTCGGTACTTAATTTTGAAAAATATGTTAAACCACGCGTTATCCGATGGATTCTCCTTTTACAAGAGTTTGATTTAGAAATAAAGGATAGAAAGGGGACGGAGAACCAAGTCGCCGATCATTTGTCTAGGCTGGAAAATCAGGGTAAATAGGAAGAGGACAAGTGTGTAATCAACTAGTCATTGGCGGATGAGCAACTGTTTGGGTTAAATGCAGAATTTTCATGGTATGAGGACTTCGCGAATTATCTAGTGAGCAACATGCTTCCCCCTGACCTTAAATGACAACAGAAAAAGAAGTTTCTCCATGACGTCAAGTGGTATATGTGGGATGAGTCTTATTTATTCAAACAATGCGCCGACAAGATGATTAGAAGGTGTATCCCCTACAGTGAAGTGCATAACATACTGCAGGAATGCCACTCATCGGTATATGGGGGACACTATGGTAGCGAGAGAACAACGGCAAAAGTGCTTCAAGCCAGGTTTTATTGGCCGACATTATTTAAAGACGCCCACCAATTTGTTAAAACTTGTGATAGATGTCAACGGGTGGGAAACATATCGAAACGGAATGAGATGCCACTACAAATAATTTTAGAAGTTGAGATTTTAGATGTATGGGGCATAGATTTCATGGGGCCATTCCCTTCCTCATTTTCCAATAAATACATATTGCTTGCTGTAGATTACGTTTCAAAGTGGGTTGAAGCTGTAGCACTCCCAGCTAACGATGCCAAAGTGGTTCTTAAATTCTTGTAGAAAAATATTTTTACCAGGTTTGGCACGTCGTGAGATATTACAAGTGACGAAGGTAGTCACTTCTGCAACAAATTATTTACAGCTCTCTTGGCAAAGTATGGGGTTAACCACAAGGTCGCTACAACATATTATCCCCAAACCAGTGGGCAAGCTGAGGTTTCGAACAGGGAAGTGAAAAGAATCTTGGAAAAAATGGTAAACCCGAATTAAAAGGATTGGTCCCTCAGGTTTGACGATGCACTATGGGCTTATCGGACTGCGTATAAAACACTAATTAGTATGTCACCAGACCAATTACTATACGGGAAAGCATGTCACTTTCCTTTGGAGTTACAACACAAGGCCTACTGGGCTATTCAGAAATTGAACTTCAATCAAGCAGCTGTGGGGGAAAAGAGATTACTTCAGTTAAACGAGCTCGATGAATTCCGTCTTCAAGCTTACGAGAATTCAAAACTATACAAAGAAAAAGTAAAGAAATGGTACGATAAGAAAACCATACATCGAACGTTCGAGCTGGGGCAATCAGTACTGCTGTTCAATTCAAGGTTGAGGTTGTTCCCTGGGAAGCTTAAGTTAAGGTGGTTTGGACCATTCACCATCAAAACAGTTTTCCCACATGGTGCCGTTGAACTCTACAGTCGAAATCCATTGGAAACTTTCAAGGTCAACGATAAAAGATTGAAACATTATTGGGGTGGCGAGTCCAATTGGGACGACATCTCAATCACATTATCCGACGTTCCATAAACATGAAGTAGTCAGGCTGAAGGACTTAAAACCAAGCGCTAATTGGTAGGCAACCCAATCATTTTTTTCATTTTTCATATTATTATTCAGGCTAGTTAGAATATAGTTTAGATTAATAATTTGGAAATAATAATGGTAGTATGTAAGTTATTTAGTTATATCATTCTAGATAATCTCCCATATTTAATTTACATTAGATCTAATGATACTTATGTTGCATAATGTGCAGGTAATGAAGATACTAATAGAGGACTTAAGGAGCCAGGAGAAGCATCATGAGAGGAACATTCAGCAAAACAGAGGCCTACTAATAGGAAGGTAGCCCGCCGGGGAGAGCTTATTTAGCCTTGTACACCCCCCCCCCGGGGTGGGGGTCTTGGATTTCAAGGGACTAGATTCGGCAGTTACACACGGCCATCTCCTTCTCCAATTCAAATACCACTCCACCACTACTTCATCACATTACTTCTCTTCCCTCTTCCAATACAACCTTAACTCATATCCATTTTACATTCCTTACACACGTTCTAGCAACTTTAACTCCATCACACTCCTCCATTACAAATCCACTAACCCATTACCTCCATCACTCACTCTTATTCACCATCTCTATATAAACACAACCCCACAACCCAAGTTTGGCACCAACACTGAATTTAAAATCAGAAAGCCACGAATTAAAGTTCCTATTGGGAGAATTCAGCTTGCACTTGAGAGTGAGTGAACAATACTACAAATTCTTCATCTTCTCCTTCCATATTTACCACAAAAATCGACAAGTTTGGGGGGAAAAACCTATGTGTACACCAAGTGTTTGATAATTTGTGTGAACCAAGTTTAGGGAGAGAGTAGTGTGTTCAGACATCCGAAATTCAATGGCATCTCAACCTAAATCCAAACGACAATGCGAAGAGAGTTCAAGGCCAACACCACCATCACGAACCTTCGACTGACGCAAGTTCAAAAGTGTCATCGCCACCGACCCGTACGACTACATGGTCACAAAGGCTCTTACACCGGAGCGAGGGTTGGTGTCGAATGCTTATGACGGTGAAATGATGCAACAGATTTATCAGAAAGGGTGGATCGAGTTCATAGAGGATCCCGAGGCCGCCGCTGTTAACGTGGTCAAAGAGTTCTATGCTAACACCAAGGACAAGGCACCTTTCAACGCTTTTGTGCGGGTTCGATTGGTCCCGTTCAGTGCCGATGCCATTAACACGTATTATCAGTTACGGGTACCTCGACAGTGCCAATATGCTCACTTGAGGGATTTCGATCCTAACTTTGAGGCTGTTCTTAAAGAAATGACTAACTCGGGAACAATGTGGATCAAGGGTCGAAAAGGAGGTACAATTTTTCGTAGCAAAGATCTCAGCCGGTGTGTGAAGATTTGGTACGCCTTCTTGTGTGTGAAATTGTTGCCATCCACGCACACCTCAGACAGCACCAAGGAGAAGGCATTACTTCTATATGCAATTGTGAAAGACTTTATCATCGACGTCGGGGCCATAATCAGTTTTTCTATTCGCCGATGCTTACGAGGTAATTTTTCTGGCGGCCTGCCATACCCATCACTCATTTATGGGATGTGTTGCGAAGTAGGTATTCGATGGTCAAATGATGAGCCCACTCAGATGCCGCTGTAACTACTAGACAACAGAATGATCGTGTGGTATTCAGTGTTGGCCGGGGGTGAATCTCATCCTAGAGGTTTAGGTTTTGTATTTCCCTCAGCTTCGGAGGACGAAGCTGACGCTGAAGATACCTCAGATGAGGAGGATGAGACTATTGGAGAGCAAGGAACTAAGGCGACACCATCTTCCGACGAAATATCTAGCCCTCAGTTTCTTGAATTTTAACGACAAATGGAGTAACACAACAAGATATCACGAAGGGAGATGCGGCGGCTTGTTGCGAGGCAAGACCACATGTTTGATGCAATGAACATGCCGTTCGCTTCTTTGAATACGACACTCCAGAGCTTTAATCTAGCTGCACAATTTCCATATCAGCAGCCCATGCCAATGCCGAGGTTTCCACCAAGTGACTCCGAGGGAGAAGATCAACCACCACCACCACCCTTAGTAAATTACAGGGAAATCCTCACACATATTATTATGTTATTCATCCAATGAGGACATTGTTGTTATTAAGTTTGGGGGAGTTAGTTTTATTTTTCATTTTTGCATGCATAATGTCATTAGTTAGGTTTGCATTGGTTATTTAGTTTTGCATGTAGTTTAAGCATTCATGTAATCATATAGTTGCATAGTATCTTAGGTGCGTATTTAGTTTTTATTGTTGTTTTTTTTTTGTTTTATGTTTGCTTATGTTTGCCCTATAAAAAAATTTTAGTTAAACATCATGTTTGCATATGGCCAGCAGTGTTGTGGTTCATTTTATTTTGACCAATGATGAGATTGAGATTAAGTCGATAGATATAGCACTGATTATTAGAACTTTGATGTGGTTTTTATTATGAATTAGATCTTGTTCTTGTTTGAAACTGGTATAAAACAGTTAGCACACTAATAACATCTGTGTCGACTGGTGACTTCAAATTGATGCATAAAAAGTTTTAAAGGTTAATGCTAGTGTGAATGAAAAAAAAGACAAGGATAGGCAATGAAAAATGAAGAATTAGGCAAGAACCTAAGTTTGGGGGGATAAATGTGGGGTACATAAGCTTTATATATATATATATATATATATATATATATATATATATATATATATATTTATATATGTGTGGGGACTAGTCTTGTTTCGGGGCCTTTGTTATTTGAGCAAGTACGCCCGTAGGGGTGTCTTAACACCTAGCGCCCTAAGGTCTTTTATGGTCTGGGAGTCGTTGGTTGAAAGCTCGCTAAGGGGTAGCACTGTTAGCCCAATGGAATAAGGCATTGCACAGTCATTTAAAAAAATAAGAGAAAAAGAAAATGATAATAAGACGGGAAAATAGCAAAAAGCCCCTACGAAAAAAATATATATAAAGAAAATATAAAGTATAAGTACCCTATGTGAACCCTTGATAGTGGTAATTGTGTAACTTTAGTTGGAACTCATCTGTTTTTGAAATTTTTGAGTTTGCACTGTATGATTCCTTCGAAGAAGTTGGTTATGTGTTAAATTTGAGTCTGTATCAGTTGTCATGGATGTTGCACACACAAACTATATCAGTGATGACAGTCTAAGATTCAAGGATTGATAAGAAGATAGTGATTGGTTTTAATATGAAGTGTTGTAATGTTTGCTTGATTTTTCTGAGGCCGAATGAATAAATTTGTTTCTATGATACTGTTGGATTCATAATCATATAGTTAGATACATTACATCTCATTGCATTGCATTACGTAGCATGTGTTTTTTTTGTGCTCGAGGACTATCACAGTTTATGTTTGGAGGATTTTGATAAGTGGATTTTATATCCACGAATTGACGTCCAATTTAAGCTTAATTAGTGTTAAATCCTTGTTATATGTTCTTCTTTTACTTGTTTCTTGTTATTTTATGTATAGGATGGGTGGAGTAATGTATGATTGAAAAAGGAGAGCATTTGAAGCTATTTTGGAGCAAGTTTGAAGTTCAAGCCAATTCAGGAAACAGTAGCCATAGGGGGCGGGCCCATTTTGGCTATACACCCCTGCCAAGGGGGGGGTCACGAATCCTAACTCTCTATTTGGTTTCGAATACTGTTGGAACATGGATTGGGGGATTTACACGGCACATGGACTCTATTATATATGGGATTTCGGTCAAGACTTCATGGGGGATATATATTTTTGAACAAACAACGAATTGAGGATCATGCAAAGCAACTAACGAAGATTGAGAGCAAAATTTCATAGTGAGCTCAGAGTGGAGATTTTGAAGAACGATCATATTGATTGCAGATTGAGACTAAAGTGAAGGGTGTTCTGCGTTATTCTTATACTTTATTTTATTTCTGTAATTGAGAAGATGATATCTTTGATTTATTCAGTTATTATTTTGTTTATTATGAACTAATTACTTTTTAGGCTTAAGATTGAGCTTTAAGTGTAACACTGGTTATTTAATCTTTGAATTCGGTTAAATAAGCTATTATCCAGTTTATCTATATTAATTTGATCGTGAATTTATGAATTGCATGATTAACAATTCTTTGTGGACTTGTATGAACTCGAGAGATGAAATATGGGTCTAGACTTAGTTAATATAGCATGTGTTCTTGATTTATGTGAATGAACAGAATCTTGATGAATGTTACGATAAAGATATGCTTGACATCGCATGTAATAAGAAAAAGATCTTGAACTTCAACCTTCTTTAATTGTAATTCACATAGACATATAGTGAGTTAGTTAATTAAGGTGTTTTAAGTAATTCTATCTTAATTGTGGATTTGGGTTAATATGGTATTAGTGCATCGAGAGGTGGCTAGTTCTACATACGTGTTCTTGATTAATAAACTGGGATAGTGAATTAAACTGGAATAAAGGTGTAATAATCTGAGTGATGCTTATAGTGAAGTCGAAAGTCTAATTCTCCATTATTTGTTTGAAAATTCAGTTTTTAGCGTTTATTGATTGTGTGGTGATTTTAATAGTTTTAATACTGTTAGTTACAAACTAGAAATTGATTAGTTTAATAAAATTAGGATTAATAGGAAATTGGTAATTGTGAGGTTTAAATTCTTACTAAGTCTCTGAGGGAACGATACTCTACTTACTATTATATTACTTGTTGACCACGTTTACTTGTGTGCTGCGCGTAACTAGATTTTACCCAACAACATGCTATCATACCACAATCGCATACCAGATGCCACCAATAATGGTGGGGTATGATCAATATGGCTAACTGTCGAAGAAGACATCTGTACGAGCCGTGTCATAAGACCATCCAGGGGTCAATGCTGAACATCTCTGGAAATACATACATATGCATAACATGATACATGCATTACAGGTAATAGATGGCAATATGATATAGGGAATGGAAAACAGTATATAAATTCCTAAGTATATCATCATCTCTGTACAGCTAAAAATACAGGGAAATGGGGTACATATGCCCTACTACTAACAAAGGCCTATCAAAAGATATAGCAAGAATGGGGCACATCCACCCAATATCTAACAGAGGCCTATCAAAAGAGATAACGAGAATACACATCAGAAGAAGACAATGGTGTCAATATCTACATCATCAATCCTGTCCACCTGATGTAACTCCTCATGAGTCATTGGATCTCTATCAACAGGGATGTCAGGCCTATACAAAGGAGGATCTGCGCCGGCAAAGCCAAATGGGTCATATGAGGGGCCAGCGCCTGAGCTGGAAGGATTAAACGAATCTGCTTCAGCCAGATCTCTGCCCAAATGCCGGATAAAGAAATGTGCACAGTCCAATCGCTGGGTCAAATTGTCAATCTTTGTCAAATGAGTCGGATCTCGAACACAGGCTAGCCAATCTGTCATCATCACAGATCCTAGAACCATATCCCCCAAGAATTGAGTGGCGCGGGACTGGGCTCTAATAGTGTCAGGGAACCACCAACGTTGGAATATCTCCTGAGTACAAGGACCCTCTGATAATGCAAAACCGTCAACCCCCAACAATGGGATATCAATGAAGGGTGACTGCGATATAGTCCAATAACGCCTGGCAGGAGGCAAGATCGGCATACAGATCTCTCTTGTGGTGCTACTAATAGCACGCTTTCCTAAATAGAGCTCCCATCCTCCATCAGTGAAGAGAGGAACCCTACGGGTGGAAATCACGTACTCGACACCAGTCGAGTACCCATCCTCAAATCCTATGGCCAAGTGCTCCCCATAATAGGGAATCCATGTGATGACATCAGTTGTCAACAACTCCAGCTGTAGGCGGCAATGAGTGAAACCCTCAGCTATAGGGACCTCCGCCAGTATAGAATGATGCCATCGTCATCCTCGTGGATTAGTATCTAAACCTAACACGCTCACATGGTGCAAACATGGAAGCCTCTCATACGTCCAAAACTGCCAACACAAAGGTAAACATCTGCGGTCAATAAACACTCTTAACCTAAATATGGGAGACTACAACAGAAATACTCACCAGTAGAAATGGGTAGAATCCTAACCAAGCCTCGGTCAAGCCTTGCGAACGCATACGCATGCCCCTAAAGAAATAGGCGAAGGTGTAGGAACCCCAGTCATATTCTCCTATACGGTCCACATGTCGCGTGGCGCTGATCAAAGCGAACGATACCATAGAAGAGTTATTTGCTATGAAGCAGCCTCTAATGATCATCAGGAACAATCGCTGAAGAATGCAATCCCTGACTCTGACATCATCTGGCATGGGCTCGCTCAACAGCCCACTCATAGCATCTAAGCTCAAAGGACCCGTACGAATGGTCCTTCCCTTGAGCGCCTCAGCCAGGACTCCTAGCAAGGATCTGACGATAGTAGGGGTAATATCCGTCATGCAAGGCACTGGTGCCCCTCCAAACTCAATACCTGTGATAAATCGACAATCCATCGACGTCGCCATCACCTCACAGTCTAGCAAATGGAGTGACTAAGTCTGGTGAAACCAGCGCTCAGACAATGCCTTGAGGTAACCCCAGGGACAACGACGGGGAAGGATGGAAAAGAACGTCCCAAATCCCCAGTCATGCACAATCGCTCTATAGTCAGGATGCAGAGCATGGTACATGGAGTGAATGTTGAACTAGTTCCCTCGAGGCTGTGTAAAGCCGGGAACCTACATAAAATGCATATCAACATCAAAATCATTTACTTCTCATCAATAGGAAAGAAGGATGATCAAGATCTATCGTTATACCTCGTTGGCATACAAATACATCAAGGGATGTCGACTCAAATCACCAAGGAACTCTGGGGTTGCCACCTAAATACTCGGGAGGTCCCTGCGGGGAATATGTACAGCAGGAACGGGGTCCGCAACCGGAACATCCTCGTCCTCAACGTCCGGTACATCAACCTGGACTGGACGTGTCACCGCCTCCACCAACCGATGAGGTTGTCTAACAGAACGGGGTCGAGGCACTTCAGAAGCCCTCCTCCATATACCAGAAGTTGTCCTATAGGAACTACTCAACTAATCCGGATCCATAATATCTGGACAAAAGTCTCCAAATCACCTCAGACAGGGTGTGGTAATTTCTAATGTGGAGCTTTCTTTTCAAAATGCATTTTATGACTACATGCATGCATGCATTACTTTAACATACATTTACAATAGAGTTGAAAATGCATGACTATTCAAATGCCTACATTTTGAAAAAAAATTCCATAGTCCCCTTTGTAAATAGGACTATCCACATGCACATGGGCATGACTAGGTGGCCATTCAGTAGCACACTTGCCCACAGTCATATACATACTATATGCATAAAAAATCAAATTCATCAATTCGTAAGGGTAGTTTAATTACCGGGATTACTTTGCATTTTTACCTTTTGCTCATTTGTCCTCAAATAGAATAAGAAATAGCAGAAAAGGGTGCCAATTTGACTGTCTCAAAAGTCAAATTTTTTTACAACATTATGTTCAACATGGTTTAATACTAACATTTACTATGTTGAATATTTTTTATCAAGTCATTTGAGCATGCATATTTACTACTATGTGCTTAGATGCGTTTTATATGATAAGTCATTTTCCAACGGATAAAAACTAGAAAAGAAGACATGCATACATTACCAGGACAATGAAGAACACTTGTACGGTGATAGAATTTGCAGAAAGTGGCCCGAACTCAGCAAATCTGAAGAAGAGCTCTCGGATTTCCTTAGCGGCGCAATATAAAAATGACTTATGAAAGCAACCTGCTGGCATTAAGTAGCCTCGGCTGGCCGCAGCTCCATCTGTGGCTACTGTAGGTGTACCTGCGGCACCCGTACGTGGGTCCCACCCCTCCGTCTCGGTCCAGTTCGAGGTGCAACGGAGTTCTCATAAACTGAAAAAGCCAAATCAGGAATAAAAATGTTACGCGATTGAGCAGAATGGCTTGCAATCCTTGTTTTTTCAGACCGAGCCGTGGGTCTATATATCACTCATTGGTGTTCACCCGAATACAGGGCACACTATGTTAATGATGTCAGTTTTTCCAAGATATACTCGGCAATACCTGACATAGGTTCAATGCCGCCAATTGAGGGTCGTAACTGTGACGCCCCCAAAATAAGTATACATCACCCACTCTGAGTTGCCAAAAACATGGTACATAAACAACTACAACCTTATAAATACAATTATCGTGCGAAATACGACACCACACAAACTGTGAGTTTGAATACACATATTGTCTCATAGACAGTATACAAACTCAAAAAGAGTCCTCATTATAATTATTGATACACTATTTAACAAAATAGTGAGGCCTACTAAAACAACTATCTTGAACCATCACTCCACACCCCGACTAGTTCCCGCTATATTCTCGTCTCCTGAGAATAAAAATGGAACAAAAATGAAAAATGGCGAGCTCAACTATCCCAGTAAAGAATATTATGACTAAGATAATGTACAACAAATTATCCTTAGCCTTCAACAGGGAAAAATCTAATAGAATATAATAGACAACAAGTTTTAGATCAACAACTACAGCGAAAACAACAATCCATTAGAAGAGTCAAGTAGAGAATGAATTCTGCTATCTTCTAAGATTTAAAAGTCCATCATCAATTTTTTATCCGTGTAACATCAATCAATATACATCTTGAATCAAATATTCATCTTTTCACTACAGGCCAAATATATTCATTTGTATCACCAGTTGGCCATGTTCATCTCAACACCTGTTCATCTTCGCACTACGGGCTAAAGATATTCATCAGTTAATCATTCATCTTTGCACTACAGACCAAAGATATTCAGTAATATCATCATTTAGGACTGAGGATGATGAAAAATAGTTTTAAAGAAACGAATCCAGTGAAATAAAAGGACAAAGATTAAGAATTCGTACTTTAAACACTCCGAGTTCAAAAATACTTCTTAATTAACCATAGTGGAGTAAAATTCAAGAATGAAGATCAAAATATGGATAAAATCAAAGATAGTACCCATAATAGACATCTTGGATAAAGAATGGAAAATTTATTTTTTGGTGAATAGCGTCGTATACGTGAATAGTGGCGTATACGTGAATAGTAACCTCGACACTTAAAAGGTAGAAATTCATGAATAGTACTCATGAATAGTAACTCATGAATACTAACTCGTGAATAGTAACTCATGAATAGTAACCCCGACATGAAAAGGTAAAAATTTCATAATAAAATTCATACCAATATTTCGGTATAATGGTATTGAAAGAAATAATATCATTTACGAAATAATATCATTTATGAAAAAATAACATCCCTTACCTCAAAAGAATAGTACTTCTGGCTTGAATATCAGATATAACGTTGAAAGGAACTTGCATCATATAGCAACACTCAAAGTATCAAAATACTCATAAAAATACGCTCGATAATAGAGAGAGAGAAAACTCCAGTTTCTGGTGTGATTTTCATTCTAACCTAAGCACCCTATTTATAGGAAAATGCTTAGAACAACAAATTAGAAAATTTAATAATATATTAATATATTTATTTTATTTTCCTACGCACACCTTGCCATCTGATTTCAGCAACTAACACGTGTAAGTGGGGCCCACTAAAATGAAAAACATGTTTTAAATATTTTTTGTAACATAATCAATTCACACCCAATATTCCAGAACTTTAATAATTCATAATAAATAGCCTTTTTATCAGAAAAATTCAAATCTTATGTCCATTCCATAGGAAATTCAATTCTCTACAACTTTGTAAGTTTAAGTTTTTCCAAATTCAAAGCAGAAATTGATCAAAATTCACACACGGAAGATTTTACAGGCTATAATCAAATTTCAGTAAAAATTGGGTCCACCAACATGTTTAACATGTTTTTAGCATTTATTGTAACAAAAATACTCTTCCTCCCTATTTATTCATATATCACACATTCATTGAAAAAATATCACCATTATTATATTATTATAATATAATAATAAATTATTTTATCAGAAAAGATAAAATATAAATTTTCAACAATTGTCACTTTTCTAAAAATTTCTCCACATAAATAAATATTTTTCTTATCATATAAATCAATAATTAATTATTCACAAATAATATTACAGAATCACAATAATGACAACCAGGCCGTTCCTATGAAAGAGGGGGCTTTCCAATAAAGATTTCTCCTTACTGGCGCGCAATTAGGTGACCAAACCTCTCCTTAGACAAAACTTTCTAGACATTGCCAATAATGTTATCTAATAATATTATTAAAATAATATGAATTATTTATCTGATAATGGGAAATACTGTTTAGTGACAATTATTGAAACAACAATAATATAAAATATCAACGTAGCAATTATTGAACCAATAAAATAAAATATTGAACAGTAATTACTGTAATAATTATTAAGTAGTGACTTCTTATGTAAGAGTCAATAATTGGTGCAATATCGTGTGCTACTGTGCAACACCGCATATTACTGTGTTCTAACCACCGGGTACTCCAACAAGTGTTACTCTGTGAATAACAACACTGTGATTATTTATAAAACTCATACTTATCATTTTCTTCATTCGATGACTTTCCAGTTATGGGGCCCACAAATGGGTGCTGCCACATATACGAATATTCCCGGACAAAGAAGAATATTCCACGACCAAACGAATATTCGCCGACAATAATTAATATTTTATAACCACTTGCTTATTTAAAATATTCGCGTATTTTACCCATAACTAACCACATTAATCAAATCAACCCTTACTATTTCAAAATAATAATTAGAGAAATTAAATCTTATTTATAAAAAGTTGGGGCCTTACAACCTCCCCTCCTTATGAAATTTCGTCCTCAAAATTGACGTGTGTAGGACATTCTCCTTCCTATCCAAGATCTTGATCGGTACCTCCTCGTACGTTAAATCTTCTTCTATCTCGTCTAGTTCTAACTCAATAATGTGATTCGGGTTATCCGTATAATTACGTAACATCGATAAGCGACAAACGTTATGAACATGCGTCATACTTGGCAGTAAAACATGTCTATAGGCCACAGTTCCTACTTGATCGAGAATCTCAAATAGACTAATAAATCGAAGGTTTGAGCTTTCCTCACATCGCCGATTCTCGCTTTTGGAATAACGAATTCTTGCATCTTTTTCTTCATATTCATCAGCTCCAGGTCTGTAGCTTGAGTAGCTTTAAATTTATCGATTAAGGTCGGTTCTACGCGTATATTTGACATCATCACGTGGGTCCCTAGAGTATTTAACTCTATCTCTATCATTTGTAAGTTATACGAAATTGGTCTTTGTGTTCGACAATATCGCACTCATACCCGAATACGATCTTCTACTGAACACGTTAGCTACCACGTTCGCTTTTCCAGGATGATATGGTCAGAACATGTGCCAAAATGAGTCTCTTCTTGAGTTCTTGGAAGCCTTTCTCACATTCCTCGCTCCATTCGAATTTTGTATCTTTTCGAGTCGACTAAGTTAATGGAGTAGCAATTCGAGAAAATCCTTCAACGAATCTTTGATAATAACCAGTATAATAGTAAATCAATATGGATCGCTGGTTTAAAGTTTTAATAGTAAATAAGTATGGACCGCTGCTTTAAGTTTTAATAGTAAACCAATATAGACCGTCCTTTTAAAAGTAAATCAATCTAGACCGTTCATGAATTAGTTATTATTCAGTCCATTCTCCTATAAATAGAAGCTCATTCCTTCATTATTTCTTACGAATTCACTGAAACTCTAGAGAGAGAAACTATAGAGAGAAAGAAGAAAAGTATTCTACTACTTCACTACTTCAATATTCAGTTTTTCTAAGGTAGGGAATATTATTTGTTGTACTCATAAGGGGTATTCTCTCTTTCTTATTCATGAAGAACTTACATTATTCCATTCTTTATTATTACATTGGAATAACTTGATCATGCTGGATACCCTATACTTGGTGAAATTCTTACGTTATTCCATTCTTTATTATTATGTTGGAATAACTTTATGCATGTGATCTATCGCATGCCTCGGTGAATCTGTTGTTATTCCATTCTTATTATTTCTGTGGAATAACCGGTTTATCGCAATCTTGCATAAATGGTGAAATTCTTCTAATATTCCGTTCTTTATTATTACATTGGAATATCTGTTTTTTGTGCGTTCTGTGGGACCTGATTCTATTATTTATTATTCTATCGTAATATCATGTTTGTGCATTTCTGCTTGGGACTGGTTCCATTATTTATTATTATGTGAGAATATCTTATGCATGCGTTTCTGTGGGACTGGTTCAATTATTTATTATTCTATTAGGAATAACCTGTTGGTGCAGTCTATCGCACGCATGGTGAATCCTTCTGTTATTTCATTCTGTATTATTTTGTTGGAATAACCTCTCTATGTGGATTATCACATGCATGGTGAATGATCCTGTGTATTCATTCCTTATTAAATTGTGAAAATGATCTATATACGTGGATTACCACATGGCGAGTGAAAATCCATTTGCAGTTTCATATATTATATTATACTCAGTTGGTTAAATCTTTGACTTCTATACTCCATGAAATTAGTGGAATATCCTTGATATTTGCGCTTCATCTAGTATCTTTTCATGGAAATATTCTTCTGAGCATTCTTGAATTTTACTGCACAAAGCAGTATCATGTTGACAATTTGGACGTTATTGAGTTCAGGATAAATTAACTTATAAATCTTTAAAATTTATTCTTGAACCTGTTTTATTGAATTGTCATCATCCTCATGCTTATATTATGTTGAAAGTCATTTTTGGCTTACGTGCATAGATGGACTTGGTATGATTATGACCAGGGATTATTCGGTATAATCATGACTGTAATGTGATGAATGATCTGGTAAAAGTCCTCATTGGCATGTAGTTCATTAGTGGATAGTTGTTGGTATGATTATGACCAGGGATTATTCGGTATAGTCATGACCATTGATGATTCTATGAATATCCTTGGTCGTGGAGCAGGGATGATTCAATTTTATTTATTAAGCTGAGTCTCAGCGATAAAGTTGATGAAAAACTTTTTAAATCATAGAAGACAGTAGATATTATACTTTACTTGACTCTTCTAATGGATTGCTTATTCTGCTGCAGTTTTTGATCTAAAACTTGTTATCTATTATATTGTATCAGTTGTTATACTATTGAATGCTATTGATAATTTATTCTGCATTATCTTAGTCATAATATTTCTTACGGGGCTAGTTGAGCTCATCATTTCTTTCACTGTTCTCTTCAGGAAATGAGAACGTAGTTGGGACTAGTCGGGGAACAGAGAGTTGGTCCTAGATGGTGCATTAGTAGTCCTCACTATTCTGTGAAATAGTGTGATAATAAATGTAATGAGGACTCCATTTAGTGTGGATATTTTCTAGATGACAATATTTGTATTAAAACTCACAGCTTATGTTTTGTCATATTTTACACGACTGTTGTATAATTATGTTGTATTTGTATCCAGTACCTTGTATCTGACGACCCAAGATGGGTGATGTATACCTGTTTTGGGGGCGTCACACTGTCTGTACGGTTTACGTATGACTTAGTTCCATTCTTTATTATTCTGTTGGAATATCATGGCTGTGCGGATTACGCATGACCTGGTTCCATTATTTATTATTCTGTTGGAATAACATGTCTGTGCGGACTATCTCATGCTTGGTGAATTCTTCTATTATTTCATTCTTTATTATTCTGTTGGAATAACATGTCTATGTGGATTACCGCATGCATGATGAATGATCATTCGTATTCATTCGTTATTAAATTATGGAAATGATCTATCTACGTGGATTACCGCATGGCGGGTGAAAATCCATTTGCAATTTCGTATATTCTATTATACTTGTATGAGATATCATTTCTTTTGTACTCGTCATGAAATATCATTTTCTTTGGTATTTTTTCTTTTACGAGTTACTATTCACGGGTTACTATTCACCCGATTACTATTCACTCTGGTATTATTCACTCGGGTATTGTGACAACCCGAGGTTTTAGAAAATTTTTAAAATATTAATTAAATGATTTAAGGTTCAATATTAGAACCTAGACAGAAAATGAGTGTATGTGTTTGATATTTTTGAGAAAAGTTTTTGAGGATTTCAAAATTCTGTGAAGGATTTTGGTGAATTATTCAGGATTAAGGGTATAAGAGCATATGTTCTGTGTATATGGTTATATATGTGTACAGTATGTGGTTAAGGGTCAAGGGTTGACCGGATAAATGATATCTGTAACAAACCCTAGGTATATATTCAGAACGTCAGCGTTCAGTTAGAAAACCCTAACGATTGATAAGAAACCCTAGAAATCGGTTCTGAAAACCCTAATTTCAGTTCCTGGAATTCGAAACCCTAATTCGGAAAATTAAAACCCTAATTTGGGAAATCAAATGCTAAATATAATGGCTTAAGTATTTTTGATTATATATTAGGGATAACCCTAATTGCTAAATTAGAAACCCTAATGCTATGTATAAAACCCTAAGGGTTAAACGTATGGGTGTAATGAATATGAATATAATGTATTTTTTTATTTATTTATTATATAAACAAATAAAAGAAACTAGGGTAATCTAATTATATATTAGGAATGAAAAATTAAATAACTTAAATGTTATGGTAGGGGGGAATAATGGTATTTAAAATATATACTAATTTTAAAGATTTATTTTATACATCTCAGTTAATTAATTTTATAACCTAATCATAGCAAGTCTAATTGGATTAAGGAAATAAATGTGCATTAGTAAGAATTTAAAATTTAATTGAGGAAATGAAAACCCTAATTAAATGATTTGGGTTGGATAAGAATTTAAAAGTATTGGATTATGTCAATTTTATATGGCACAAGAAATTAATTTAGAAGCCCAAAAGAATTTAATGAAAAGCCCAACTTTTAGCCCAATTGAGGAGGGACTTTTTGGTCATTGGATTAATTAATTTTAACAATAAAAATAAACTAAAATGGAGCAAAGAAAGGGGGGAGTACCCGGCCCCTTTGTGGGTGTTATATTGCATGTGACTAAAATTATTTTGGTCTAATATTTGTCTAAGTTTGTCACCAACTTTTCACCAACTCTGTTACGCCCCCAAAATTAGGTATACATCACCCATCTTGAGTCGCCAGATACATGGTACATAATTCAAATACAACTTAATAATACAACTGTCGTGTATAATACGACAAAACATAAAATGTGAGTTTGAATACAAATATTGTCTACTAGAGATTATACAAACTCAAAAGGAGTCCTCATTACAATTATTATCACACTATTTCACAGAATGGTGAGGACTACTAATGCACCATCTAGGACCATCACTCTGTTCCCCGACTAGTCCCAGCTACGTTCTCATTTCCTGAAGAGAACAGTGAAAGAAAGGGTGAGCTCAACTAGCCTAGTAAGAAATATTAAGACTAAGATAATGCAGAATAATTTATTGTTATCCTTCAACAGTGTTAAACTGATAAAATATAACAAACATCAAGTTTAACTGTAGCGGAACAAGCAATCCATTAGAAGAGTCAAGTAGGGAGTAAAATCTACTATCTTCTATGATTTAAAAGGTTTTTCAACACTTTTATCGTTGGGACTCAGCTTAATAAATAATCCACATCATCGAATCACCCTTGCACTACGACCAAGGATATTCTTTAGTATCACGACCACGAATTATCCATGCACTACGACTTAAGATAATCATGTTTTCATCAACGGTCCTGATCATGCCATAAAACAATTCATCTTTGCACTACGGCCAAAGAGAATCCATAGCCATAATCATACCAAAAACTGTCCATCAATGCACTACGGGCCAATGAGGACTTTTTCCACAACATTTGTAACATTACGGTTATGATTATACCGAATAATCCCTGGTCATAATCATACCAAGTCCATCTATGCACTACATGCCATAGATGACTTTCAACATAATATAAACATGAGGATGATGTCAATGATATAAGAATTCAATAAAACAAGTTCAAGAATTAGTTTATCCAGGAACTGATAATGTTCAAATTGTCAACATGATACTGGTTTGTAGAGTAAAATTCAAGAATGCTCAGAAGAATATTTCCATGAAAAGATACTATATGAAGCGCAAATATCAATGATATTCCACTAATTTCATGGAGTATAGAAGTTAAAACTTTAACCAACTGAGTATAATAACGAATGGAATAACAAAAGAAATCACCATGCATGCGGTATTTCGCATGTATACGGAGTTATTCAACGAGAATAATAAGTAACGGAACCCGGTCGGTGAAATTAATTGCAGACCGACAAGATGTTCCAACAGAATAATAAAGAGCGTAACCGTGTCCCGGCAGAAATGCATGAGATAGGATATTCCAAAGAACAATAATAAAGATGGAACCTGTGTCCACGTAAACGTTACGCATAAGATATTCCAATGAGTAATAATAAAGCGCGAATCAGTCCACAAAGCGCATGAACGAGGATATTCAACAGAATAATAAAGCGGAATAATAGAAGAATGTCACCAAGTATAGGGTAGCCCGCGTATACAGGTTATTCCAATAAAATAATAAAGAATGGAATAATAGAAGTTCACTTCTTGAATACAAAAGAAATAACACCCCTTACCGTAAAAAAACTGGATATAGGAGTAGTGAAGTAGCAAGCTTCTCTTCTTCTATAGATTTTCTCTCTATAGCTTCTCTTTATAATTCCTCTCTATAATAAGTGCTCTATAGCTTTAGTGAATTGGTGAGAAATGAAGGAAGAATGAGTTTCTATTTATAGAAAAATATAGTTTCGATAATTGCACATTTTGGGGCTCGAAAAATTACAGAACAATACCTCCAACTTTTCTTTTATTTTTAATTTAGTCATGAAAGTATTATCAAACTTGCACCACCTCCCCTAATAGTAAATAATGTGATTCAATAGTAAATTATGTGAATCAATAGTTCTGGACATGTGAAAATACAAATTACAGTATAGTACCTCCATCTATACCTCCATTTTTAACTTAATCATGCAAGTATTATCAATCTTGCACCAACTCCCCTAATAGTAACAAGAATGTGAAATAATAGTATATACATGTGAACAAATAGTTATAATCATGTGAAATAATAGCAATCAATTGCTCATTTATCCGGTTAAATACCCGATTGGTCAATATAACCTCCAAACGTCAATTATTATCGAAATAATTGTCGATTTTCACTAACACAAATAATTCTAACACAATGAAACCATTTTTATCAAAAATATAAATTTTGAAATTTTGAAGTTTGATTTTTCCCGAAAAAGTCAACTGTTGAATTTTTGACTAAATAGTAAAAACCGGAAAATTTTGTGTTTATAGTCTATTTTTACTAATTTCATCATTTCGGACTCAAATATCACGTCCGCGTCTCCAAATTCAACTCCGAGCACAACTTCAATATTAATAACATTCATCATTAATATTATAACTCATAATATTTATTAACCAGGTCATTCCCAGAAAAGAGGGGGCTTTCCTATAAGGATTTCTCCCTATTGGCGCGCAATTAAGTGACCAAACCTCTCCTTGACAGAACTTCTAGACATTGTAAATATTGCAATTTAATAATATGAATAACTTTGTCATCTCAATTATTGACTTAATAAAATAACATATTATGCAGATGATACTATGACAATAATCGAATCAATAATATGAGAGATATGATGCAACAATTACTGTAGCTATAATTAAGTATAACTGAGTGACTTCTCACGTAAGCATCAATAATCAATACTGGTGTGCTACTATGTAACCCGCAGCGTATTCATTGTACTTTTCTTCTTAGAGTAGTTCAGCAAGATTAACGGTAAAACTTCCGTAGTTATTTTTTTTCAAAAATACTTTTGTCGTTTTCTCAATCCAACAATAATTCCATTGTGGGGTCCACCAATGATTATGTCGTCGTACGGATATTCCCCGACAAAAAGAATATTCCCCGACCAATCGAATATTATATAATAACTTGCATACTTTGCAAAATTTATAAATACTACCCACAACTGTAATATTATCTCAAATTCACACCATAATATTAAAAAAAAATATTTCGAGAAAATTAAATCTTTATTCGTAAAATTTGGGATTTTACAAACTCTCCATGTGTCATCTTTTTATTTATCCAACATTTTTGAACATTCTTGCAAGCAACATTAAATGATTAAGTGGGAGAGAGAACAACTATCGTTATTGGGAGATGAATGTGAGTTATACTAATGTATCTACACATTTGTTTTTTACTAAACCACAAAAGCTATTTTATTTCTCTCTCATTCTATTACTTCCTAGTTAGCTAATAAAAAAGCCAAAACTAGAAAGAGAGAGAGAGAGAGAGAGAGAGAGAGAGAGAGAGAGTCATTTTTGGCAGCTCCCAAGAGAGAAGAAAGAGGATTTTGATCATCCATGTCATTCAAGATCCATCACATAGTTTGGAAGAAAAAGATATGTCAAGAAATCAAAGGTATAAAACCAAACCTAAGTTATCCTTTTTAAGTTATTTTGATGGAATAAAGATCTAAGGTGTTAAACTCAAAAAATCTTATATCTACATGATTTATAGTGTTTTATGTGTGGATCTATCCATTTTAAGTGTCAAAAGTTAGATCAAAAGCAAGAAAAGTGAAGCTAGGTTTTCAAAGTGTAGAAAATCCTAATTTTCTTAGTCTTGATATTGTTTAATCTTGTGTTTGATGATTGTTTGATGAAATAGATCATGTGTCATGGTAGAATCATGGGTATATGTTGTATTAGTAAGTGTTATGATGAGTTATGTTGGTTATTATGTGAGAACATAGAAGTTTTCTTAAGAACCACAAAAGGTTGAAAATCATATTTTCATAAAAACGAAACATGAAATTCAAATGACCATATCTCCTATTATATTTTGAATTTTTGAGTGTGGTCAAGTCGTAGAGTTAGATCTATGAGTTTTCTAACTGCTCCAAGTGGAATCACTGAAAAAGGTGTTGTAGAATTTTGTGTGGACTGATTTTAGCAAATGAGTCAAAAACTGCAAAATGCTAAAAAGCTAATGCCCAGATATTTAAAAGGGAATTTTCGGCCACTTAGTTTGTGAGAAAATTTTCGGACATTTGGGACATTAAAATATATGGTATAAAGTACCTACTATCCAAAAATGAACTCATTCCGAGCTAAAATGACCAAGTTATGACTATTTCAAGTTTTACGATTTTTCGATAAAAAACGCTATAACTGGAGTTCTATAACTTCGATGGCCACGAAATTTAAACTAGACGCTCACGTTAA
This sequence comes from Panax quinquefolius, assembly GCA_020205615.1. NCBI lineage: Eukaryota > Viridiplantae > Streptophyta > Magnoliopsida > Apiales > Araliaceae > Panax > Panax quinquefolius. The sequence goes on from CM035169.1 coordinate 99,399,601, forward strand.
CATGTGTAAGATCCCGCCAAGAGTTGGGAATTTCTGGAGTTAAGTACGAGGTAGCTAATTTCTTAAGGAATTAATTAAAATTAATTTTTGAAAAAAATACTTAAGACAGTTGAAAAATTCTAGAAAAATACTTTTTGTGTATGGAATACATGTGTATAGGATTGGCCAAAAGAGTGAAAAATAATAAGCTGATTTCATATTTTCGTGAAATGAACATCTCCACTTCCTGAAATAAACATTTCAGGTTACTGAAATGGGAAACCAAAATGTCAGAAGAGATGTCGGTTTTGTTTTAGCTTGCTGAAATTGAAATTGAAATGATATATTAAGTTTTCTAAAGTCATAAATAATTTAGCAAGTTATAATAAAAACTTATTATATATAATATTAAAGTATTTAAATCATATAAATATAATAGTAAATATTGAGAAATCATGATAAATGATAATAATTATCTGAAAATTATTATGAGACTTGGAAAAATATTTTGACTGGTAATAAAATTATCTAGGATAATTGTTAAGTGTTTAGGCAGAGTTTAATTGAACTTAAACTCGATAAAAGTCCGACTAGACCGTTGGGATGTTAGAATTTTGTCGGGTTCAAGTCAGACTGAAATAGTTTGACTTGATATCGAGTTTTTTGTGTGTTGTAGACTGATAGGTTTATGTGTTATGTGTTATCTTTTTAGGTTATTCTATAGATATATAATAGTAATATTACTGTGATGATATTATTCTAATTTGTATATCGATATTATTTATATATTAGGTCTTCGATCAGACAAAGCATATTATAATGCGTAACGATAATCAACCGTTCAGGCAAGTTTTACTTAACTCTACTTAGAGTTGTTTCATTCAGATATGCTTATAGATAATCATTGCTGATTGCCATTGTAGAATTGTACTCTATACATATTGCATGTATAAGTCAGGTATGAAAGGCTGATCACCTTCATTACCATTCGGTCCAGATATATTTGTTCATGTTTAATACTTGTTCAGTCAAAAGTTTGTTCATGCTAGTTCGCAATTATATTGTTGAATTATAGCTAGCTGATTATTTAAATCCTTTCAATCATGATATATCGTTAAATTATTGAACTTAAACTTGTTGGGCAATCTTATGCTCACCCTTGCTATATCATGATAAAACATTCTTGATTAAAAGCGAATACGTGGGATACAAGGAAAGGTCAAAGACGGTTCAACTTTAGTATACGTAGCAAATGATTTATATGATGATTATATCGTAATGTTATTGTAAGTTAAATAAGTTATGTATTGTGTATAAGTTAAGGTTACTCGACCTTGGGGAAAAGTGTGTAGAGTTTTAGTATAAATAATTTATATTTATATCTTCCGCAAATAAGTAATAGCGATAGAATGATTGAACCAGATCCGCGGTGATTTGGGACCCGGATTTGGGGCCATCACAGTTGGTATCAGAGTTGTTGGTTATGAACCTTTGGTAGAAATACCTGAGACCAATAACCGCAGTGATTAGGATAAGATCTAACTCGCCTAGAGTTAGTGGGTCAGTAAGATTCAAAGACGAATCTCGGTGATTTATAGGATACAGAGTTCCCTAACTCTGATAATAAAGTTGAACAGTAGTGGTGAATAGATAGAGTCTAAAAGACTAAAAGTGCAGTGATAGTAGATCATAAAACAAAACGATTAAGATATAGAAATGAATCGTAATATATACGATGAGATCACCCCGTGATGTGATAAGGTGATAGCAGGGAGAAGAATCAATCAAATGATTGAAAAGTTTACAGCAAGATTGTTGTGTGTCTATGAATGAGTACGAATTCAGGAAAGGATTATGAATACGAGTTGAATGAAATTCGTATTGAGAAGGGAGTTAAAATTAAGTGAGGATTTCAATTGAGGACTCATGGGAGCTGAATTGTACTTGGTGTAAAAACCACTTAGTTTCTTGCAATGATAATCATTACAATGTTTGTGTCGCGCTATTTGTTATATGAATGTTAAGTGGGTGATTCCTTTCTCATGTGTATAACAGATAGATAGGTTATAGGTACAGAATATAAGGTTAAGTACGAGTTCTTAAAACTCATACTTATGTGACATTCTTGATGTGATAACCCGAGAATTTTGAATATTTTTATAATTTTATTAATTGATTTAAGGTTCAAAATTAGAACTTAGACAGAAAATAAGTGTATGCGATTGATATTTTTAAGAAGGAATTTTGAGGATTTCAAAAATTCTGTGAAGGATTTAGGTGAATTATTCAGGATTAAGGAATAAGTGAATATGTTCTGTGTATATGTGTACAGTATGTGGTTAAGGGTTAAGGATTGATCAGATAAACGATATATGTAACAAACCCTAAGTATATATTAAGAACGTCAACGTTCGGTTAGAAAAACCCTAGCGAATTAACAAGAAACCCTAGAAACCGGTTCTAGAAACCCTAATTTCAGTTCCGGGAATCTGAAACCCTAATTCAGAAATTTAAAACCCTAATCTGGGAACTTAAAGGATAATTATATTTCTTAAGTGATATTAATTATAATATTAATTAGGGTAAAGCTTAATTATTTAGCAAATCCTAATTTCAAATTTTTAAACCCTAATTTATGGATTTGAAACCCTAATAAATAAATAGGGAAAACCTAATTGTTAGTTTAATAATTTTAATGTTAATTAAGATTAATCCTAATTTTAAAGTTAAGTAATTAGAAAATCCTAATCTAATTACGAAAATCTAATTTCTAAATTAGAAAATTATTTTCTATTAGAAACCCTAATTTTAGGGTTATAAACTCTAATGACCATTTTGACCCTAATTTCTTATAAATTAGCAATTTTAATTAGGAAATACTAATCCTAATTAGCAAGGTGTAGATTCTGATTAAGAAATTTCAATATAATTAGAAAATCCTAATTATAATTTAAAAATATTAATTTTTAATTTTCAAAACCTAAATTAGAAATTTTAGAAATCAAATTGTCAAAACCTAAAGGGTTCAAACCCTAAGAATTTTTAAACCCCAAACCCTAAGGATTTACAAACCCTAAACCCTAAGGTTTAGGAGCATTTGACAAGATTGCCATTAAAATTAAATACCAAATGACCAAAATATCCTTCTTGCATTATTTATTTGGTTACTTGCAAATCTTGCAATATAATGGAGTTGGTGAGCAACTCCAACCACTCCATGTACAATAATATTACATCCAACCAGCCGAAATTTTTAAATCCTAGCAACTTGTCAACATTTAAATAGATTAAAGAGAGAGAAAGGACCACTTTCATTCTCATTTTCTCCCAAGACTTCCTCTCTCTTCATCTTTGAAATGTAGAGTGAGAGAGTGAGATAAGATAAGCCATGTTCATGATTTAGCCTCTCAATATCAACAACGAAGAATCAGATTCAAGAAATTAAAGCATAAAGGTATAAACCGTAGCTTTATAAAAATCATAGGATTTGATGTTAGATTTTTTTGTTTGTTGTTTAAAGTAGTATATAAGGATGTCACATGATGATCTGGGTTGCTTTATAGTGAATCCATAACATCAAAGTACTCAAAATCATGTTTTAAAAAAATATGGAAAAATAATGAAAAGTGGCCTGACAGTCGAATGTCAGGCCCTCTAGATCTTTATGTGTTTGATATTTGGTGTATTTTATGTTGTAGATCTGTTCTTTGATATTAGGGCTTTAATCTGAGACTTGAATCAACCTCATAGCATGTTTAGATTAGAAGATATGATCGATCAAAGACCATTGACCGAACACAAAGTCTGGTTTCTGGGCAACCCAGAACCCATCTTGATGTCTGACAGTCACTTTGTAGGGCATGGATCTGGCTAATGTTATTATATTGGGTCATGTTGTTGTTATATTTATATAGACTGACATTAGGACTCTTAATCTATGCCTCTAAAACGCCCAGATCATACACGAAATTGGATTAAAGTAGGGTCAAACTAGCGTTGACCATCACGACCGGAAGGAGATTTTGGGTAACCTAGATCTTTAACGGGCGTTTCCTGACAGGTAGTTTGACCGGATTTTATCTAGGTGATTTAGATGAAAGCTGTAAGACCCCAAATTTTATGAAATAAAAGTATTCAAATTTTTCTTATAATTACTATTCAGTAAATGGTTAAATTGATAAAAGTTTAAAGTTAAGGGTGATATATGAATTTTTTTCAAAATACGCAAGTGGTTATAAAATATTCATTGTTGTCGGGGAATATTCGTTTGGTCGTGGAATATTCTTTACGCTTGGGAATAATAAATGCGACAGACACGACCATTGGTGGGCCCCATAAAAGAATAACTGTTAGATGAAGAAAATGACAAAAAGGAGTTTTTATAAACAACGACGTAGTTGTTACCGTTAACACTGTTAGAATACAAATTGGTTAAAACACGATGTCTGGCGTTGTTGCTTGCGATGGCATGCGGTATTGAACCAATTATTTATTCTTACGTAAAAAGACACTACTCAATAATTGTTACAGTAATTACTGTTCAATATTTTATTTTTGATTCAATAATTACTGCGTTAATATTTTATATTATTGTTGTTTTAATAATTGTCACTGCACAGTATTTTCCATTATCAAATCAATAATTCATATTATTTGAATAATATTATTAGATAGCATTATTGGCAATGTCTAAAAAGTTCTGTCTAAGGAGAGGTTTGGTCACCTAATTGCGCGCCAGTAAGGAAAAATTCTTATTGGAAAGCCCTGTTAGGTTTGTAATATTCTTGAACGCAATCAAATTGCATAATTAAAGCGGAAACGTGTAAAAATCAGAGTTTAAAAAATTTACAAACCATATACCCGGATCACCCTTTATGCACAATTATTAATTAAGCGAAAAGATAAAGAATAAAATCATACCCTTGAAGATCGAGCTTCCTCAGTACAAGTTCACCTCAAATCCTTTTTCGTTCAACTTGAATCCATGGGGTTTTGTTCCTTCCTTTGATCAACGTTAGCCACCCATATGTTTGGCCTCAGAGGTGATCCACCAAGGAATAAGAAAATTCAAGAAGAAGGGTATTAGCTCAAACCCTAGTTTTCTATCTCTATAGAAAGGGTGTACTCTCCAACAATTGGAATTATGTCAGTATGTTGAAAAAAAGTCAACAACCCGCACCACCCATAATAAGACTCCTCTTATTTATAGATGTGGGCAACCCATCTTAACAATTAAGGAATTGGGTTTTATTTAATTAATTAAGCTCCCTAATCTTATTAGGGATAATTAATTAAAACTCCTTTAACTAATTTTCCTTCCTAATCCAATTAGGAATAAATGAGAGTACTTATATTAAATTAATTCCTAAACTCTTTTAGAAATTAAAATAATAATAATTGTAATAATATTAATAAGACTCCTCTTATTAATTTATATTTAATATTTCTAAAATATTAAATAATAAATATTAAGCTATTTAATTTATTCTATCACCATAGATTAAATTAAATATACTTAACATATTATTACGATTATGCCATTAACTTCTTAAATAATTATTCTTCCTTTTATGGTGTGACCCTTTAGGTTCTCCATATTAAACCTAGGTTGTGAATAAATCAATTAGAAACAATTCTAATCTTATTTAAATAAATAAATTAAATAATTAATTTATTTAAATAAATAATATTTATTCTACAATAAGGATAAGCTCTCCTAGCGATCAGCGACTTTCCGGATAATATAGATTTCAACATTAATCATATAAAGAACCTTTGAGTAAATAGTTACCATACAATTCAATCCTTCCACCATACAATGTCCCAATTAAATATAAGACATGGAATTTTTGTCAAGTCTTATTTTATTTAATTATATGTATTTCGACTCTTAAATGCACAACACCAAATAATGTAAATTAGAAACTCCTTTCTAATTTCATTACGCCCGCCAAGGACTCTTTGGATTGTCATTTATCGAATCACATAGGACATTTCTCTTCTTTTAGTAGAAGTGGTAGATTCTTTATTGATCATACATTATCTCCATGTACAACTTATCATACCCAAGCATACCCTTTGATATACCCTAAGGGTCTTAAGGAATAAGTCAAAGTATAACTCATCATACACAAGATACTATGATGATCTCAAGTCCAAGGATTACTTGTACTACTATCACTACAGAATTCCTATTGACGGAAAATAAAACTCCATTAGGTATTCCTTAGCGAGCCACGCTCAATTGAACTTATTCTCTAATAAGCACCTACATACTTGCTTTAGTGTCTCCACACAAATGATCATGAGATCAATCATCCTCATCCAATAAGCAAGCAACGTATGTACCAATCTATCCAGATTCACTAATCCCCAATTTAGTAATCCATCGATTGGGAACTATTTTAGTTTTAAGCTTTCTAAGAATTTAGATCTCATTAGAATGATCATCATCATTATTCTAAAAGCATTGCTTAAAACTATGGGTTTATCACATATTATAAAAAGCGACATCATGTAGATAATTAAAAGCCTTTAATAAATTAATACTTTTTATTAATAAATGAATAAGATTGTTCTAAAGTATATGCTTTATCATCAAACATGATTGGCTTGTGTGCATACCACTTTCAATCTCCCACTTGCACTAAAGCCAATCGCCATTGTATCTTATACTCTTCTTCTCTAAGTGACGATTATCCCATTGTTGGATAAGCTTTAGTTAATGGATATGTAATGTTGTTCATGAGAGTCCACTATCTCTATAGTGATTTCCCATCTTTCAATGATTCTAATAATCAAATGAAAGTGCCACAACACATGTTTAGATCCAAGATGAGACTTAGGAACTATTCCTAGTTACGTAATGAACTTTTAATCCAAACAATCAACTTGCAGACTTCATTTATAGCTATATACTTTGTCTTTATCACTAAACCAAACAACTCTTTTCTTTGTTTGGAACCTTTCTAATTCAATCGCACCCTTCATTCAAGGTAACCCTTTACCTTAAAGTGGATTTTTTTTTTCGTCTTGGTGCATGCGAAAAACTTGAGTCATTAAGCCCTCTAGTTTTAATTAAGACCCACCATGAATATGATCACATCCTTAGTGCCGACTAAGAACTTTAAGATGTTTTCAACGACTCATAGTGAACTTCTCCATAATATATGGTGATCAACATCAGGTCTCGTACATTTTATTGCATACATGATTGTCACTCATGCGACCTCTCTTTTCAGGAGTCTGTGGGGACTATTAAGAGAGATACACTCCATAGCTCATCGACATGAGACATCTCTTGGAGTTTGCCATGCTAAACGACTTTATCAAATGAATATACCTTCCTTGGGTTAAGTCGAGCATCCTCTTAAATCTATCTATATAGATTTATATCCCCAATTAAGATACTCTTCCCAAATCATTCATGGAGGAATGTTTAGACAACTTTATCTTTACTGATTGTTGCATTGGTATGTTATTCCTCATCCGTAGTATATCAATATATAATACTAGAAATGTCATGACGCTCCCACTGACTCTTTTGTACACACTAGAACTTTTACCTCATCATATGTAACTCTGGATCATCATCTTCTATGATGCGTACCTCATCATCATCATCCATGATGAATCCATACCTCCTAGGTATCTTCGGTACTATTCCAGACTTACGATTCGGTTGTGGTACAATAGGTCTATCTACAGGTTCCTCTTATTTAACTTATAGTGTTTTGTGGTTCTTGAACTCTTCAAGATCTATTATCCTCCCACTAGCCCCTTCAATAATAAACACATTTATCTTAGAAGGCAGCGTGTTTCGCAACAAACACCTTTTACTAAGTAGGATTATAGAACATATACCCTAAACTTACTTTAGGATGTCCAACAAATTGTACTTGTCAAATCTTGTCCCAAGCTTATCCTTTGAAACCGTTTCACATAAGTTGGACAACCCCTTATCTTAACATACTTAAGATTAGGAATCCTCCCTGTCCATAACTTTTATGGAGTCTTGGGCCGGATTTTGAGGTTACCATTTTCGTAGATATGCAGCCATTTCTAGGACATGACCCTAGAAGGATACTGGAATGTCGGTAAAATCATTATGGACCGTACCATGTCCAACAAGGTATGATTTTTCCTTTCAGATACATCAATCAATTATTATGTATCAAGAGGCGTCCATTATGAGAAAACCATTTGAGATGATCTAGAAACTTATTGCACAAGTATTTATTCCTTGATCTAATCAAAGAATCTTAATACTTTGCCAATTTGTTTCACTTCTGAATTCTTTGAACCTTTCAAATAATTCACACTTGTATTTCAACAAATACATACATTCAACTCTTTGAATGATCATCTCCTTTTCTTATACTAGTTTGTTCAATTTATAAAATAATTTTTCACATAAGTCAAGTATACAAAATCCATTAAGTAATCTTTCAGTTCTATACGAAACATTATTATTATAAATAGAACAACAATTGTTCTTAATTATAATACCAAAGATTTCATTGTCCAATAATAAAATGGAAATAATGTTTCCAACGAGAACTGGAATACAATAACAACTTATTGACTTAATAGATTTGCCCATAGGCAGTGCTAAACTATAAGTTTCTATAGCTAATGCAGCAACCTTTACTTCATTTTCCACATATAGGATTACTAATCTTTGTTTAACTTTCTACTTCTGCTTGGTCCCTTCATAAATCTATATTTATGATAACCAAAGTCGGTATCCAATACCCAAGTAGAACCTTAACTTAAAGAAATTTTTATTTTAAATCATGAACAAATTTGTATTTATAACCGAAACTTCACTAAGCTTCTTTGGTTAGCCTCTGCAAGATACTTCTCGCAGTTTCTTTCTAGTGTCCAGGCTTATTGCAGTGGAAGCAAACTCCTTTGCTATCCGTATCAGTTTTGTTCTTATTATCCTTTGTTTATGCCTTTCTATTTACCTTCTTTGAATCGTTCTTCTTTTCAGAAGATCCTTTGGCCCCTACCAGTAAGACATGGTCTTTCTTGGTTGGAAAGTGACTCTCAACATTTTTCAACATGTTAAGCAAATCAGCAAAGCTGATATCTAGCTTGTTCATATGAAAAATTCACAACAATTGTGAAAGGAGTCCGGGAGTGAGTGCAAGATCAAATCTTGGCTCAACTCTCCATCCATGACAAAACTCGTTGTCCTGATTGATCAATCAAATTGATTATGTTAAGAACTTTTTATGCATCTTATAGTGCCATTGGCCATTCTAGATCGGAAGAGCTCCTTAGATATCTCGATATCTATCGGTCCTACTTTCCTCACCATCAACTACTTGATGTGCGGGAATATAGTAGAAGCATCCATAGTTTCATCTTGCCGACACCAAGCTCGTTACTCATAGATGCGAGCATGATGCATTGAGCCAATCGTGCATCATCTTGCCACTTTCTAAAAGTAGCAATGTCTTCCTCAGAGGCATTATGCGCAACCATTCTTGAGAGATAGGCGTATTAAGGACATAAGATAGCTTTTTAGCCATGAGAACTATTCTCAATTCCTTAACCAATCCGTTTAATACGGTCCAGTTAAATAACATCTAATATGTTTCGCAGTGATAGTAATTAAGACATTGTAAAATTTTGTAAATGAATTTGTAATTAACAACATTTTAGCATACATTCTTTATTAATTACCAAAATAAATTAGGTCTTGTTTTAAATTGGTATCTCCACTATTTTCTTCAAACTATATTACCCTCACTTATATAGTTCGGCAAAATCTAATTAAAGATTTGCTAGTGAGAATAAGGATCCCATTTCAAATGTATATAGCCTTGTGGTGACACAACAAACTATATATAAATAAATAGGTAGACAACTTTTGTCAATTACATCAACTATGCAACTCCTTTTCTTTTGCCTCTTAGATTATTTTGATCAAGTGGTGGCACATCCGAATCAAAATTATCTAAGTTAAGTCCAAACCTAGCACTCCATATATTCAAAAAGAAAAATATCATCCTTGTGGTGACACAACAAAACAATATTGTTCAATTTTCTTTATAAGCATCAAATGTGATAAATTAACATCTTAAATACTTAATACTTGCCTTGTGGTGACACAACAAACTCATATTAAATATTTAATACTCTATTAATTTTATCATGCTAGAAAGCGACGTTCGATATTCCAAATATCTTTGAACGCTTAGGACTTAATATAAAAATTGAGGGTTTGTTATTAATTTGTCTCATCTTGTTTAGCAAGCATGCACATATATATATATAAGATACGCGTTATATTAATGAACATGCGAAGCATGTTTGCATAATATATAATATATATAGTATAAGCATGCACATATAGAATACTATATTCTACCCGAATTGATTATGGACTTTTATTCTAGTTTGGTTCACTAGAGCCACCAAGTGAACTAAAAAGGTCAAACCCTAGGGTGCAAGAAATAATATTTAAATATAACTATTACATTTAAACCTAGGGCTCCATTACAAACGGGTCTTCAAGCGCTCCTTGTTCCTTGATCTCCAATTTTTCAAAATAATTCTAATTATTCCTATTACAAAACTATTTTAAAATAAATAGAAACCTTGATCGCCAAATCGAGGGAAGTACATAGGAGGGAGATAGAATTTACATTAAAAAAAATTTAGAGAAGACGAGGTACACAGACCCCATTTAATAAAACCCATACATTCATGCATCCAACTAAAAAAAAATCCAATCACATTGGTCAATAGTCCATAATCAATCCCATTTATTATCATACACATCATCATATGCATCAATAAATAACATTCATCTTATGAATAATAAACATTTAATATATATATTGATATCATTTAATGGGCAAATTTAGTTAGTATAAAATCTATTTTGAATCAAAATAAACTCCTTTATTTTAATCCAAATTTAAATCAAAATAAAACTATTTTATTTTAATTTATTCAATTTTGAATAAAATAAACTATTTTATTTTAATCAAAATTATTAATCAAAATAAACTCCTTTATTTTAATTAATTATGGAATCCAATTCCATGTAAAAAAATCTTTAATTAAAATAAACTCTTTTATTTTAATTAATTATGGAATCCAATTCCATGTAAAAAAAATATTAAAGGAAACACGGATTATCTTTCCTATTCACAAATAAACTCCTTTATTTTGAATAATATGAAATCTTATTTCATATTTAAATAAACTCCTTTATTTAAGGAAAGATGGATTTACTTCCTATTCACAAATAAACTCCTTTATTTTAGGAAAAATAAAATCCAATTTCAACTCCAATTAGTTATTATGGAATCCAATTCCAACTCTAATTAGTTAGCATGAAATTCTAATTTTAAAATTAAAATAAATCTTTTATTTTAATATTAAAATAAACCTTTATTTTAAGATTAAAATAAACTTTTATTTTAATAATAAAATTATTAAAATATATATATTATATATATAATATATATTACGCTTATATATATATATTATAAAACCGTATTCTTTCCTTTCATATTAAAATAATATATTATATGTCATATATATAATATTATATATATATATATATAATAGTTACGTAAATATATATATTATATATATATATAATATATAAACCGAATATATATTAAAACCGAAGCTGCTGGCCACGCAATCACGAAAAACTTGCAAAATCCTTGAGTGCCCAATTTGCCTTTATTTCCGTAAGCAGATAATGTATTTTTTTTTTTTTTTTATTATTAAATTTTATACAATAAAATTATGCCCAAAAAAAATTATTCTAAACACATATCAATATACATATCAAATTTGAACAATTAATAATTTACATAAAGGTTTGGCTCTGATGCCACTGTTAGGTTTGTAATATTCTTGAACGTAATCTAATTGCATAATTAAAGCGGAAACGTGTAAAAATCAGAGTTTAAAAAATTTACAAACCATATACCCGGATCACCCTTTATGCACAATTATTAATTAAACGAAAAGATAAAGAATAAAATCATACCCTTGAAGATCGAGCTTCCTCAGGTACAAGTTCACCTCCAAATCCTTTCGCGTTCAACTTGAATCCATCGGGGTTTTGTTCCTTCCTTTGATCAACGTTAGCCACCCATATGTTTGGCCTCTAGAAGTGATCCACCAAGGAATAAGAAAATTCAAGAAGAAGGGGTATTGGCTCAAACCCTAGTTTTTCTATCTCTATAGAAAGGGTGTACTCTCCCAACAATTGGAATTATGTCGTATGTTGAAAAAGTCAACAACCCGCACCACCCATAATAAGACTCCTCTTATTTATAGATGTGGGCAACCCATCTTAACAATTAAGGAATTGGGTTTTATTTAATTAATTAAATTCTTTTAATTAATTAAGCTCCCTAATCTTATTAGGGATAATTAATTAAAACTCCTTTAACTAATTTTCCTTCCTAATCCAATTAGGAATAAATGAGAGTACTTATATTAACTTAATTCCTAAACTCTTTTAGAAATTAAAATAATAATAATTGTAATAATATTAATAAGACTCCTCTTATTAATTTATATTTAATATTTCTAAAATATTAAATAATAAATATTAAGCTATTTAATTTATTCTATCACCATAGATTAAATTAAATATACTTAATATATTATTACGATTATGCCATTAACTTCTTAAATAATTATTCTTCCTTTTATGGTGTGACCCTTTAGGTTCTCCATATTAAACCGGTTGTGAATAAATCAATTAGAACAATTCTAATCTTATTTAAATAAATAAATTAAATAATTAATTTATTTAAATAAATAATATTTATTCTACAATAGGATAAAGCCTCCCTAGCGATCAACGACTTTCCAGATAATATAGATTTCAACATTAATCATAAAAGAACCTTTGAGTAAATAGTTAGACAATTCAATCCTTCCACCATACAATGTCCCAATTAAATATAAGACATGGAATTTCATCAAGTCTTATTTTATTTAATTATATTTATTTCGACTCTTAAATGCACAACACTAAATAATGTAAATTAGAAACTCCTTTCTAATTTCATTTCGCCTCGCCGCCAAGGACTCTTTGGGTTGTCATTTATCGAATCACATAGGACATTTCTCTTCTTTTATTAGAAGTGGTAGATTCTTTATTGATCATACATTATCTCCACGTATACAACTTATCATACCCAAGAATACCCTTTGATATACCCTAAGGGTCTTAAGGAATAAGTCAAAGTATAACTCATCATACACAAGATACTATGATGATCTCAAGTCCAAGGATTACTTGTACTACTATCACTCTGAGAATTCCTATTGACAGGAAAATAAAACTCCATTAGGTATTCCTTAGCGAGCCAACGTTCAATGAACTTATTCTCTAATAAGCACCTACATACTACTGCTTTAGTGTCTCCACACAAATGATCATGAGATCAATCATCCTCATCCAATAAGCAAACAACGATGTACCAATCTATCCGGATTCACTAATCCCCAATTTAGTAATCCATCGATTGGGAACTATTTTAGTTTTAAGCTTTTAAGAATTTAGATCTCATTAGAATGATCATCATCATTATTCTAAAAGCATTGCTTAAAACTATGGGTTTATCACATATTATAAAACAAAGATCATGTAGATAATTAAAAGCCTTTAATAAATTAATACTTTTTATTAATAAATGAATAAGATTGTTACAAAGTATATGCTTTATCATCAAACATGATTGGCTTGTGTGCATACTACTTTCAAGCCCCCTCTTTCTTGGGAACTGCCTGGTTGTCAATATTGTGATTCTGTAATATTATTTGTGAATAATTAATTATTGATTTATATGATAAGGAAAATATTCATTTTTTGTGGATATAGATGGAGAAAATTTTTAAAGTGACAATTGTTGAAAATTGATATTTTATCTTTTTTGATAAAATAATATTTTATTATATTATTATAATATAATAATGATGATATTTTTACAATGAATGTGTGATATATGAGTATATAAGGAGGAATAGTATTTTTGTTGCATTAAATGATTAACACATGTTTTGTGTGTCGGTGGACCCCATTTCTTGACATAAATTTGATTATAGCCTATAAAATCGTTTGTATGTGGATTTCGGACAATTTTTGTTTGGAATTTGGAAAAACATTCTTCTGCAAAGTTGTAGAGAATTGAATTTCATATAAAAAAATCTCGATATTTGAATTTTCTGATAAAAGGGCTATTTATTATGAATTATTGAAGTTCTGGAATAATTGATTTTATTTTATTTTTGGAGCTTTAAATGATTTTTGTGTGAAAAAATGTTTTTGATGAGTTTGATGCATGTGTGGCTGATGTTTTGATCAAATGAGGGGTGCGTAGGAATTTTAAAAAAAATATAATAATATTTAATTAATTTTTCTACTTTGGTGTTCTAAGCATTTTCCTATAAATATGGTGCTTAGGTTAAAATTGAAAATCACACCAGAAACTGAAGTTTTCTCTCTATTTCTCTCTCTATATTATTGAGTGTATTCTTGTGAGTATTTTGATATCTTGAGTGTTGCTATATGGTGCAAGTTCGTTCAGCGTTATTCCAGTCAGAAGTACTGCTCTTTTGAGGTAAGGGATAGTAAGGGATTTTTTGTTTTTAAAGAAAATGATATTATTTCTTCAATATCATTATGCCGAAATATTTATTGGAACTTTTTATCAAATTTAGAACTTTTCCATGTCAGGGTTACTATTTATGAGTTACTATTCATGAGTTACTATTCACGAGTTACTATTCACGAGTTACTATTCATGAGTTACTATTCACGAGTTACTATTCACGGATACTATTCACTACAAAATTGGTTTCTTTTTCTAACCAAATTATAGTTGATTTATGAATATTACTCTGGAGATTAAAACTATGTATTGATTATATTGATTTTATTATCATATATAACATTTTTATAACCCTGATGTTGAATTTCTCTTTCACTGGAGTGTAAAGATGGCTAGATTATTGGTATGATCATGACTAGGGTTCTCTTTGGCCAGTAGTGAAAAGTTGAATTGTGACTGGTATGATCATGGCCATTGAATTTATAATTGAATATCTTTAGCTTAAGTGCAAAGGTGAATTTATCAACATGGTTATAATTATTGTTTATATAAATTCTGAAATGATTATATAGTTCTTTGAGATATGAATATCTTTGGCCCGTAGTGCAAAGATGAATTATTGATGAATATCTTTGGCATGTAGTGCAAAGATGACTTGTTGATGAATATCTTTGGCCCGTAGTGCAAAGATGAATTTATTAGTATGATTATGAACATGAACTGTGATTTGGTATAACCATGATCTTTGATGTTTCAGGTGATGAAAATTATCTTTGTCCTGGATGAGAAAAGGAGTTTAGAACAACAATTACGATTATGAGTTATAGATGTGATTGTGGACATGAATTGTTGATTGATGTTACTGGGATAAAACATTGTTGGTGAATTTTTAACGTGGAGAAGATAATAGACTTTATAGTCTATTTTACTCTTCTAATGGATTGCTCGTTTCGCTGCAACTATGGTTGAAAAGTTTTATCATCTACCATATGTTCTAAATCTCTGATTTATTACTGATGAAGACTATTGATAATTTAATTATCTTTAGTCATAATATTCTTTACTGAGCTAGTTGTGCTCACCCTTTTGCTTCACAATTCCTTTCAGGTAATAAGAGTGTAACTGGGTCGAGCGGGAATAACAGGGGAATAGAACAGTGGTCTATAGCTGCTGAGGTTCTCCCTAAATAGGTGAGGCGAACCCAACTTTGGAAGGGTGTTTTGTCACTATCATACAAGATGTCTAATGACATACAACCTCGAGTCATCATAAGACAGGGATGTGCTCATCCACCTGCTGAGTTTATATACGAGCACTATCTATATAATCTTGGAGTTTGGTTGAAGTATAATTCTCAATTAGAGACGGTGGAGATAATGATATGTCAAGAGAAGATTCACCATTGGGAAGAATATAATAGTAATCTTCTCATTTTTCTTTGGGGTCTATTGGGTCAACCAAGGATAATTTTGTGGGCATATGATATCTATAATAACCTAGACGCATTGCCTCCCATGCATGAAGATTTCCTTGAGCACTTCCCAAAGATTCTAATTTCTAAAACAGTTTTCGACTATACCTTTATGTAAGGTGTCATTATGAGGTGCTGTCCACGGTTGGGACATGAGTCACCGTTGGTATATATTTGTATTTAAACTCATAGTTTAAGTGTTGTTTTATTTTGCACGACAATTGTAGCAATAAAGTTGTAGTTGCTTTCTGTACCATGTATTTGGCGACTCAGAATGGGTTGGATGGAATGGACCTGTTTTGGGGTCGTCACAATAGCGGACTTGTATGTTGATTTATATGTGTTCATTGACAGTAGTACTAGATGTTTAAACCTTCAGAACACTTAGAGAATGACCAGAGCATATGAATAATCAAGCTCGAAAGTGGTCACTCGAAACTGACTGGGAATCTGGGAAACCCAGAAATCCCAGCAGGCCTCTGACAACAACTTTGCAGGCTTGAATCTTGCAACGGTGATGCTTAATGACTTAGATAATGGTATATACTTGTAGTACTACATAAATACTACAAGTTTAATGTCTTAGAAAACTCAGAAATCAAAAAGAACATTGAATTAAACCGGGTCAAACCTCCTACCTTGGTGTCTGACATGAAGGCTCAAGAACACACCAAGAACACCTATAATGACGGGTTTGTCGCTATAGGGCCCTTTAGCGACGATTTTATTAATTTTGAATTTCTGATTTTCTGGAAATTATTTTAAAATAGATAAAAATAGTTTTTAATTATTTAAAATAAAAAATAAATTCTGAAAAATTATTTTAAAGTCTGAAAAATAGTTTTTAATTATATTGAGTATATTTCATAAATATTTAATATTTTTGGAATATAAATGGTATTTAATTTTTTTGATTATAATATTAAATAAATTATTTAAAAATAATTTTAATACATGTAAAATCATGAAAAATATTATTATGGTATAAGAAAATATTTAAAGATATTTTTAGTGACTTTTAATATTTTGTGATGAATTTCATTAATTAATCAATATTAATCATAATTAATTTATTTAATAAATATATTAAATAAATTATGGAGAAATGAAATTAATGATTTATAAATCATATAAAATGATTTAAGTGTTATAAAATATTTAAAGTTATAAAGTATAACTTTTGATATTTTGCCATGAAAATATTAATATTTTAATATTAATAGCAATTATCGATAATGAATTTAATTATTTAAAAATCATATAAAGGTGATTTTAAAGTATTAAAAATACTTTGTAATATTATAAATATATTATAATATGATGTTATGTATTTTATTAATATTTGATAATAAATAAACTCACATGCTTTTTATGTTCTAGAAGTCGTTTTAGTAGTCCTCACCATTTTTATAAAATAATGTATCAATAATTGTATTGAGGACTTATTTGAGTGTGGATATTGTCTAGATGACAATATTTGTAGTTAAACTCACAGTTTTTATGTTGTATTAATAAAGTTGTAGTTGTTTATGTACCATGTATTTTTGACGACTCGTGAATGGGTGTTGTATACCTATTTTGGGGCGCCATGATTGGTATCGAGCTTAGGATATGGTCTCCAAGTGAGATCGGGGAATAACTAGGAGGGGAGAGACGAGTAATCCTTCGCTAGTGTGTCATACCTAAGCTTATTTGTTGGTCAGTTGAAGTATATGGTTAATATGTGATATGTTAATTTGTTTAATTAACCCTTATTTTATGGGCAAGATTTAAGAATAAAGAATTGAGAATATTAACGGTGGAGTTAATGAGACCGTGGAAACACCTTTAATCACCACCCAGGGGAACGTACAAGAGGAATGCAATATTCCTCCTATAAATAACACCACTGAGCAGACGATGAACGATGGGATGTTTAGGATCTTTTTGCAGTTCATGCAAAACTAGACGAGGGAGACTCGTGCACAAAATACGGGTGGAAATGATAGCAACGCACGGCTTGTCACGGCCAAGCAGTTTAAAGAGTTGGGACCACCAAAATTTAAGGGAAAGCCAGATCCGATCATGGCGGAAATGTGGATCAAGCAAATTACCAAGATATTCGATGTCTTGGGATGCACGGAGGAACAGAAGGTTCCATTCGCCACCTATATGTTCCGTGGAAAGGCGTATCACGGGTGGGAGTCTGTGGAAAGGACCCGACCACCGCACTCAAAGATGTCTTGGGAAATGTTTTAGAAACTTTTCAACAAAAAATACTTTCTTGAAAGTATTCGCCATATGAAGGAGGTAGAGTTTATTAGACTAGAGCAAAACAACATGACGGTGTCCCAATACGAGGCAAAGTTTGCAGAGTTATCCAGGTTTGCACCTCATTTGGTAGAGAATGAGGACCGAATGACGAGGATATTTCTGAGAGGTTTAAAACCCGAGATTCGGCAATATCTTATCTCTCATAAATTTGCTTTATATTCGGATGTTGTCAACAGGGCTCAATTATTAGAGCAAGATAATGCGATACGTTAAACCAAGGGACCGCAACTGTGGTCATATCGGTGGCGGCGATCATGAAGCAATGAAAACCAATGGGAGGAAAAACAATTAGACAAAAGCGGTAACCACTTTGGTGGTACTCGTGGCCATGAAAATAGAAGTTTAGAGTGGGGAGATTTTAAAAGAGGAGATTCAACAATGACATCAGAAGACGCCAAAGACCAAAGAAGAATCGGTTTTTAAGGAGGAGAATGACCACCGGTCGTATGCTATAAATGTGGAAAAGAGGGACATATCAGCCCAAGCTGTCCACAACAGTTCAAGGTATGCTATAATTGTGGAAAGGAAGGATATATTGCTCGAGATTGTACTATAGCGAAACCAAGTCCAGCGGGGATGGTGACTCAAAAGGCTGTCCCACAAAAGTCAAAGTCAATGGTTCCTGGAAGAGCGTTTGTTGTGATTGGTCAACATGCGAGGAACCCAAACGAGGTGATCACGGGTAAGCTAATCATAAATTTATGCGAAGTTTATACCTTATTAGATACCGGTGCTACCCATTCATTTATCTCTCCTGCATGTGCTCAACGTTTAAACTTGACTCCGGAGAAATTAGACTTTGACCTATCTGTGGAAACTCCGTTAGGAGAAACTTTCATCACATCCATCGTTTATAAATCTTGTTTGATTCAAGTTTGCACCATCACATTACCTGTTGACCTTATCTCTTTAAAGATACTTGCTTTTGATGTGATTTTAGGGATTGATTGGTTAACTACTCATCATGCCAAAATTGATTGTTTTCGTAAGGTTGTTAGTTTTCATATTCCTAATCAACCTGTTGTGCGAATTCAAGCAACTAAACCATTAAAATAAATCATTATCATATCAAGTCATAAAGCTATTCGTTTATTGAAAAACGGATGTCAAGCTTTCTTAACCCATGTTATGGATTTGAATAAAGACACGTCAGATTTGAATAATATTCCTGTTGTTATTGACTTTCCCGACGTATTTCGAAGAACTTCCTGTCTACCCCCAGAACGTGAAGTTGAATTCTTTATTGACCTTGAACCTGGTACAAAGCCCATTTCTAAAACCCCATATCGAATGGCTCCTATTGAACTTCAGGAGTTAAAGGTCCAACTATAGGAGTTGTTGGACATCGGTGTCATTCATCCTAGTACATCTCCTTGGGGTGCTCCTGCTTTATTTGTAAAGAAGAAAGACGGGAGTATGCGACTTTGTATTGACTATCGGGAATTGAACCATGTCACTATCAAGAATAGGTATCCGCTACCTCGCATTGATGACCTGTTTGACCAGTTGGAAGGAGCACAATTCTTTTCAAAGATCGATCTTCGTTCTGGATATCATCGGTGAAGGTTAGAACTTAGGATATTCCAAAGACCGCTTCAGAACTTCAGACGGGCATTATGAATTCCTAGTCATGTCTTTTGGATTGACTAATGCTCCGCCGCTTTCATGGATATGATGAACCAAAGTATTCAAGGAATATTTGGATCAGTTCGTGTTGTCTTTATTGATGACATCCTCATCTATTCCAAAAGCCGTGAAGATCATGAGCGCCATTTGAAGCTGGTATTGCAAAGGCTTCGTGATAACAAGATATATGCCAAGCTGAAGAAATGCGAGTTCTGGCTTGAGGAAGAAGCATTCCTTGGGCACATGGTGTCAAAACATGGAGTGTCTGTTTACCCGGCGAAGATTGAAGCAATTCAAAGTTGGGAGCAACCAAAGACGGTGACCGAAGTACGTAGCGTTTTGGGCTTAGCTGGTTATTATCGGAGATTTGTGGAAGGATTTTCTAGAATCGCTACTCCTTTAACTCAGCTGACTCGTAAAGATACAAAATTTGTATGGAGCGAGGAATGCGAGAATTATTTCCAAGATCTCAAGAGGAGACTCATTTTGGCACCTATTTTGACAATACCATCTTGTTCGAATGGATTTGTTATCTACAGCGATGCTTCAGGCAAAGGGTTAGGATGTGTTCTCATGCAACGTGGGAAAGTCATAGCCTATGCCTCGCGACAACTTAAAGAATATGAGAGGAATTATCGTACTCATGATCTAGAGTTGGCAGCAGTCATTTTCGCGCTAAAGATCTGGAGGCACTATCTATATGGGGAGAAAGTGGAGATATATTTAGACCATAAAAGCCTCAAATATTTCTTCACTCAAAAAGAACTCAACATGAGGCAACGACGTTGGCTCGAGCTGTTGAAAGATTACGACCACACTATTCAATACCATCTTGGAAAAGCAAACGTGGTAGCTGACGCGTTGAGTAGAAGATCATATGCAGGAACGAGTGCGATGATGTTAAATATACGCATAGAACCGACTTTAATTGAAAAAGTTAAAGTTTCTCAAGCCACAGACCCGGAGCTGATGCGTATGAAGAAGAAAGTGCAAGAAGGTGATATTCCAGAAGCAAGAATCGATGAAGAAGGAATACTTCGAGTCCATTCTAGACTTTATGTTCTTAATGATTCTGATTTGAAGTACAAGATCATGATGGAGGTACAAAATACACCATTTGCAATCCATCCTAGAAGTACCAAAATGTATCATGATCTTCGACATACATTTTGGTGGAACAATATGAAGAGAGAGATTGCAAAGTTTATCTCGATGTGTTTAACTTGTCAACGTGTAAAGGCAGAGCATCGAGTACCAAAGGGTCCATTGCAACCACTTGAGATTCCGAAATGGAAGTGGGAACACATTACCATGGATTTCGTTACGGGTCTTCCCAAGGTTTCTCAAGGCATAGATGCGATTTGGGTTATTGTTGATAGATTAACTAAGTCAGCCCATTTCTTGCCTATACGTGAGACTTATTCCCTTGAACGTCTTGCTAGTATGTACGTAAATGAGATTTTAAGATTGCATGGCATGCCAGTATCCATAGTTTTGGATCGTGACCCAAGATTCACTTTAAGATTTTGGGTTAGCTTGCAAAAAGCTATGGGCGCAGATTTACGATATAGTTCGGCATACCATCCTCAAACGGACGGACAATCAGAGAGGACTATTCAAACTCTTGAAGATCTATTAAGACTTTGTGTCCTCGATTTCAAAGGGAGTTGGGATAAGTATTTACCATTGGTGGAATTCTCCTACAACAACAGTTATCAGGCAAGTATAGGTGTGGCTCCATTTGAAGCATTGTATGGAAGAAAGTGTCGCTCTCCAGTATGTTGGGATGAGGTAGGAGAAGTAACGTTGTTGGGACCCGAGTTGGTATGTATGACTACGGAAAAGATCCAAATGATTCGACAACGTATACAAACGGCACAGGATCGACAAAAGAGTTATGCGGATCTTCATCGAAAGGACGTGGAATTTAGTATTGGGGATCATGTATTGTTGTGTGTGGCTCCATAGAAGGGAGTTACAAGATTTAGGAAGAGAGGAAAGCTCAATCCACGATTTATTGGTCCATTTCAGATTCTTGAACGATTAGGAAATGTGGCCTATAGACTCGCGTTACCTCCAAGTATGTCTCGTGTTCATAATGTTTTTCATATATCCGTGCTACGTAAATATGTGAAAGACCCAAACCACGTTATTGAGTTAGAACCGGACGAGATAGCCGAAGACTTAATGTACGAAGAGGTACCTGTCAAGATCTTGGATAGGAAAGCGCATGTCCCTACGCACGACGAAGGTCATACCACAAGTTAAAGTTTTGTGGAGAAACCATGCTATTGAGGAAATGACAGGAGTTGGAAAGCGGAAATGAAAGTGAGGTATCCTCATCTTTTCGAAATACCAGGTACGTACGTCAATTTCGAGGACGAAATTTCATAAGGAGGGGAGGTTGTAAGACCCCAAATTATTAATAAATGAAATTTAATTTCCTCTATTTATCATTTTGAAATAGTAAGGGTTGATTTGATTAATGTGGTTAGTTATGGGTAAAATGCACAAATATTTTTAAATAAGCGGTGGTTATAAAATATTCATTGTTGTTGGGAATATTCGTTTGGTCGTGGAATATTTCATCTTGTCGAGAGAATATTCAGTATGATGGCATGATCTTTTGTGGGCCCCATAACGGAAAGCGATTGGATGAAGAAAACGACAAGTATAAGTTGTTTATAAATAATGGCGTAGTTGTTACCGTTAATCTTGTTGGAATACCCAATGGTTAAAACACAGTAATACGTGTTGTTGCCACTATAGCACGATATTGCACCAATTATTGATTCTTACGTAAGAAGGCACTACTCAATAATTGTTACGGTGAGAATTCTTATTCAAAGATTTTATTTTATTGATTCAATAATTGCTGCGTTGATATTTTATATTACTGTTGTTTCAATAATTGTCACTTCACAGTATTTTCCATTATCGAAGCAATAATTCATATTATCTGAATAATATTATTAGAAAGCATTATTGGCAATGTCTAGAAAGTTATGTCAAAGGAGAGGTTTGGTCACCTAATTAATGCTTGTAGTAGTAAGAAGAAATTCTTATTGAAAGCCCCTCTTTCACAGGAGCTATTCAGTTGCCGAAGATTGTGATTCTCTGTAATATTATTTGTGAATAATTAATTATTGATTTATATGATGAGGAAAATATTGATTTTATGTGGATATAGATGGAGAAAATTTTTAAAGTGACAATTGTTGAAAAATGATATTTTATCTATTCTAATAAAATAATTTATTATTATATTTTAATAATATAATAATGGTGATAGTTTTATAATGAATGTGGGATATATGAGTATATGAGGAGGAAGAGTATTTTTGTTGCATTAAATGATTAACACATGTTTTGTGTGTCGGTGGACCCCATTTCTTGACTGAAATTTGATTATAGCTTGTAAAATCGCCCGTTTATGGATTTTGGTCAATTTTTGTTTGGAATTTGGAAAAACTTTCTTCTGAAAAGTTGTAGAGAATTGAATTTCCTATACAAAATCGTGAGATTCGAATTTTCTGATAAAAGGGCTATTTATTATGAATTATTGAAGTTCCGAAGTTCCGAAATAATTGATTTTTGGAAGTTTTAAATTTTTTTTTAAAGAAAAACGTTTTTTTTATTTGGTTGGCTCCACTTGCACATGTTAGTGGCTAATTTCAAATGTCTAGAGGTGAGCGTATGAATTTGGTTAATAAATATTATTAATTTATTAAATTTTCTGCTTTGGTGTTCTAAGCATTTTTCTATAAATAGGGTGCTTAGGTTAGAATTAAAAATCACACCAGAAACTACAGATTTCTCTCTCTTTCTCTCTCGATATATTGAGCGTATTCTTGTAAGTACTTTAGTACTTTGAGTATTGCTATACGGTGCAAGTTCTTTCAAAGACTATATCCAAATATACCGGTCAAGTACTATCCTTTTTAGGTAAAGGATGTTATTTTATTTGAAAATGATATTATTTATTCAATATCATTATGCTGAAATATTGGTGGGAACTTTTTATCAAATTTAGAACTTTTTCATGTCGGGGTTACTATTCATGAGTTACTATTCACGAGTTACTATTCATGAGTACTATTCATGAAGCATGATGATTTTTTTTGTGAAATTTCTATCTTTTAGTGTTTGAGTTACTATTCACGATACAAGACTATTCACGATATCTGAACTATTCACAAAATCGACACTATTCATAGAAAATGAAATTTTCTTCTTTTTGTCCAAAATATCTATTCTGGATACTAGCTTTGATTGTATCCATATTTTGATCATTCTTGAATTTTACTCCACTATGATTATTTATGAGGTATTTTTGTACATGGAATAGCTGAAGTACGAATCCTTAATATTTATTCTTTTGTTTCACTAGATTCATTTTCTTTAAAATATTTTTCATCATCCTCCGTCCTAAATGATGATATAATTGAATATCTTTGGCCTATAGTGCAAAGATTAATGATTTCTGATGAATATCTTTGGCCCGTAGTGCAAAGATGAACATGACCAACTGATGAGTATCTTTGGCCTATAGTGCAAAGATGAATATTTGATTTCAGTTATATATTGATTGATGTTACAGGGATAAAAGATAGACGATGAACTTTTAAATTCATATATAGAAGATAGTAGTTTGCATTCTCTACTTAACTCTTCTAATGAATTATTATTTCCGCTGCGAATATTGATTTAAAACTTGTTGTCTATTGTATTCTATTAGATTTTTCCCTGTTGAAGACTAACGATAATTTGTTTTATATTATCTTAGTCATAATGTTCTTTACTGTGCTAGTTGAGCTCACCCTTTTCCTTGTTATTCCATTTTTTTCTTAGAAAGGCGAGAATGTAGCAGTACTTAGTCGTGGTGTGGAATGATGGTTCTAGAAGTCGTTTTAGTAGTCCTCACCATTTTGTAAAATAATGTATCAATAATTGTACTGAGGACTTATTTGAGTGTGGATATTGTTTAGATGACAATATTAGTAGTTAAACTCAAAGTTTTTATGTTGTATTAATAAAGTTGTAGTTGTTTCTGTACCATGTATTTTGACGACTCAAAATGGGTGTTGTATACCTATTTTGGGGGCGTCACAAACAACATGTCATCTTTGTACTACGGGCCAAAAATATTCATATCTCAAAGAAATACATAATCATTTCAGAATTTATATAAACCATAATTATAACCATGTTGATCAATTCACCTTTGCACTTAAGCTAAAAATATTCAATTGTAAATACAACTAGTCAACGATTCAACTTTGCACTACTGGCCAAAGAGAACCCATAGTCATGATCATACCAATAATCTACCCATCTTTACACTCAAGTCAAGAGAAATTCCATCACCAGGGTTATAAAAATGTTATATATGATAATAAAAACAATATGATCAACAACCTATTAATTTCAAGAGTAAGATTCATAAATCAACGATAATTTGGTCAGAAAAAGAAACCAATTTTGTTGTGAATAGTACCCGTTAATAGTAACTCGTGAATAGTAACTCGTGAATAATAACTCATGAATAGTAACTCGTGAATAGTAACTCCTAAATAGTAACTCCTGAATAGTAAATCGTATTTGTACATAGTACCGTATACGTAAATAATGTCATATACATGAATAGTGCCGTATATGTGAATAGTACTGTATACGTGAATAGTGTCGTATACGTGAATAGTAATCCCGACTCAAAAAGGTAGAAATTCCACAATAATATTCATATCAATATTTTTGGTATAATGATATTGAAAGAAATAATATCATTTTACAAAGAAAATAACATTCCTTACCATCCCTTACTATCCCTTACAATCCCCTACCTCAAAAGAGCAGTACTTCTGACTGAATATCGGATATGACGCTGAAGGAAACTTGCACTGATGAATAGCAACTCACAAAGTATCTAAATACTCACAAAATACACTCGATAATCTAGAGAGAAAAAGAGAGAAAACTTGTTTCTGGTGTGATTTTCAATTCTAACTTAGCCCTCTATTTATAGGAAAATTTTAGCACGCCGAAGCAGACTTGAACTGCTACCTGATGGCTTTACCTGCTACTATTCCACCCACCACATTTAAAAATTCAATTGAGCACATTTCTCACCAACCAAAAGTGGGGCCCACTAATTCTAGAATTTTTCACCAAAATCATTTATAACCTAATTTTCGAATCAGTCACCTCTTAAAATTCATAAAAAATCATTCGTTCATTTTTAACGGTTCAAAATTTGTGGACATATACTCACTTTTATATATGTATAACATATCCAAAAATCAAAACGATCCAACGGTCGGATTAAAATTATAACTCACACAATAGATTTTGTAAGAACAAGACTTGATCTTTTAATACCTCCAATCAGACAAAATACCGATAAAATACCTCAACATTAATTCCTTCAATTATAACCACATAAATAAATCCATCATTTATATCCACATCAAATAAATATTTCCTTATCATATAAATCAATAATTAATTATTCACAAATAATATACTGTAATCACAATTATGACAAACGGGCGGTTCTAGAAAGAGGGGCTTCCAGATAAGGATTTCTCCTTCTTGGGCGCATGCAATTAGGTGACCAAACCTCTCATTGATAGAACTTTCTAGACATTGCCAATAATGCTATCTAATAATATTATTCAAATAATATGAATTATTGATCTGATAATGGAGATATTGTGTTGTGACAATTATTGAACAATAATAATATAAAATATCAACGCAGCAATTATTGAATCAATAAAATAAAATATTGAACAGTAATTACTGTAACAATTATTGAGTAGTGCCTTCTTGCGTAAGGATCAATAATTCAACAATATTGTGCAATACCGTGTGCTACTGTGCAACCACGTGTATTATTGTATTTTAACCACCGGGTATTCCAACAGTGTTAACGGTAACAACTATGGCGTTATTCAATTTTGTCATTTTCTTCTTCCGAAAGTTATCTGTTATGGGGCCCACAAATAGGTGCACCGTCGTACGAATATTCCCCGACAGAAAGAATATTCCACGACCAAACGAATATTCCCCGACAATAATGAATACTTTATAACCATTTGCGTATTTTGAAAAAAAAATCATATATCACCCTTAACTCTAACTTTTATCAGTTTAACCATTTACTGAATAGAAAAATTGAATACTTTTATTTCATAAAATTCGGGGTCTTACATTTACATTCCGCAACGAAAGCAAGCTTAGGCAACAATTTTCATAATTTACTGCAACGAAAAATGTCATTGCAAAATGGTATCAATTGCAACGAAAATGCATGGTCGTTGCAAAAAAAAAAGAGTTCATTTCGTTGCCAATTAGCAAGCTTTTGCAATGAAATGGGGTTTTTAGCAACGAAATTTTAATTATTCTGCAACAATATATTTTGTTGCTAAATGATCGATGTCTCTGTACGAAAACCAAATTTCGCTGCAAAATATATTACTTTTGGCAACAAAAAAATTTGTTCGTTGCGCAACAATTAGCAACCCTTTTGCAACGAAATTTGGCACCTTTAGCAATGAAAATTGGTTGTTGCTGAAGCATAATTTTTTTGAAGTGGGTTAAGTGTTTAGACAGAGTTTAATTGAACTTAAACTCGAAATTTTGTCCGACTACACCGTCGGGTTGTCAGAATTGTGTCGGATTCAAGTTAGACTGAAATAGTTTGATTTGATACCGAGTCTTATGTGTGTTATAGACTGATAAGGTTATGTATTATGTGTTTAGGTTATTTTATGTATGTCTAAATATATAATAGTATTATATTGTGATGATATTATTCTAATATTGGAGATCTATATTACTAATATTAGATCTTCGGATAAAGCGTTATAAATTGCGTAGCGGTAATTAACGGTTCAGGCAAGTTTGTTTTTACATAACTCTACTAAGAGTTGTTTCATTCAGATATGCTTATGGTTAATCATTGCTGATTGCCATGTAGAATTGTACTCTGTACATATTGCATGTATAATTCAAGTATGAAAGGCTGATCACCTTCATTACCAATCAGTCCAGATATATTTGTTCATGTTAAATACTTGTTCAGTCATAAATTTTTTCTTGCTAATTCACAATTATATTGTTGAATTATAGCCAGCTTATTATTCAGATTCTTTCAATCATGATATATCGTTAAATTGTTGAACTTAAACTTGTTGGGCAATCTTATGTTCACCCTTGCTATATCATGATAAACATTGCAGATTAAGACGAATGCGTCGGATACAAGGAAAGGTTAAAGACAATTCCAACTTAAAATTAATGTGCACGATTAGTTTTGTAATAGTATAGTTTGATAATAATGTTATATGTTAGATAGTTTATGAATTGTGTATAAGTCAAGGTTACTCGACCTTGGGGAATAGTGTTTAAAGTTATTGTATAAACAATTTATGTTTATATCTTCTGCAAATATAGTAATAGTGTTAGAATGATCGAACTGGATCTGCGATGATTCGGGACCTCGGATTCGGGGACGTCACAGTTGTTATACAAGATGTAGGTTATGAACCTTAGGTAGGATTACCTGAGACTAATAACCTTTTTGATTAGGATAAGTACTAACTCAAATAGAGTAAGTTGGTCGGTAAGATTCAAAGACAAATCTTGGCGAGTTATAAAGATACAGAGTTCCCTAACTCTGATAATAAAGTTGAACAGTAGTGGTGAATAGGTAGGCATAGTTTGCGTGAATTGATATCCAATAAGTAGGTATAAAACCCACTTATCAAATACCCCCAAACTTGAACTATTACTTGCCCTCAAGCAATGCATACACATAAAACACTGAAAAAGCAACTACATGCTATGCAACTAAATCATGATGCAAACGAGTCACACATTATTCCAGCCATAACAGAATTTTAGTCCAAAATGCCTCAGCCAATTATCCAGATTCAAGAATACAAATTCAAACTGAACTATATGCATAATATCATACACTCAGACAATTCACATATGTTATAGAGATGTTGTGTGTGTGTGTTGTGTTCACCAAAACTTGATTTAAGCAAAGAATACACATGCTAAACTACTCAAAACAGAAAATTACAGTTTAAATCAAGACTATGTATACTTGTGCAACAAAGACTGTTCCAACATATCAAAACAAACTAAGGTTCAACAGTGGGATTAACTACTTTATTGCTACTCACGAGGGCGATTTTTGCTCTTTCCCGCGGTGTTTATTGCTAATTTTTCTTATTTTTTTCACATGACTGTGCAATGCCTCATTCTATTAGGCAACACTGCTACCCCTTAGCGAACTTTCAACCAACAAATCCCAGATCATGAAAGACCTTAGGGCGCTAGGTGTTAAGACACCCCTACGGGCGTACTTACTCAAGTAGTCAGGGCCCCGAAATAAGACTAGCCACATTATTGCTATTTGTATGTTTTTTTTATACATAGCATACCCATGTTTTCCCAAAGTTTGAAAATCAATGTTTTAAACAGTCTAAGTTCACTTTCCACATATTTCCCTTTTTAAAACTACATATTCTATCGAGCAATGCAACGCATAATTCTTATACCTATAAGTGATTGTGAACACGTCCGTGCAAACCAAAAGCATCTAAACAGCAACATGAATTTCATCGTGTAAAACATTATAACTAGGTTCATGTTATCCAAAGTACTCAACAATCCTTCAAAATTCATTATCATCATCGGCTAGACAAAATTTCCATAACGCTAGACTTTGTGAGACATGCAAACTAAACATACACACATAATAAAAAAAAAATTGACAAGCAAACTACTATATTCAACATAAGCATACAAAATGTAAACTAAACATGCAAATACTAAATGTAACTATACTACCACCCCAATACCCCCAAACTTATAATATTCAATGTCCCGATGAATGAAGGTAAAGGGTTAAAGAAAACTCCCCTAATGCTCAGCCGCACCACCCTCTTCAGGTGGTGAATCTGGTGGTGGATATGGCACACCTGTCCCGAACTGAGGCCACTCAAGCATTGTCCCTTGTAATACGAATGCCCCCGCCAATGACCTCGTGAGACCCGTAGCAAACGCTGCGAAGTTATCGTACATGGCATCAACCTTACGCTCCAACCGTCGGAGCTGGCGATCCCCAAAAACAGTGGTAGCTTGGGTTGATGGGCCCGTTTCATCTGGCTGAGAGGGCTTGTGACAACCCCAAAATAGGTATAATTCCACCCAACCTATTCTGAGTCGCCAAATACATGGTACAAAAAACAACTACAACATTATTACAACCATTTTCGTGAAAAATACAACAACACATATGCTGTGAGTTTTGATACAAATATATACCAACTATGACTCTCATCCCAACCTTGGATAGCACGTCACAATGGCACCTTACATAAAGGTATAGTCAAAAACTGTTTTAGAAATTAGAATCTTTGGGAAGTGCTTAAGGAAACCTTCGTACATGGGAGCCCATGCGTCTAGGTTATGATAGATATCATATGTCCACAGAATTATCCTTGGTTGACCCAATAGACCCCAAAAAAAATGAGAAGATTACTATCATATTCGTTCCAATGGTGAGTCTTCTCTTGACATATCATTATCTCCATTGTCTCTAATTGAGAGTTATACTTCAACCAAATACCAAGAATATTTCTGCAATATCTTAGTCATAATATTTCTTATTGGGCTAGTTGAGCTCACCCTTTCTTTCACTGTTCTCTTCAAGAAATGAGAACGTCGCTGGGACTAGTCAGGGAACAGAGTGATTGTCCTAGATGGTGCATTAGTAGTCCTCATTATTCTGTGAAATAGTATGATAATAATTGTAATGAGGACTCCTTTTGAGTTTGTATAATCTCTAGTAGATAATATTTGTATTCAAACTCATAGTTTATGTTTTGTCATATTGTACACGACAGTTGTATTATTAAGTTGTATTAGAATTATGTACCATGTATTTGGCGACTCAAGATGGGTGATGTATACCTAATTTTGGGGGCGTCACAAAGATTATATAGGTAGTGCTCGTAGATATACTCAGCAAGTGGATGAGCACAACTATGTCTTATGATGACATGAGGTTGTATGTCATTAGACATCTTGTATGATAGTGGCAAAACACCCTTCCAACGTTGGGTTTGCCTCACCCTATTAGATTCACTAAATATAACTACTAAATGATGTATAAAATACAACACTCTTTTCTATACTGTTTAGGGAGAACTCCACAGCTAGAGACCACTGTTCTATTCCCTTGGTACCCCCGCTCGACCCAGCTACGCTCTTATTACCTAGAAGGAATTGTGAAGCAAAAGGGTGAGCTCAACTAGCCCAGTAAAGAATATCATGACTAAAGATAAATAAATTATCAATAGCCTTCAACAGTAATAAATCAGAGATTTAAAACATATGGTAGATGATAAAAATTTTCAACCATAGTTGCAGCAGAACGAGCAATCCATTAGGATAGTCAAAAAGACCAAAAAAGTCTATTATCTTTTCCATGTTAAAAATCCACCAACAATGTTTTATCCCTGTAACTTCAATCAATAGTTCCTTTCCACAATTATATGAGTAACTCATAATCATAATTGCGATTCTAAATTCCTCTTCGCACCCAGGACGAAGATAATTTTCATCATATGTCTTTACCTGAAACATCAAAGATCATGGTTATACCAAATCACAATTCTTGTTCATAATCATACTAATAAATTCATCTTTGCACTACGGGCCAAAGATATTCATTAATAGTTCATCTTTGCACTACAGGCCAAAGATATTCAACAACAGGTCATCTTTGCACTACGAGCCAAAGATATTTAACAACAGGTTATCTTTGCACTACAAGCCAAAGATATTCAGCAACAGGTCATCTTTGCACTACGAGCCAAAGATATTCAACAACATGTCATCTTTGCCTTACATGCCAAAGATATTCAAATAACATGTCATCTTTGCACTACAGGCTAAAGATATTCATATCTCAAAGAAATACATAATCATTTCAGAATTTATATAAACCATAATTATAAACATGTTGATTAATTCATTCTTGCACTTAAGCTAAAAATATTCAATTGTAAATTCAATGGTCATGATCATACCAGTCAATGATTCAACTTTGCACTACTGGCCAAAGAGAACCCATAGTTACGATCATACCAATAATCTACCCATCTTTACACTCAAGTCAAAGAGAAAATTCATCACTAGGATTATAAAAATGTTATATATGATAATAAAAATAATATGATCAAAACATGGATTTAATTTCAAGAGTAAGATTCATAAATCAACGATAATTTGGTGAGAAAAATAAACCAATTTTGTCGTGATTAGTACCCCGTGAATAGTAACTCATGAATAGTAACTCATAAATAGTAACTCATGAATAGTAACCCTGGCATGAAAAAGGTAGAAATTCCACAATAAAATCCATACCAATATTTCGGTATAATGATATTGAAAGAATAATATTTCTTAAACTTATAAACAATTTATTTTAATTGTTTAAACTTTACTAAATAATGCATTTAATCATCCTAAAATGCCAAACTCATAAGATTTCATCACCAATAACCAAAACCCTCATAAAAAAATCTGCATATATCTCATATAGGATTCTCAAGACATAAAATCCTATTTTCCAATTTTCTTACTTCACATAACATATTTAATTCATTTACTCATAACTAGTCCATTTTTATGAAAAATACCAAATCAGTACAAACAAATTTTCTTTTCTGGGATTTAGCAGAATATAGTCCCATATTGAACATATATTTTTCTCAGAATTTGTAAAATTCATTTACTATTTTTCATATGACCAAAACTGCCGAATATTTAGACATTTATCATAAATTGTACTTTTGTCCAAAAATTCAGAAATTTACAGAGTAAACTTCTGTTATATACATGTACTCCAATAAAAATTTCACCAATTTTGGAGTTAACCTCACGGAGTTATAAGGGTTTACTTTTAAAATAGTATTTTCTCATAAAATTCATAACTCTTAATCTATACATCCAAAAATCACTATTTTTGGATACAATCAAGAAAACTCATCAAAATATCATTTCAAATTTTTCCAGAATTTTTGAAGGTCAGAAAAATTACGAAACTGAAGAAACATAACAACCCTTAAAATCCCTTACCTCAAAATAACAGTACTTCTGATCAAAATATCGGTATAAGGCTGAAGCAAACTTGCACTGATAAATAGAAACTCATAAAGTATCTAAATACTGACAAAATACGCTCGATAATATAGAGAGAGAAACAGAGAAAGCTTATATTTCTTGTGTGAATTTCAATTCTAACATAAGCACCTATTTATAGGAAAATGCTTGAACGCCAAAGGAGACTAAATTAATAAAATAATATATTTATTTATTTATCCTCAATTCCCATGCCACCAGCCATCTAAGACCAGCCAACATGTTTGAAAAACTTTTCCAACACATGTTTTCAAAATAAAACAAAAGTGGGTCCCACCCATATTTTAATAAAAATCATTTTATTTTCCGAAACTTCAATAATTCATAGAAAATAGTCCGTTTTTCAGAAAAATACAAATTTTATGTCCATTCCACACGAAATTGAATTCTTTACAACTTTGTAGCTTTGAGTTTTACCAAATTCCAGATAGAAAATATTTGAAACCCACAAACGGATGATTTTGAACACCTTTTAAAATTCATAACAAATCATGCGTTAATTTTTAACGGTTCAAAATTTGTGGATATATACTCAACTTATATATGTATAACATATCCAAAAATCACAATAACCCAACGATCAGATCAAAATTATAACTCACACAATATAGCTTTAAGAACACCGATTTGATCTTTTAATACCTCCAATCCGACAAAATACTGATAAAACACCTCAACATTAATTCCTTCATTTATAACCACATAAATAAATCCATCATTTATATCCACATCAAATAAATATTTTTTTATCATAGAAATCAATAATTAATTATTTAAAAATAATATTATAGAATCACAATTATGACAACACGGTAGCCGCCCTAGAAAGAGGGGCTTTCAATAAGGATTTTCTCTTCTTGGCCGCAATTAGGTGACCAAACCTCTCATTGATAGAACTTTCTAGACATTGCCAATAATGTTATCTAATAATATTATTCCAAATAATATGAATTATTGATCTGATAATAGAGATACTGTGCAGTGATAATTATTGAAATAACAATAATATAAAAAATCAACGCAACAATTATTGAACCAATAAAATAAAATATTGAGCAAGTAATTCTTTGTAACAATTATTGAGTAGTGCCTTCTTACATAAGAATCAATAATTCAAAATATCATGCAATACCGTAGTGTCTTCTTTGTGCAAACCACGCGCAGACATCGCATTTTAACCACCGGGTATTCCAACAGTGTTCACGGTAACGATTACGCCGTTATTTATAAAAACTCAAATTTGTCATTTTATTCATCCGACAGTTATTAGTTATTCTGTTATGGGGCTCCCAAATGGCTGCGCCGTCGTACGAATATTCCCCGACAACAAGAATATTCCACGACCAAACGAATATTCTCCGACAACAATAAGTATTTTATAGCAACTTGCTTATTTTGAAAAAATTTCACATATCACCCTTAACTTTAACTTTTTATCAATTTAATCATTAACTGAATAGAAAAATTGAATACTTTTATTTCATAAAATTCGGGGTCTTACAATCTCCCTTTCTTATGAAATTTCGTCCCCGAAATTTACGTACCTGATATTTCGAATAATTAAGAATACCTTGCTTTCATTTCAGATTCTATTTCCCCGATCATCATGATTTCTCCATTGCTCATCTACTGTATTTCAGATATCATTCTAGAATACAACTTCAAAACAAAGGTTAACTAACACATCATAATTTGTTAACTAATCAAGTAACAAAAATCAGCTTAGGTAGGACACACTAGTGAAGGATTTACTCATCTCTTCCCTCCTAGTTCTATTCCCTGATCTCCGCTAGAGATCATATCCCTAAGCTCTGATACCAACTGTGACAATCCCAAAATAGGTATAATTCCACCCAACCTATTCTGAGTCGCCAAATACATGGTACAGAAAATAACTACAACTTTATCACAACCATTCTCGTGCAAAATACAACAACACATATGCTGTGAGTTTTGATACAAATATATACCAACTGTGACTCTCATCCCAACCTTGGATAGCACGTCACAATGGCACCTTCCATAAAGGTATAGTTAAAAATAGTTTTAGAAATTATAATCTTGGGGAAGTGCTCAAGGAAACCTTCGTACATGGGAGCCCATGCGTCTAGGTTATGATAGATATCATATGTCCATAGAATTATCCTTGGTTGACCCAATAGACCCCAAATAAAAACGAGAAGATTACTATCATATTCGTTCCAATGGTGAGTCTTCTCTTGACATATCATTATCTCCACTATCTCTAATTGAGAGTTATACTTCAACCAAACACCAAGATTATATAGGTAGTGCTCGTAGATATACTCAGCAAGTGGATGAGTACAACCATGTCTTATGATGACACGAGGTTGTATGTCATTAGACATCTTGTATGATAGTGGCAAAACACCCTTCCAACGTTGGGTTCGCCTCACCCTATTTGATTCACCAAATATAACTACTAAATGATGTATAAAATACAACACACTTTTCTATATTTGTTTAGGAGAACTCCACGACTAGAGACCTTCGTTCTATTCCTTGTTACCCCGCTCACCCAGCCCACGCCTTATTACGAAAGGAATTGTGAAGCAAAAGGGTGAGCTCAACTAGCCCAAGAAAAGAATATCATGACTAAAGATAAATAAATTATCAATAGCCTTCAATAGTAATAAATCAGAGATTTAGAACATATGGTAGATGATAAAAATCTTCAATCATAGTTGCAGCGGAACGAACAATCCATTAGAAGAGTCAAAAAGACCATAAAGTCTATTATCTTCTCCATGTTAAAAATCCACCAACAATGTTTTATCCCTGTAACATCAATCAACAGTTCCTTTTCACAATTATATGAGTAACTCATAATCATAATTGTGATTCTAAATTCCTCTTCGCACCCAGGACGAAGATAATTTTCATCACCTGTCTTTACCTGAAACATCAAAGATCATGGTTATACCAAATCACAGTTCCTATTCATAATCATACTAATAAATTCATCTTCGCACTACGGGCCAAAGATATTCAACAACAGGTCATCTTTGCACTACGAGCCAAAGATATTTAACAACAGGTTATCTTTACACTACAAGCCAAAGATATTCAACAACAAATCATCTTTGCACCACGAGCCAAAGAGATTCAACAACAGGTCATCTTTGCACTACAAGCCAAAGATATTCAACAACATATCATCTTTGCACTACATGCCAAAGATATTTAAACAACATGTCATCTTTGCACTACAGGCCATAGATATTCATATCTTAAAGAAATACATAATCATTTCAGAATTTATATAAACCATAATTATAAACATGTTGATTAATTCATTCTTGCACTTAAGCTAAAAATATTCAATTGTAAATTCAATGGTCATGATCATACCAGTCAACGATTCAACTTTGCACTACTGGCCAAAGAGAACCTATAGTCACGATCATACTAATAATCTACCCATCTTTACACTCAAGTCAAAGAGAAATTTCATCACCAGGATTATAAAAATGTTATATATGATAATAAAAATAATATGATCAAAACATGGATTTAATTTCAAGAGTAATATTCACAAATCAACGATAATTTGGTCAGAAAAATAAACCAATTTTGTCGTGAATAGTACCCCGTGAATAGTAACTCATAAATAGTAACCCCGTCATGAAAAAGGTAGAAATTTCACAATAAAATCCATACCAATATTTCGGTATAATGATATTGAAAGAATAATATTTCTTAAACTTATAAACAATTTATTTTAATTGTTTACACTTTACTAAATAATGCATTTAATCATCCTAAAATGCCAAACTCATAAGATTTCATCACCAATAACCAAAACCCTCATAAAAAATCAACATATACCTCATATAGGATTCTCAAGCCATAAAATCCTATTTTCCAATTTTCTTACTTCACATAACATATTTAATTCATTTACTCATAACTAGTCCATTTTCATGAAAAATACCAAATCAGTACAAACAAATTTTCTTTTATGGGATTTAGCAGAATATAGTCTCATATTGAACATATATTTTTCTCAGAATGTTTAAAATTCATTTACTATTTTTCATATGACCAAAACTGCCGAATATTTGGACATTTATCATAAATTCTACTTTTGTCCAAAAATTCTGAAATTTACATAGTATACTTCTGTTATATACATGTACTGCAAATAAAAATTTCACAAATTTTGGAGTTAACCATAAGGAGTTATAAGGGTTTACTTTTAAAATAGTATTTTCTCATAAAATTCATAACTCTTAATCTATTCATCCAAAAATCACCATTTTTGGACACAATCAAGAAAACTCATCAAAATATCATTTCAAATGTTTCCAGAATTTCTGAAGGTTAGAAAAATTACGAAACTGAAGAAACATAACAACTCTTAAAATCCCGTACCTCAAAATAGCAAAGATTGCTTTGATCCGAATATCGGTATAAGGCTGAAGCAAACTTGCACTGATAAATAGAAACTCACAAAGTATCTAAATACTCACAAAATACGCTCTATAATATAGAGAGAGAAAGCTTATGTTTCTGGTGTGAATTTCAATTCTAACATAAGCACCTATTTATAGGAAAATGTTAGAACGCCAAAGGAGACTAAATTAATAAAATAATATATTTATTTATTTATTCTCAATTCCCATGCC
Organism: Panax quinquefolius; assembly: GCA_020205615.1. Lineage (NCBI taxonomy): Eukaryota > Viridiplantae > Streptophyta > Magnoliopsida > Apiales > Araliaceae > Panax > Panax quinquefolius. The sequence goes on from CM035169.1 coordinate 99,437,469, forward strand.
ACCAGCCATCTAGGACCAGCCAACATGTTTAAAAAACTTTTCCAACACATGTTTTTAAAATAAAACAAAAGTGGGTCCCACCCATATTTTAATAAAAATTATTTTATTTTCTGAAACTTCAATAATTCATAGAAAATAGTCCATTTTTCAGAAAAATACGAATTTTATGTCCATTCCAAACGAAATTGATTTCTCTACAACTTTGTAGCTTTGCGTTTTTCCAAATTCTAGACAGAAAATATCCGAAACCCACAAATAATTGATTTTTAACAACTTTTAAAATTCATAACAAATCATGCGTTAATTTTTAACGGTTCAAAATTTGTGGATATATACTCAACTTATATATGTATAACATATCCAAAAATCACAACGATCCAACGGTCAGATCAAAATTATAACTCACACAATATAGCTTTTAGAACACAGATTTGATCTTTTAATACCTCCAATCCGACAAAATACTGATAAAACACCTCAACATTAATTCCTTCATTTATAACCACATAAATAAATCTGTCATTTATATCCACATCAAATAAATATTTTCTTATCATATAAATCAATAATTAATTATTCACAAATAATATTACGAGAATCACAATTATGACAACCGTAGCCGCCCAGAAAGAGGGGCTTTCAATAAGGATTTCTCCCTCTTCGGCCGCAATTAGGTGACCAAACCTCTCCTTGACAGAACTTTCTAGACATTGCCAATAATGTTATCTAATAATAATTTTATTCCAAATAATATGAATTATTGATCTGATAATGGAGATACTGTGCAGTGATAATTATTGAAACAACAATAATATAAAATATCAACGCAGTAATTATTGAACCAATAAAATAAAATATTGAACAGTAATTACTGTAACAATTATTGAGTAGTGCCTTCTTACGTAAGAATCAATAATTCAAAAATATTGTGCAATACCATGTGCTACTGTGTAACCACGCATATTACTGCATTTTAACCACCGGGTATTCCAACAGTGTTAACGGTAACGTTTATGCCATTATTTATAAAAACTCAAATTTGTTGTTTTCTTCATCCGACAGTTATTTTGTTATGGGGCCCCCAAATGGCTGCGCCGTCGTACGAATATTCTCTGACAATAACAATATTCCACAACCAAACGAATATTCCCCGACAATAATATGTATTTTATAGCCACTTGCTTATTTTGAAAAAAATCACATATCACCCTTTACTTTAATTTTTTATCAATTTAATCATTAACTGAATAGAAAAATTGAATAATTTTATTTCATAAAATTCGGGGTCTTACAATCTCCATTCCTTATGAAATTTCGTCCCCAAAATTTACGTACCTGGTATTTCGAATAGTTGAGAATACCTTTCATTCATTTCAGATTCTATCTCCCCGATCATCATGATTTCTCCATTGCTCATCTACTGTATTTCAGATATCATTCTAGAATACAGCTTTAAAACAAAGGTTAATTAACACATCATAATTTGTTAACTAATCAAGTAACAAAAATTAGCTTATGTAGGACACACTAGCGAAGGATTTACTCATCTCTCCCCTCCTAGTTCTATTCCCCGATCTCTGCCAGAGATCATATCCCTAAGCTCTGATACCAACTATGACAACCACAAAATAGGTATAATTCCACCTAACCTATTCTGAGTCGCCAAGTACATGGTACAGAAAATAACTACAACTTTATTACAACCATTCTCGTGCAAAATACAACAACACATATGTTGTGAGTTTTGATACAAATATATACCAACTGTGACTCTCATCCCAACCTTGGATAGCACGTCACAATGGCACCTTACATAAAGGTATAGTGAAAAGCTGTTTTAGAAATTAGAATCTTTGGGAATTGCTCAAGGAAACTTTCGTACATGGGAGCCCATGCGTCTAGGTTATGATAGATGTCATATATCCACAGAATTATCATTGGTTGACCCAATAGACCCCAAAGAAAAATGAGAAGATTACTATCATATTTGTTCCAATGGTGAGTCTTCTTTTGACATATCATTATCTCCACTGTCTCTAATTGAGAGTTATACTTCAACTAAACACCAAGATTATATAGGTAGTGCTCGTAGATATTATCAGCAAGTGGATGAGCACAACCATGTCTTATGATGACACGAGGTTGTATGTTATTAGACATCTTGTATGATAGTGGAAAAACACCATTCCAACGTTGGTTCACCTCACCCTATTTGATTCACCAAATATAACTACTAAATGATGTATAAAATATAACACACTTTTCTATACTGTTTATGAAGAACTCCACAACTAGAGACCACTGTTCTATTCCCTTGTTACCCCCGCTCGACCCAGCTATATTCTTATTACCTGAAAGGAATTGTGAAGCAAAAGGGTGAGCTCAACTAGCCCAGTAAAGAATATATTGACTAAAGATAAATAAATTATCAATAGCCTTCAACAGTTATAAATCAGAGATTTAGAACATATGGTAGATTATAAAAATTTTCAACCATAGTTGTAGCGGAACGAGCAATCCATTAAAAGAGTCAAAGAGACCATAAAGTCTATTATCTTCTCCATGCTAAAAATCCACCAACAATATTTTATCCTTGTAACATCAATCAACAGTTCCTTTCCATAATTATATGAGTAACTCATAATCATAATTGTGATTCTAAATTCCTTTTCGCACCCAGTACGAAGATAATTTTCATCACCTGTCTTTACCTGAAACATCAAAGATCATGGATATACAAAATCAGAGTTCTTGTTCATAATCATACTAATAAATTCATCTTTGCACTACGGGCCAAAGATATTCATTAACAGTTCATCTTTGCACTACAAGCTAAAGATATTCAACAACAGGTTATCTTTGCACAACAAGCCAAAGATATTCAACAACAGGTCATCTTTGCACTACGAGCCAAAGAGATTCAACAAAAGGTCATCTTTGCACTACAAGCCAAAGATATTCAACAACATGTCATCTTTGCACTACATGCCAAAGATATTCAAACAACATGTCATCTTTGCACTACAGGCCAAAGATATTCATATCTCAAAGAAATACATAATCATTTCAGAATTTATATAAACCATAATTATAAACATGTTGATTAATTCATTCTTGCAGTTAAGCTAAAAATATTCAATTGTAAATTCAATGGTCATGATCATACTAGTCAACGATTCAACTTTGCACTACTGGCCAAAGAGAACCCATAGTCATGATCATACCATTAATCTACCCATCTTTACACTCAAGTCAAAGAGAAATTTCATCACCAGGATTATAAAAATGTTATATATGATAATAAAAATAATATGATCAAAACATGGATTTAATTTCAAGAGTAATATTCATAAATCAACGATAATTTGGTCACAAAAATAAAACAATTTTGTCGTGAATAGTACCCAGTGAATAGTAACTCGTGAATAGTAACTCATAAATAGTAACTCGTGAATAGTAACCCCAGCATGAAAAAGGTAGAAATTCCAAAATAAAATCCATACCAATATTTTGGTATAATGATATTGAAAGAATAATATTTCTTAAACTTATAAACAATTTATTTTAATTGTTTTTACTAAATAATGCATTTAATCATCCTAAAATGCCAAACTCATAAGATTTCATCACCAATAACCAAAACCCTCATAAAAAAAATCTGCATATACATCATATAGGATTCTCAAGCCATAAAATCCTATTTTCTAATTTTCTCACTTCACATAACATATTTAATTCATTTACTCATAACTAGTCCATTTTCATGAAAAATACCAAATCAGTACAAACAAATTTTCTTTTCTGGGATTTAGCAAAATATAGTCCCATATTGAACATATATTTTTCTCAGAATTTTTAAAATTCATTTACTATTTTTCATATGACCAAAACTGCCAAATATTTAGACATTTATCATAAATTGTACTTTTGTCCCAAAATTTACATATACTCCCAAAAAAAAATTCACCAAATTTGGAGTTAACCACAAGGAGTTATAAGGGTTTACTTTTAAAATAGTATTTTCTCATAAAATTCATAACTCTTAATCTATACATCCAAAAATCACCATTTTTGGACACAATCAAGAAAACTCATCAAAATATCATTTCAAATTTTTCTAGAATTTTTGAAGGTCAGAAAAATTACGAAACTGAAGAAACATAACAACCCTTAAAATACCTTACCTCAAAATAACAGTACTTCTGATCGGAATATCGGGATAAGGCTGAAGAAAACTTACACTGATAAATAGAAACTCATAAAGTATCTAAATACTTGAATGACTAAATTAAAAATGGAGGTATAGATGAAGGTACTATATTGTAATTTTTTTTCACATGATTAGAACTATTGAGTCACATGATTTACAATTGATTCACATGATTTACTATTAGGGGAGGTGGTGCAAGTTTCATAATACTTGCAGGACTAAATTAAAAATGAAGAAAACGAGGAAGGTATTATACTGTAATATATCGAGCCCCAAAACGTTCAATTATCAAAACTATATTTTCCTATAAATAAAAGCTCATTCTTCCTTCATTTCTAACCAATTCACTAAAGCTATAGAGCAATTATTATAGAGATAAATTATAGAGATAAAGAAGAAAAGAAGTCTACTACCTCACTAATCCAGTATCCAGTCTTCTTTTGAGGTAATGGGTATTATTTCTTTCGTATTCATGAAGAGAGCTATTGTTATTCCATTCGTTATTATTATGTTGGAATAACATGTCTATGCGAAGTACCGCATATATATTGAAATTCTTCTATTATTCCATTCCTTATTATTCTGTTGGAATAACCTGTCTATGCGGTCCATCACATGCCTGGTGAATTCTGTTGTTATTTCATTCTTTATTATTCTGTTGGAATATCATGTCTATGCGGATTACGCATGACCTTGTTCCATTCTTTATTATTATGTTGGAATATCATGTCTGTGCGGATTACGCATGACCTGGTTCCATTATTTATTATTCTGTTGGAATAACCTGTTTGTGCGGTCTATCGCATGCATGGTGAATTCTTTTGTTATTCCATTCTTTATTATTCTATTGGAATAACATGTCTATGTGGATTACCGCATGCATGGTGAATGATCCTTCGTATTCATTCTTTATTAAATTGTGGAAATGATCTGTCTACATGGATTACCGCATGGCAGGTGAAAATCCATTTGCAGTTTCATATATTCTATTATACTTGTATGAGATATCATTTCTTTTGTACTCGTCATGAAATATCATTTTCTTTGATATTTTTTCTTTTATGAGTTACTATTCACGGGTTACAATTCACCCGATTAGTATTCACTCGGGTATTCAGGGCACTTTTCGTGTTGGAGTACTATTCATGAGTTACTATTCACGAGTTACTATTCACAGGTTACTACTCACTCTAGTATCATTCAATCGGGTATTCGAGACACTTTTCGTGTCGGGGTACTATTCACGAGGTACTATTCCCGAAGTACTATTCACGGGGTACTATTCACCTGAAAAATATATTTCTTTTCTATCAAAATTATTTTTGGTACATGAATATTATTCTTGAATTTTACTCTACAAAGTAGTATCATGTTGACAATTTGGACGTTATTGATTTTTGGATAAATTAAATTTTAAATCTTTAAAATTTATCCTTGAACTTGTTTTATTGAATTATTATGTCATTGTGATCATCCTCAGGCTTATATTGTGATGAAAGTCATCTTTGGCTTACGTGCATAGATGGACTTGGTATGATTATGACCAGGGATTATTCGGTATAATCATGACCGTAATGTAACGAATGATGTGATAAAAGTCCTCATTGGCCTGTAGTGCATTGATGGACAGTTATTGATATGATTAAAACCAGATATTATTCGGTATAATCATGACCATTGATGATTACATGAATATCCTTGGTCGTAGTGCAGGGATGATTCGATGATGTGGTTTATTTATTACACTGAGTCTCAGCGATAAAGTTGATGAAAAACTTTTTAAATCATAGAAGATAGTAGATTTTATGCTCTACTTGACTCTTCTAATGGATTGCTTATTTTCGCTGCAGTTGTTAATCTAAAACTTGTTGTCTATTGTATTCTATCAGTTGTTATACTGTTGAAGGCTACATATAATTTATTCTGCATTATCTTAGTCATAATATTTCTTACTGGGCTAGTTGGGCTCACCCTTTCTGTCATTGTTCTCTTCAGAAAATGAGAATATATCTGGGATGAATCTGGGAATGGAGTGATGGTCCAGGATAAATGGCTTTAGTAGTCCTGACTATTCTACATAATAATGTGATAATAATTGTAATGAGGACAACATTGAGTGTGGATATTATCTAGATGACAATATTCTTGTTTAAACTCTCAGTTATGTTTTGTTTTATTTTACACGACTGTTGTATAATTAAGTTGTATTTGAATTTATGTACCATGTATCTGGCGACTCAAGATGGGTGATGTATACCTGTTTTGGGGGCGTCATAGTTGGTTAGGAAGTTCTTCAGGAAATACGTCAGGAAATTCACTAAAAACATAATATTATTCAAATCTGACGTATTCAAGTCCATGACATGAGTAAGAAAGCTTGACATGCGTTTTTTAATAAACGAATGGCTTTATGGCTTGATATGACAGTGATTGACTTTAATGGTTTGGTTGCTTGAATTTATACAATAGGTTCGTTAGGAATATGAAAACTAACAACCTTACGAAATCAATCAATTTTAGCACGATGGGTAGTTACCCATTCAATCCCTAAAATCACATCAAATGTAAGTATCTTTAAAGAGATAAGATCAATAGGTAGGGTGAGGGTACCAATGTGAATCACGAAAAATTTATAAACAGTGGATGTAATGAAAGTTTTTCCTAACGGAGTTTCAACAAATAAGTCAAAGTCTAATTTCTCAGGAGTCAAGTTCAAACGTTGAGCACAAACATAAGAGATAAATGAATGGGAAGAACCGGTATCTAGTAAGGTATAGACTTCTCAAGAGTTTATAATTAACTAACCCATGCTAACTTCGTTCGATTTCCTCGCGTTTTGGGCAGTCACGACAAACGCTCTTCCAGGAACCGCTGACTTTGACTTGTCCGGGACAACCTTTGGAGTCACCATCCCCGCTGGACTTGGTTTTGCTACAGGACAATCTCTAGCTATATGACCGTCTTTTCCATAACTAAAACATACCTTGGAAGGCTGTGAACAGTTTGGGCTTATATTTCCCTCATCTCTGCATCTGTAACATCTAACTGGCGGTCGTTTTCCTCCACAATGGTTATCATTATTCCGATGATCGTTGCCACTGGTACGATTATCATCGAGTTGTTGGTCGTTATTCTTTAGTTGAGCCGACTTATTATCGCGCTCTAATAACTGAGCCCTATTCACAACATCTGAATATAAACAAAGTTTGTGAGAAATGAGGTATTGACGTATTTCGGGTTTCAAACCTCAAAGAAACATTCGCGTCATTCGCTCCTCATTATCAACCAAATGGGATGCAAATCGGGACAACTCAGCAAACTTAGCTTCGTACTGCGACACGTTCATATTGTTTTGCTCCAGCTTGATGAACTCTACCTCCTTAATGTGACAAATACTTTCGGGAAAGTACTTGTCGTTGAACAATTCTTGGAACTTCTCCCAAGACATCTTTAGTGCGGAAGGCTGAGTACGCTTTATGGATTCCCACCAATAATCTGCCTCTCCTCACAATATAAAGGTGGCAAAAGGAACCTTTTGCTCCTCTGAGCATCCCAAGACATCAAATACTTTAGTGATATGCTTTATCCACGTCTCTACCGTAAGTGGTTCTGGCTTTCCCAAAAACTCCGGCGGTCCTAACTCCTTGAATTGCTTAGTGGTGACCATCCGTGAGTTGCCAGTACTGCTACCTGCATTTTGAATGAATTGTAGAAAGTTCACATCTCTCTCGTTTAGTTTTGCATGAATTGTAGAAAGTTCCTAAACATACCATCGTTCGTCATTTGGTCGGTGTTATTGTTTACAAGAGGGTTATTGCCTTCCTTATCCTGGGTTTTGATCAGTGGTGACTCAACGGTCTCATGTGCTCCATTGCTTATCTCAACATCTTCAGATGCCATTATACTGTCACAAAACAATGGTTAATTGACATGCCACATATTATCCCTATATTCTGACCGACCAATTAAATAACAAATAAGCTTAGGTAGGACACACTAGCGAATGATTTACTCGTCTCTCCCCTCCTAGTTCTATTCCCGGATCTCCGCCAGAGACCATATCCTTAAGCTCTGATACCAACTGTGATGCCCCCAAAATAGGTATACATCACCCACTCTGAGTGTGTCCCCCAAAACATGGTACAGAAACAACTACAACCTTATAAATACAATTGTCGTGCAAAATATGACAACACACAAACTGTGAGTTTGAATACAAATATTGTCTCATAGACAGTATACAAACTCAAAAAGAGTCCTCATTACAATTATCGATACACTATTTTACAAAATAGTGAGGACTACTAAAACAACTGTCTTGAACCATCACTCCACACCCCGACTAGTTCCCACTATATTCTCGTCTCCTGAGAAGAAAAATGGAACAAAAAGGAAAAAGGGTGAGCTCAACTAGCCCAGTAAGAAATATTATGACTAAGATAATGTACAACAAATTATCCTTAGTCTTCAACAGGGAAAATCGGATAGAATATAATAGACAACAAGTTTTAGATCAACAACTGTAGCGGAAACATCAATCCATTAGACGAGTTAAGTAGAGAATGAATTCTACTATCTTCTAAGATTTAAAAGTACATCATCAATATTTTTTCCCTGTAACATCAATCAATATACATCTTGAATCAAATATTCATCTTTGCACTACAGGCCAAAGATATTCATTTGTATCACTAGTTGGTCATGTTCATCTCAACACCTGTTCATCTTTGCACTACGGGCCAAAGATATTCATCAGTTAATCATTCATCTTTGCACTACAGGCCAAAGATATTAAGTAATATCATCATTTAGGACTGAGGATGATGAAAAATAGTTTTAAAGAAGCAAATCCAGTGAAATAAAAGGATAAAGATTAAGGATTCGTACTTTAAACAATCCGAGTTCAAAAATACTTCTTAATAAACCATAGTGGAGTAAAATTCAAGAATGAAGATCCAATAATAGACATCTTGGACAAAAAATGAAAAATTTATTTTTTGGTTAATAGTGTCATATTCGTGAACAGTATTCGTGAACAGTGCCGAATACGTGAATAGTGACATATACGTGAATAGTAACCTCGACACTTAAAATGTAGAAATTCCACAAGAAAAATCATCATACTTCCTGAATAGTACTCATGAATAGTAACTAATGAATAGTAACTCGTGAATAGTAACTCATGAATAGTAACCCCGACATGAGAAGGTAAAAATTTCATAATAAAATTCATACCAATATTCCGGTATAATGATATTGAAAGAAATAATATCTGTAAGACCCCAACTTTTATGAATAAAGAATAATTTTCTTGAATTATATTTTTAAATATTATGGTGTTGATTTGATATAATGTTATAGTTGTGGGTAATATTTATAAATTTTGCAAAGTAAGCAAGTGGTTATATAATATTCGATTAGTCGAGGAATATTCGTTTTTACAGGGAATATTAGTACAACGGTACAATCATTGGTGGACCCCATAACGAAAGTATTGTCGTATTTAGAAAATGACAAAATTATCTTTCTATAAAAATAACGGCGGAGGTATTACCGTTAAAACTGTTGAACTACCCGGTAGTAAAAGTACAGTAATACGCGTGGTTGCATAGTAGTACACGATATTGATTATTGATGCTTACGTGAGAAGTCACTCAGTTATACTCAATTATTGCTATAGTAGTTGCTGCATCATATCTCTCTCATTATTGATTAAATTATTGCTAAAGTATCATCTACATAATATGATATATTATTAAATCAATAATTGAGACGGCAAAGTTATTCATATTATTATTTGCAATATTGACAATGTCTAGAAGTTCTGTCAAGGAGATGTTTGGTCACCTAATTGCGCGTCAATAAGGAGAAATCCTTATCGGAAAGCCCCCTCTTTCCTGGGAACGACCTGGTTGTTAAATATTGTGAATTATAATATTAATGATGAATAAGTTAGTGTTGATTAAAGATGAATTTTATAGTTCCATTGTGTTGGACTTATTTGTGTTAGTATAATTGATGTTTGGAGGATATATTGTTCAATCGGGTATTCGGGAAACTTTTCGTGTCGGATTACTATTCATGAGTTACTATTCACAAGTTACTATTCACGAGTCACTATTCACGAGTTACTATTCATGTGGTACTATTCACCCGTAAGATATATTTCTTTTCGGTCCAAATCATTTTTGGGTACAATATTATTCCATGAGGAGATGTGCTAATTTTTCAGACCGTTGGTTAAAGATATAATAGTAAGTCAATATGGACCGTTGGTGGAAAGTTATAATAGTAAATCAATATGGATCGATGGTTTAAAGTTTTAATAGTAAAGCAGTATGGACTGTTGCTTTAAGTTTTAATAGTAAACCAATATGGACCGTCCGTTTAAAAGTAAATCAATCTGGACCGTTCATGAATTAGTTACTATTCAGTTCATTTTCCTATAAATAGAAGCTCATTCCTTCATTATTTCTTACGAATTCATTGAAACTCTAGATAGAGAAACTATAGAGAGAAAGAAAAAAAGTATTTTGTTACTTCACTTTTCCAATATCCAGTTTCTTCTAATGTAGGGAATATTATTTGTTGTACCCGTAAGGGGTATTATTTCTTTTGTATTCATGAAGAGAGCTTCTGTTATTCCATTACTTATTATTCTCATTGGAATAACTCAGATCGCATGAGCTACCCTATACTTGGTGAAATTCTTACATTATTCCAAAGATTTATTATTCATTTGAAATATCGTGCATGGCTTTTTCATGGGACCTAGTTCGAGATTTATTATTCATTTGGAATATCCTGTTTGTGCATTTTCTGTAGAAACTGGTTTCGTTATTTATTATTCGTTGGAATAACTTTTGCTGCATGCCGATTCTATCGCATGCATGGTGATTTCTTTGGTTATTCCATTCTTTATTATACTCAGTTGGTTAAAACTTTGACTTCTATACTCCATGAAATTAGTGGAATATCCTTAATATTTGCGCTTCATCCAGTATCTTTTCATGGAAATATTCTTCCGAGCATTCTTGAATTTTACTCTACAAAGCGAGATCATGTTGACAATTTGGACGTTATCGGTTCTAGATAAATTAATTCTTGAACTTGTTTTATTGAATTCTTATATCATTGTCATCATCCTCATGTTTATATTTTGTTGAAAGTCATCTATGGCTGTAGTGCATAGATGGACTTGGTATGATTATGACGATGGATTATTCGATTGTAATCATGACCGTAATGTTACAAATGATGTGGTAAAAGTCCTCATTGGCCCGTAGCGCATTGATGGACAGTTGTTGGCATGATCATGACCATTAATGAATACACAAATGTCCTTGGCCTGTAGTGCATGGATAATTTATGGTCGTGATACTAAAGAATATCAATGGTCTTAGTGCAGGGGTGATTCGATGATGTGGATTATTTATTAAGCTGAGTCCCAGCGATAAAAGTTATGAAAAACCCTTTTAATTCATAGAAGATAGTAGATTTGATTCTCTACTTAACTCTTCCAATGGATTGCTTATTCCGCTGCAGTTAAACTTGATATTTATTATATTTTATCAGTTTAACATTGTTGAAGGCTAACAATAAATTATTCTGCATTATCTTAGTCATAATATTTCTTACTGGGCTAGTTGAGCTCACCCTTTTGCTTTCATTGTTCTCTTCAGGAAATGAGAACGTAGCAGGGACTAGTCGGGGAACAGAGTCATGGTCCTAGATGGTGCATTAGTAGTCCTCACTATTCTGTGAAATAGTGTGATAATATGTAATGAGGACTCCTTTTGAGTTTTTATACTCTCTAGTAGACAATATTTGTATTCAAACTCACAGGTTATGTTTTATCGTATTGTACACGCCGGTTGTATAATTAAGTTATATTTGAATTCAGTACCTTGTATCTGGCGAACTAAGATGAGTGATGTATACCTGTTTTGGGGACGTCACAGTTTGTGTCAAAGCTTAGGGATATGATCCCTGGCTAAGATGTGAGAATAGAACTAGGAGGGGAGAGACGGGGAATTCCTTCGCTAGTATGACCTACCTAAGTTTTTTTTGGTATTTAATTGGTCGGTCAGAATATAGGGATAATATGTTACATGTTAATTAACCTTTTGTTTTGTGGTAGTATCTGAAAATGACATCTGAGAATGTTGAGAATAGCAATGGAGCACAGGCGACCGTTGATTCACCACATATCAATAATCAGGATAATGTGCATCAGGAAGGCGACAATCCTCATGCAAACAACAACACTGACCAAATGATGAATGATCGAATGTTCAGAGGCTTTATGCAATTCATGCAACAACAGACGAGAGCGGCTCCTGTCCAAAATGTAGGTGGAAACACTGGAAACTCTCGGACGGTCACCGCTAAATAGTTCAAGGAGCTGGGACCACCGGAGTTTATTGGAGAGCCAAAACCACTTAAGGCGAAGAATGGATAAAGCAGATCACCAAGATATTTGATATCTTAGGATGCTCCGAGGAGCAAAAGGTTCCCTTTGTCGCCTTTATGTTGCGAGGAGAGGCATTTTACTGGTGGGAATCGGTAAAGCATACTCAACCTGCCTCACTGAAGATGTCTTGGGAGAAGTTCCAAGAACTATTCAACGATAAGTACATTCCCGAAAGTATTCGTCACATAAAAGAGGTAGAATTCATCAAGTTGGAGCAAAATAATATGACCGTATCGCAGTACGAAGCCAAGTTTGCCGAGTTATCTCGATTTGCGTCCTACTTGGTGGATAAAGAAGAGAGAATGACGCAGATGTTTTTAAGAAGTTTGAAGCCGGAGATATGTCAACATCTTATTTCTTATAAACTGTGTTTGTATTCAGATGTTGTAAATAGGGCTCGATTAGTGGAGTAGCGATAACGAAAGTTAATGTAACCAAAAAGAGAGCGGTACGGCAAGAAAAATGATAATACCAAAGGAGAGCGATCATCGAAGCGGTGACAACAAGCGTGGAGGGAATCAACCGGCCAGAAATGGTAACCACTTCGATGGTAATCAGGGCCAAAACAATAAGAATGGTCATTTCAAAAAGAGGAGATTCAACAATGATGGAAGGACGTCAGCACCAGCACCCGTTGTTAAGGAAGGAGAACGACCACCTATCATATGCTTCAAATGTGGAGGGGAGGGACACATCAGTCCAAACTGCGCGATGTCGTGAAAAGCATGTTATAATTGTGGAAGAGAAGGTCACTTAGCCCGATTTTGTCGTTCACCAAAGACAAGTTCAGCTAGGATGGAGGTACCAAAGGCCGTCCCAAAAAAGTCAAAGCTTGTAGTGCAAGGGAGAGCGTTTGTTGTGACCTCCCAGAAAGCAAGGAACCTGAATGAGGTCATCACGGGTAAGCTTATCATAAATTCTAGCGAAGTCTATACTTTATTTGATACCAGTTCTACCCATTCTTTTATTTCTCCTACTTGCGCTCAACGATTAAATTTAACTCCGGACAAATTAGACTTTGACTTATCTGTGGAAACTCCGTTGGGAGAAACCTTCATTACATCCACTGTTTATAAGTCTTGTTTGGTTCAAATCGGTAACCGCACATTACATGTCGATCTTATTTTTTAAAAATACTTGCGTTTGACGTAATTCTAGGGATTGATTGGTTAAATACTCATCATGCAAAAATTGATTATTTTCGTAAGGTTGTTAGTTTTCATATTTCTAATCAACCTATTATGCGAATTCAAGCGACCAAACCATTAAAATCAATCACGGTCATTTCAAGCCATAAAGTTATTCGTTTATTGAAAAATGGATGTCAAGCTTTCTTAGCTCATGTCACAGATTTAAACAAAAATACGTCAGTTTTGAAAGATATTTCTATTGTTAATAAATTTCCTGACGTATTCCTTGAAGAACTTCCTGGCCAACCCCCAGAGCGTGAAATTGAATTTTGTATCGACCTTGAACGTGGTACAAAACCCATTTCCAAAGCCCCATATCGAATGGATCCTATTGAACTTCAGGAGTTAAAGACCCAATTGCAGGAATTGTTAGACATTGGTTTCATTCCCCAAATACGTCTCCTTGGGGTGCTCTGTTCTATTCGTGAAGAAAAAAGATAGGAGTATGCGACTTTGTATTGATTATCGGGAGTTGAATCATGTCACCATCAAAAATAGGTACCCATTGCCACGTATTGATGACCTGTTTGACCAGTTACAAGGAGCCAAATTCTTTTCAAAGATTGATCTTCGTTAGGATATCACCAATTGAAGATTAGAGCAGATGACATTCCAAAGACGGCTTCGAACTCCGATGACGGAATTATGAATTCCTAGTCATGTCCTTTGGATTGACTAATGCTCCTGCTGCCTTCATGGATATGATGACCAGATTATTCAAGGAATATTTGGATAACTTTGTGGTCGTCTTTATTGATGACATCCTTATTTTGTTAGGTTTGTAAAATTCATGAACGTAATCAAATTGCACAAATAAATTGGAAACGTGTAAAAATCAGAGTTTAAAAAATTTACAAACCATATACCCGGATCATCCTTTATGCGCAATTATTAATTAAATGAAAAATTGAAGAACAAGAATCATACCCTTGAAGATCCGAGCTTCCTCAGGTACAAGTTCACCTCCAATTCTTTTCGCGTTCAACTTGAATCCACCGGGTTTGGTTCCTTCCTTTGATCAACGTTAGCCACCCAAGTGTTTGGCCTCTAGAGGTGATCCACCAAGGAAGAAGAAGGATTCAAGAAGATGGGTGGTTGGCCAAACCCTAGTTTTTCTATCTCTATAGAAAGGGAGCGTACTCTCCAACCATTGGAATTATAACGTGGTCTTGATATCTGATATAAGACTCCTCTTATAAAGATATCAAGTAACCCTATTAAAAATAAGGTATTATTTAATTAAACCCTTTTAATTAAAGGGGCTCCCTAATCTTATTAGGGATAATTAATTAAACTCATTTAACTAATTTTCCTTCCTAATCCAATTAGGAATAAATGAGAGTACCTATATTAAATTAATTCCTAAACTCTTTTAGAAATTAAAATAATAATAATAATTGTAATAATATTAATAAGACTCCTCTTATTAATTTATATTTAATATTTCTAAAATATTAAATAATAATATTAAGCTATTTAATTTATTCTATCACCATAGATTAAATTAAATATACCTAACTATATTATTACGATTATGCCATTAACTTCTTAAATAATTATTCTTCCTTTTATGGTGTGACCCTTTAGGTTCTCCATATTAAACGGTTGTGAATAAATCAATTAGAACAATTCTAATCTTATTTAAATAAATAAATTAAACAATTAATTTATTTAAATAAATAATATTTATTCTACAATAGGATAAGCTTCCCCAGCGATCAACGACTTTCCGGATAATATAGATTTCAACATTAATCATAAAAGAACCTTTGAGTAAATAGTTTCAGTACAATTCAATCCTTCCACCATACAATGTCCCAATTAAATATAAGACATGGAATTCTTTGTCAAGTCTTATTTTATTTAATTATATGTATTTCGATCCTTAAATGCACAACACAAATAATGCAAATTAGAAACTCCTTTCTAATTTCATTACGCGCTTAACCATCTGGGTTGTCATTTATCGAATCACATAAGACATTTCTTCTTTTAATAGAAGTGGTAGATTCTTTATTGATCATACATTATCTCCATGTACAACTTATTATACCCAAGCATACCCTTTGATATACCCTAAGGGTTTTAAGGAATAAGTCAAAGTATAACTCATCATACACAAGATACTATGATGATCTCAAGTCCAAGGATCACTTGTACTACTATCACACTGAGAATTCCTATTGATGAGCAAGTAAAACTCCATTAGGTATTCCTTAGCGAGCCACGTTCAAGTGAACTTATTCTCTAATAAGCACCTACATACTTGCTTTAGTGTCTCCACACAAATGATCATGAGATCAATCATCCTCATCCAACGAGCAAGTTAACGTATGTATCAATCTATCCGGATTCACTAATCCCCAATTTAGTAATCCAATGATTGGGAACTATTTTAGTTTTAAGCTTTCTAAGAATTTAGATCTCATTAGAATGATCATCATCATTATTCTAAAAGCATTGCTTAAAACTATGGGTTTATCACATATTATAAAACAACATCATGTAGATAATTAAAAGCCTTTAATAAATTAATATTTTTTATTAATAAATGAATAAGATTGTTACAAAGTATATGCTTTATCATTAAACATGATTGGCTTGTGTACACACTACTTTCAATCTCCCACTTGCACTAAAGCCAATCGTCATGGTATCTCATACTCTTCTTCTCTAAGTGACGATTATCCTGCTGTTGGATAAGCTTTAGTTAATGGATATGTAATGTTGTTCATGAGAGTCCATTATCTCTATAGTGATTTTCCATCTTTCAATGATTCTAATAATCAAATGAAAGTGCCACAACACATGTTTAGATCCAAAAAGAGACTTAGGAACTATTCCTAGTTCTGTAATGAACTTTTAATCCAAACAATCAACTTGCAGTTTCATTTATAGCTATATACTTTGTCTTTATCACTAAACCAGCAACTCTTTGCTGTTTGGAACCTTTCCAATTCACTGCACCACTGTTCAAGATAACGCTTTACCTTAAAGTGGATTTTTCGTCATCTTAGTGCGTTCTGAAAAACTTGAGTCATTAAGCCCTCTAGTTTTAATTTAGACCCACCATGAATATGATCACATCCTTAGTGCTTGGGTTAAGCACTTTAAGATGTTTTAACTAACTCATAGTGAACTTCTCCATAATATGGTGATCAACATCGGTCTCGTACATTTCATTGCATACATGATTGTCACTCATGCGACTCTCTCTTTTGAGAGTCATGGGGACTATTAAGAGAGATACACTCCATAGCTCATCGACATGAGACATCTCTTGGAGTTTGCCATGCTAAACGACTTTAGCATCAAATTAATATACGTTCCTTTGGTTAAGTCGAGCATCCTCTTGTATCTATCTATATAGATTTTATCCCCAATTAAGATACTCTTCCCAAACCATTCATGGAGGAATGTTTAGGCAACTTTATCATTACTGATTGTAGCATTAGTATGTCATTCCTTATCCGTAGTATATCAACATATAATATTAGGAATGTCACGGCGCTCCCACTATCCCTTTTGTACACACTAGAACTCTTACCTCATCGTATGTAACTGGATCATCATCTTCTATGATGTGTACCTCATCATCATCATCTACGATGAATCCATACCTCCTAGGTATCTTTGGACTATTCCGATTTGATTATTTGCCAGGTACAATAGGTCTATCTATAGGTTCCTCTTATTTGACTTATAGTGTTTTGTGTTTCTTGAACTCTTCAAGATCTATTATTCTCCCACTAGCCCCTTCAATAATAAACACATTTATCTTAGAAGGCAGCGTGTTTCGCAACAAACACCTTTTGCTAAGTAGGATTATAGAACATATACCCTAAACTTACTTTAGGATGTCCCACAAATTGTACTTGTCAAATCTTGTCCCAAGCTTATCCTTTGAAACATTTTCACATAAGTTGGACAACCCCTTAACTTAACATACTTAAGATTAGGAATCCTCCCTGTCCATAACTTTTACGGAGTCTTGGGGTGGGATTTTGAGGTTACCTTTTAGTAGATATATACTGACCATTTCTAGGACATGACCCTAGAAGAATACTGGAATGTCGGTAAAATAATTATGGACCGTACCATGTCCAACAAGGTACGATTTTTCCTTTCAGATACATCAATCAATTATAACGTATCAGGAGGCGTCCACTATGAGAAAACCATTTGAGATGATTTAGAAACTTATTGCTCAAGTATTTATTCCTTGATCTAATCAAAGAATCTTAATACTTTGTCAATTTGTTTCACTTATGAATTCTTTGAACTTTTCAAATAATTCACACATGTATTTCATTAAATACACACATTTAACTCTTTGAATGATCATCTCCTTTTCTTATACTAGTTTGTTCAATTTGTAAAATTATTTTCACGTAAGTCAAGTATACAAAATCCATTAAGTGATATTCCAGTCCTATACAAAACATTATTATTATAAATAGAACAACAATTGTTCTTAAATATATTACCAAAGATGTCATTGTCCAACAATAAAATGGAAAAAATGTTTCAACGAGAACTGGAATACAATAACAACTTATTGACTTAATAGACTTGCGTGTAGGCATTGCTAAACTATAAGTTTCTATGGCTAATGTAGCAACCTTTGCTTCATTTCCCCACATAAGATTATTTATCTTTGTTTAGCTTTCTACTTCTTCTTGGTCCTTCATAAATCTATATTTATGATAACCAAAGTCGATATCCAATATCCAAGTAGAACCTTGACTTAATGAAAATTTATTTTAAATCTTGAACAAAATTGTATTTATAACCGAAACTTCATTAAGCTTCTTTGGTTAGCCAACGCAAGATACTTCTCGCAGCTTTCTTCCAAAGTGTCAAAGCTTATTGCGGTGGAAGCAAACTCCTTTGCTATCCATATCGATTTTGTTCTTATTATCCTTTGTTTATGCCTTTCTATATACCTTCTTTGAATAGTTCTTCTTTCGGAAGATCCTTTGGCCCCTACCAAGAAGACATGGTCTTTCTTGGTTGGAAAGTGACTCTCATCATTTTTCAACATGTTAAGCAAATCAACGAAGTCGATATCTAGCTTGTTTATATGAAAAATTCACAACAATTGTGAAAGGAGTCCGGAGTGAGTGCAAGATCAAATCTTGGCTCAACTCTCCATCCATGACAAAACCAGTTGTCTAATTAATCAATCAAATTGATTATGTTAAGAACTTTTATTCATGCTTTATAGTGCCATTGGCCATTCTAGATCGGAAGAGCTCCTTAGATATGTCGATATCTATCGGTCCTACTTTCCTCACCATCAACTACTTGATGTGCGGGAATATAGTAGGAGCATCCATAGTTTTCGTCTTGTATTTGAAGCTCGTTACTCATGGATGCGAGCATGATGCATTGAGCCAACAGTGCATCATCTTGCCACTTTCTAAAAGTAGCAATCTCTTCCTCAGAGGCATTGTCTGCAACCATTGCAGGGATAGGCGTATTAAGGACATAAGATAGCTTTTCAGCTATGAGAACTATTCTCAAATTCCTTAACCAATCCGATTAATTCGGTCTGGTTAATTTAGCATCTAATATGCTTCGCAGTGATAGTAATTTTAGACATTGTAAAATTCTGTAAATGAATTTATAATTAACAACATTTTAACATACATTCTTTTATTAATTACCAAAATAAATTAGGTCTTGTTTTAAATTGGTATCTCCCACTATTTTTTCAAACTATATTACCTCACTTATATAGTTCGGCAAAATCTAATTAAAGATTTGCTAGTGAGAATAAGGATCCCATTTCAAATGTATATAGCCTTGTGGTGACACAACAAACTATATATAAATAAATAGGTAGACAACTTTTGTCAATTACATCAACTATGCAACTCCTTTTCTTTTGCCTCTTAGATTATTTTGATCAAGTGGTGGCACATCAAGAATCAAAATTATCCAAGTTAAGTCCGACCTAGCACTCCATATATTCAAAAAGAAAAATATCATCCTTGTGGTGACACAACAAAACAATATTGTTCAATTTTCTTTATAAGCATCAAAATGATGATAATTAACATCTTAAATACTTAATACTTGCCTTGTGGTGACACAACAAACTCATATTAAATATTTAATACTCTATTAATTTTATCATGCTAGAAAGCGACGTTCGATATTCCAAATATCTTTGAAGCGCTTAGGACTTAATATAAAAATTGAGGGGTTTGTTATTAATTTGTCTCATCTTGTTTAATGGCATTTATGCATATATATATATAAAATACGCGTTATATTAATGAACATGCTGAAGCATGTTTGCATAATATATAATATATATAGTATAGGCATGCACATATAGAATACTATATTCTACTCGAATTGATTATGGACTTTTATTCTAGTTTGGTTCACTAGAGCCACCAAGTGAACCAAAAGGTCAAACCCTAGGGTGCAAGAAATAATATTTAAATATAACTATTACATTTAAACCCTGCTCCATTACAAAGCGGGTCTTCAAGCGCTCCTTGCTCCTTGATCTCTAATTCTTCAAAATTAATTCTAACTATTCCTATTACAAAACTATTTAAAATAAATAGAAACATTGATCGTGATCGAGGGGAGGTACATAGGAGGAGATAGAATTTATATTAAGAAAAATTAGAGAAGGCAGGTAATGCAGACCCCATTTAATAAAACTCATACATTCATGCATCCAACTAAAATAAAATCCAATCACATTGGTCGATAGTCCATAATCAATCCCATTTATTATCATACACATCACCATATGCATCAATAAATAACATTCATATCATGAATAATTAACATTCAATATATATATTGATATCATTTAATGGACAAATTTAGTTAGTATAAAATCTAATTTTCAATCAAAATCCTTTATTTTAATCCAAATTTAAATCAAAATAAAACTATTTTATTTTAATTTATCCAATTTTGAATAAAATAAACTATTTTATTTTAATCAAAATAAACTCATTTATTTTAATTAATCATGGAATCAAATTCCATATAAAAAAATAAATAACTCCTTTATAAAAGAAAACACGGATTCTCTTTCCTATTCACAAATAAACACTTTTATTTTGAATAATATGAAATCTTATTTCATATCTAAATAAACCGCTTTATTTAAGGAAATTAGGATTTCTTTCCTATTCACAAATAAACTCCGTTATTTTGAATAATATGAAATCTTATTTCATATCTAAATAAACTCCTTTATTTAAGGAAAGATGAAATTCAATTTCAACTCCAATTAGTTATCATGGAATCCAATTTCAACTCTAATTAGTTAGCATGAAATTTAATTTTAAAATTAAAATAAATTATTTATTTTAATTATAAAATTATTATATATATATATTACGTTATATATAATATATATATCACGGAAGAAACAAACTGTTGTTCCTTTGATTTCAAAGATTTCCGTTATTCATAAACATAATATATATATATAAAAATAAATAAGGTGAATCACCTTAATTTCATGAATCCTGTTACTCCTTTTAACATGTTATAACAAGTACACCATGTGAATCCTGTTACTCCTTTATGATGGAGTAGGCCACGTGAATATCCAGCATCACTTTGATTACTTCTTCTCAAAATAAAAAAGCGTGATCCGCAATATAACATATTTTCGATAACAAAAGAATTCGACTCCTCTTTTTTTTTTTTTTTAATAAATTTTATACAAAAAAAATTATGCCCAATTAAATTGTTCTAAACACATATCAATATACATATCAAATTAAAATAATTCGCATAAAGGTTTGGCTCTGATGCCACTGTTAGGTTTGTAAAATTCATGAACGCAATCAAATTGCACAAATAAAGCGGAAACGTGTAAAAATCAGAGTTTAAAAAATTTACAAACTATATACCCGGATCATCCTTTATGCGCAATTATTAATTAAACGAAAAATTGAAGAACAAGAATCATACCCTTGAAGATCCGAGCTTCCTCAGGTACAAGTTCAACTCCAATTCTTTTTGCGTTCAACTTGAATCCACCGGGTTTGGTTCCTTCCTTTGATCAACGTTAGCTGTGACGCCCCCAAAATAGGTCCATTCCATCCAACCCATTCTGAGTCACCAAATACATGGTACAGAAATAACTACAACTTTATTATTACAACATATAAACTGTGAGTTTAAATACAGATATTGTCATCTAGACAATATCCACATGCAAATAAATCCCCATCATAATTATTGATACATTATTTTACAAAAATGGTGAGGACTACTAAACAACTCTCTCTAGAACCTTCATTCTATACCCCGACTAGTACTCGCTACATTCTCGCCTCCTGAGAAGAAAAATGGAACAACAAGGAAAAGGGTGAGCTCAATTAGCCCAGTAAAGAATATTATGACTAAGATAATATACAACAAATTATCGTTAGTCTTCAACGAGGGAAAAATCTAATAGAATACAATAGACAACAAATTTTAAATCAACAATCTGCAATGAAACAACAATTCATTAGAAGAGTTAAGTAGAGAATGCAGACTACTATCTTCTATGTATGAATTTAAAAGTTCATCGTCGATATTTTATCCTGTAACATCAATCAATATATATACGGAATCAAATATTCATCTTTGCACTCTGAGGCCAAAGATATTCATCGATTGGTCATGTTCATCTAAACACATTCATCTTTGCACCACGGGCCAAAGATATTCATCAAGAAATCATTCACCTTTACACTACAGGCCAAAGATATTCAGTAATATCATCATTTAAGACTGAGGATGATGAAAAATATTTCAAAGAAAACGAATCCAGTGGAACAAAAGAACAAATATTAAGGATTCGTATTTTAAACAATCCAAGTTCAAAAATACTTCATAAGTAATCAGAGTGGAGTAAAATTCAAGAATGATCAAAACATGGATACAATCAAAGCTAGTATCCAGAATAGATATTTTAGACGAAAAGAAAAATTTTCATTTTTCGGTGAATAGTGTCGTATTCGTGAATAGTGCCGTATACGTGAATAGTGCCGTATACGTGAATAGTAACTCCGACACCAAAAGATAGAAATTCCATAAAAAAAACATCTTCACGCTTCATGAATAGTACTCGTGAATAGTAACTCGTGAATAGTAACTCATGAATAGTAACTCGTGAATAGTAACTCATGAATAGTAATCCCGACATGAAAAAGTTCTAAATTTGATAAAAAGTTCCAACCAATATTTCAGAATAATGATATTGAAGAAATAATATAATTTGAGAAGAAAATAACATCCCTTACCTCGAAAGACAGTACTTCTAGTTGAAACACCGGATATAGGCTATGACTTGAACTTGCACCGTATAGCAATACTCAAGTATACTCAAAATACTCACAAGAATATGCTCGATAATATAGAGAGAGAAAACTTCAGTTTCTGGTGTGATTTTCAATTCTAACCTAAGCACTATTTATAGGAAAATGCTTAGAACACCAAAGCAGAAAATTGAATATAATAATATTATTTATAAACAAAATTCCTTAGCCCATCTTTGAAATCTGATTTCAGCCATAGCACATGTTAAATGAGGTTCACAAACTCACCAAAAAACGTTTTCTCAAAATAATTAATTAAAACTCCCAAAAATCAATTATTTGAACTCGAACTTCAATAATTCATAATAAATAGCCCTTTTATCAGAAAATTGAATCTCGCTTAGTTTTTATAGGAAATTCAATTCTCTACAACTTTGCGGAAGAAAGTTTTTCCAAATTCCAAACAAAAATTGACCGAAATTCATAAGCCAGGCGATTTTACGTGTTTATAATCAAATTTGATCAATAATTGTGTCCACCAACACACAAAATATGTGTTAAACATTTAATGCCACAAAAATACTCTTCATCCTCATATACTCATATATCCCACATTCATTATATAAAATATCACCGTTAATATATTATTAAAATAATATATTTAAATGAATTATTTTATCGTAAAAAGATAAAATATTAATTTTCAACAATTTTCATTTTAAAATTTTTCTCCATCTATATCCACATAAAATCAATATTTTCCTCATTATATGAATCAATACTTAATTATTCACAAATAATATTACTGGAATCACAATATTGACAACCGGTAGTTCCGGAAAGAAGGGGCTTTCAATAAGGATCTCTCCTTCTTTGGCGCAATAATTAGGTGACCAAACTCGTCCTTAGACGAACTTTCTAGACATTGCCAATAATGTTATCCAATAATATTATTCAGATAATATGAATTATTAATTCAGATAATGAAAAAATACGTGTAATGACAATTATTAAAACAACAAAGAATATAAAATATCAACGCAAAGAATTATTAAATCAATAAAATATTGATAAAGTAATTATCGTAACAATTATTGAGTAGTGCCTTCATACGTAAGAATCAATAATTGGTGCAATCTGGTGTCTTCTTGTTCAACAACGCGTATTAGTGTGTTTTAACCACCGGGTATTCCAACAAGATAAACTGGTAACAACTACGGCAGTTATTTATAAACAACTTATATTTGTCGTTTTCTTCATCCAATCGCTTTCGTTATGGACCAACAAAAGAGGCTGCGGCCGCATTTAATATTCCCGAAGCATCTGAATATTCCACGACCAAACGAATATTCCCAACGATAATGAATATTTTATCACCACTTGCTTATTTAAAATATTTGCGCATTTTACCCATAACTAACCACATTAATCAAATCCACCCTTACTATTTCAAAATAATAAATAAAGTAAATTCCTTTTTATTTAAAAATTTTGGGGTCTTACAACCTCCCTCCTTATGAAATTTCATCCTCGAAATTGGACTTGCACGTACACAGTGTTTGAAAAGATGAGATTACCTCGCTTTCATTTCTGTTTCCAACTCCCAGGTCATTTCCTCAATAGCATGGTTTCTCAACAAAACTTTAACTTGTGGTATAACCTCGGTACATAGGACATGTTCTTTCCTATTCAAGATCTTGACAGATACCTCCTCGTACGTTAAGTCTTCGGCTATCTCGTCCGGTTCTAACTTAATGAAGTGGTTCGGGTCGTCCACATATTTACGTAACATCGATACGTGAAAAACGTTATGAACACGCGTCATACTTGGCGGTAAAACGAGTCTATAGGCCACAGTTCCTATTCGATCGAGAATTTCAAATGGATTAATAAATTGAAGGTTTGAGCTTTCCTCACCTCACCGATTCTCGCTTTTGAAATAACAACTTCTTGCACCTCCTTCTTCAAATTCATCAGCTCCGGTGTGTAGCTTGAACAACTTTAACTTTATCGATTAAAGTCGATTATACTCGTATATCATCACGTGGGTAACTAGAGTTTTCATCTCCATCTCTATTTTTTGTAAATTATCTGAAATTAGTCTTTGACAATATCGTATTTTCGTACTTGTATATGATCTTCTACTCAACACGTCACTACCACGTTCGCTTTTCGGGATGGCATGGGAGAACATGTCTTTGAAATGAGTCTCCTCTTGAGTTCTCCGAAGCTCTTCCCACATTCCTTGCTCCATTCGAATTTTGTATCTCTACGAGTCAGCTGCGTTAATGGAATAGCGATTCGAGAATATCCTTCAACGAATCTCTCGATAATATCCAACTAAGCCTGAAAGCTACGTATTTCGATTCTGAGACTTAGGTTGTTCTCAAGCTGTGACTCATATCCCAACCTTGGATAGCACGTTACAATGACACCTATCGGTTTACTATCATACGAATATGGTGTCCCCTACGGAGAGTCCGGCTTGGTGCATTTCACAAAGGAAGTCACCGGATAAAGGGCTCGGTACCAAATTTATAGTTGAATTTTAACTCACGAAGTTCAATAGGAGCCATTCGATATGAGATTTTAGAAATGAGTTTTGTCACCGGGTTCAAAGTCGATACAAAATTTAATATCGATCTTTGGGAGTAAGCCAAGAAATTCTTTGAAATCGTCGGGAAAAATAAATAACAATGGGAATATTATTCAAATCGGCGTGTCTTTTATTCAAATCCATAACATGGACTAAGAAAACTTGACATCCGTAATAAACGAATGACTTCATGGCTTGATATGAAAATGTTTGACTACAATGGTTTGATTGCTTGAATTGAATAACGGAGTTGCTTAGGAATATGAAAACTAACAACCTTACTTAAAGTAATCAATTTCGGCATGATGACTAGTTAACCTTAAAATCACATCAAAAGCAAATATCTCTATAGAAATAAGGTTAACGGTAATGTGATAGTGACAACTGAATCAAGCAAGATTTCTAAACAACGGATGTAATGAAAGTTTCTCTAAGCGAGTCTCCATAAATAGGTCAAAGTCTAATTTCTCCGTAGTCAAGTTCAAACATTGGCGCAAGGCGAGAGAGATAAAAGAATGGGTAGAACCCAATTATCTAGTAAGGTATAAACTTCGCAAAAATTTATAATTAACTAATCCGTGCTAAATTCGTTCTTCGGGTTCTCGCATTTTGACCGGAAATTCACGACAAACGCTCTTCCGGAACCGTTGACTTTGACCTTTATGGGACATCCTTTTGAGTCACCATTCCCGCTTGACTCGGGTTTCGATATCGTCATAATCTCGGCGATATGTCCTTCTTTTCCACAATTATAGCATACCTTAAAGCTGTTGTTGTGGGTAGTTTGGGTGATATGTCCCTCTTTCCGCATTTGTAACATCGACCCGGTGGTCTTTCTCCTCCTTGGAACCGGTTACTCTTGGCGCCGACGTCTTCACATGGTCGTTGTTGAATCTCCTCTTTTAAAATCTCCTCCCGACTCGCTTCTTCTATTTTCATGGCCACGATTACCACCAGAGTGTTTACCGCCTTTGTCCGTATTCTTCTTTCTCCATTGGTTATTGTTATTACGATGATCGCTATCTTGGTGATGATCACGGTTATGGGTCCTCGGTTGAACGTACTCGTTATCTTGCTCTAACAACCGAGCCACGTTGACAACATCTCGAATAGAGAGAAAATTTATGAGAAATGAGATATCGGCGTATGTCGGGTTTCAAACCTCGAAACATCGCGTCATACGTTCCTCATTCTCCACTAAATGAGGTGCAAACACGGATAACTCCATGAACTTCGCCTCGTCGCATGGGACAAAATCATTTTATTTCGCTCCAGTCTAATAAACTCCACTTCTATTATATGACGAATACTTTCAGGAACGTACTTGTCATTGAACTGTTTCTGAAACGTCTCCCATGACATGCTGAGTGCAGCTGGATGGGTACGCTTCACAGATTCCCACAGTAATCTGCCTCGTTACGGAACATAAAAGTAGCGAATGGAACTTTCTGTTCCTCCGTGCATCCTAAGACATCGAATATCTTGGTAATTTGCTTGACCCATGTTTCCGCCATGATCGGATCCGGCTTTCCCCATAATTCTGGTGGTCCCAACTCTTTGAACTGCTTGGCTGTGACCACCCGTGAATTGCTATCATTTCCTCCTGTATTTTGAACACGAGTCTCCCTCATCTGATTTTGCATGAACTGCAAAAAGCTTCTAAACATCCCCTTGTTCATCATACGCTTTCGGTGGTGTTGTTCACGGGAGGTACATTGCCACTGTTGCACGTTCTCCTCGTTGGTAAAGCACGAGCATCTCCACGATCTCATTTACTCCTTTGTTAATATTCTCGATTCGACATTCTCAAATCATCGTCATAAAACAAGGGTTAATTAAGGAAATCAATATATCACATAATATCCCTATATACTTAACCAACTAATAAATAAGCTTAGGTAGGACACACTAGCGAAGGATTTACTCGTCTCTCCCCTCCTAGTTCTATTCCCGATCTCTTGGAGATCATATCCCTAAGCTCGATACCAAATTGTGACACCCCAAAATAGGTCCATTCCATCCAACCCATTACGAGAGTCGCCAAATACATGTGTACGTAAATAACGACAACTTTATTATTACAACATATAAGCTGTGAGTTTAAATACGAGATATTGTCATCTAGACAATATCCACACGCATAAATAAATCCCCATCATAATTATTGATACATTATTTTACAAAATGGTGAGGACTACTAAACAACTCTCTCTAGAACCTTCATTCCCATACCCCGACTAGTACTCATTTACATTCTCGCCTCACGAGAAGAAAAATGGAACAACAAGGAAAAGGGTGAGCTCAATTAGCCCGATAAAGAATATTATGACTAAGATAATATACAACAAATTATCGTTAGTCTTCAACGAGGAAAAATCTAATAGAATACAATAGACAACAAATTTTAAATCAACAATGCTGCAATGAAACAACAATTCATTAGAAGAGTTAAGTAGAGAATGCAAACTACTATCTTCTATGTATGAATTTAAAAGTTCATCATCGATATTTTATCCTGTAACATCAATCAATATATATCGGAATCAAATATTCATCTTTGCACTACTGAGCCAAAGATATTCATCGATTAGTCATGTTCATCTAAACACATGTTCATCTTTGCACTACGGCCAAAGATATTCATCAAGAAATCATTCATCTTTGCACTATGGGCCAAAGATATTCAATAATATCATCATTTAAGGCGAGGATGATGAAAATATTTCAAAAGAAAAGCGAATCCGATTGGAACAAAAGAACAAATATTAAGGATTCGTATTTTAAACAATCCAAGTTCAAAAATACTTCATAAGTAATCAGAGTAGAGTAAAATTCAAGAATGATCAAAACATGGATACAATCAAAGCTAGTATCCACAATAGATATTTTAGACGAAAAGAAAAATTTTCATTTTTCGGTGAATAGTGTCGTATTCGTGAATAGTGCCATATACGTGAATAGTAACTCCGACACCAAAAGATAGAAATTCCACAAAAAAACATCTTCACGCTTCATGAATAGTACTCATGAATAGTAACTCATGAATAGTAACTCGTAAATAGTTACTCATGAATAGTAACCCCGACATGAAAAAGTTCCAAATTTGATAAAAAGTTCCAACTAATATTTCAGCATAATGATATTGAAGAAATAATATCATTTGAGAAGAAAATAACATCCCTTACCTCGAAAAGACAAGATTTTAGTTGAAACAGGATATAGGCTATGACTTGAACTTGCACCGTGAGTATAGCAATACTCAAGTATACTCAAAATAATCACAAGAATACGCTCGATAATATAGAGAGAGAAAACTTCAGTTTCTGGTGTGATTTTCAATTCTAACCTAAGCACCCTATTTATAGGAAAATGCTTAGAACACCAAAGCAGAAAATTGAATATAATAATATTATTTATAAACAAAATTCCTTAGCCCACCTTTGAAATCTAATTTCTGCCATAGCACATGTTAAATGAGGTTCACAAACTCACCAAAAACGTTTTTCTCAAAATAATTAATTAAAACTCCCAAAAATCAATTATTTCAGAACTCTGGAACTTCAATAATTCATAATAAATAGCTCTTTTATCAGAAAATTCGAATCTCGCGAGTTTTTATAGGAAATTCAATTCTCTACAACTTTACAGAAGAAAGTGTTTCCAAATTCCAAACAAAAATTGATCGAAATTCATAAACGGGCGATTTTACAGGCTATAATCAAATTTCGGTCAATAATTGTGTCCACCAACACACAAAATATGTGTTAAACATTTAATGCCACAAAAATACTCTTCATCCTCATATACTCATATATCCCACATTCATTATAAAAATATTACCGTTAATATATTATTAAAATAATATATTTAAATGAATTATTTTATCAGAAAAAGATAAAATATTAATTTTCAACAATTGTCATTTTAAAAATTTTCTCCATCTATATCCACATAAAATCAATATTTTCCTCATCATATGAATCAATACTTAATTATTCACAAATAATATTACTGAATCACAATATTGACAACGGTAGTTCCAGGAGAGGGGCTTTCAATAAGGATCTCTCTTCTTTGCGGCGCAATTAGGTGACCAAACCTCTCCTTAGGCGAACATTCTAGACATTGCCAATAATGTTATCCAATAATATTATTCAGATAATATGAATTATTGCTCCGATAATGAAAAATACTGTGTAATGACAATTATTGAAACAACATCAATATAAAATATCAACGCAGCAATTATTAAATCAATAAAATACTGAACAGTAATTACTGTAACAATTATTGAGTAGTGCCTTCATACGTAAGAATCAATAATTGGTGCAATACCATGTGCTACTGTTCAACAACGCGTATTAGTGTGTTTTAACCACCGGGTATTCCAACAGTATTAACGGTAACAACTACGCCGTTATTTATAAACAACTTATATTTTTCGTTTTCTTCATCCAATCGCTTTCCGTTATGGACCCACAAAAGACTGCACCGTCGTACGAATATTCCCCGACAGTACGAATATTCAACGACCAAACGAATATTCCCCGACGATAATGAATATTTTATCACCACTTGCTTATTTAAAATATTTGTGCATTTTACCCATAACTAACAACATTAATCAAATCCACCCTTACTATTTCAAAATAATAAATAAAGGAAATTCCTTTTTTTTTAAAAAATTTCGGGGTCTTACAACCTCCTCTCCTTATGAAATTTCATCCTCGAAATTGACGCACGTACCTGGTGTTTCGAAAAGATGAGATTACCTCGCTTTCATTTCTGTTTCCAACTCCCAGGTCATTTCCTCAATAGCATGGTTTCTCAACAAAACTTTAACTTGTGGTATAACCTCGGTACATAGGACATGTTCTTTCCTATTCAAGATCTTGACAGATACCTCCTCGTACGTTAAGTCTTCGGCTATCTCGTCCGGTTCTAACTCAATGAAGTGGTTCGGGTCGTCCACATATTTACGTAACATCGATACGTGAAAAACGTTATGAACACGCGTCATACTACTTGGCGGTAAAAGCGAGTCTATAGGCCACGGTTCCTATTCGATCGAGAATTTCAAATGGATTAATAAATCGAAGGTTTGAGCTTTCCTCACCTCACCGATTCTCGCTTTTGAAATAACAACTTCTTGCACCTCCTTCTTCAAATTCATCGACTCCGATTGTGTAGCTTGAGCGACTTTAACTTTATCGATTAAAGTCGATTATACTCGTATATCATCACGTGGGTAACTAGAGTTTTCATCTCCATCTCTATTTTTTGTAAATTATATGAAATTAGTCTTTGACAATATCATTTTCGTACTTGTATATGATCTTCTACTCAACACGTCACTACTACGTTCGCTTTTCGAGGATGGCATGGGTGAGAACATGTCTTTGAAATGAGTCTCCTCTTGAGTTCTTGAAGCTCTTCCCACATTCCTTGCTCCATTCGAATTTTGTATCTCTACGAGTCAATTTGCGTTAATGGATTAGCGATTCGAGAATATCCTTCAACGAATCTCTCGATAATATCCAACTAAGCCTGAAAGCTACGTATTTCGATTCCGACTTAGGTTGTTCTCAAGCGTGACTCATATCCCAACCTTGGATAGCACGTTACAATGACACCTATCGGTTTACTATCATACGAATATGGTGTCCCCTACGGAGATCGGCGGTGCATTTCACAAAGGAAGTCACCAGATAAAGGCTCGGTACCAAATTCTATAGTTGAATTTTAACTCACGAAGTTCAATAGGAGCCATTCGATATGAGATTTTAGAAATGAGTTTTGTCTGGGTTCAAAGTCGATACAAAATTTAATATCGATCTTTGGGAGTAAGCCGAGAAATTCTTGAAATACGTCGGGAAAAATAAATAACAACAGGAATATTATTCAAATCTGACGTGTCTTTATTCAAATCCATAACATGGACTAAGAAAACTTGACATCCGTAATAAACGAATGACTTCATGGCTTGATATGAAAATGTTTGACTACAATGGTTTGATTGCTTGAATTCAAATAACAGGTTGCTTAGGAATATGAAAACTAACAACCTTACGAAAGTAATCAATTTCGGCATGATGACTAGTTAACCTTAAAATCACATCAAAAGCAAATATCTCTATAGAAATAAGGTTAACAGGTAATGTGATAGTGACAACCTGAATCAAGCAAGATTTCTAAACAACGGATGTAATGAAAGTTTCTCCTAACTGAGTCTCCATAAATAGGTCAAAGTCTAATTTCTCCGTAGTCAAGTTCAAACATTGAGCGCAAGCAGGAGAGATAAAAGAATGGGTAGAACCGGTATCTAGTAAGGTATAAACTTCGCAAAAATTTATAATTAACTAATCCGTGCTAAATTCGTTCGGGTTCCTCGCATTTTGACCGGTCACGACAAACGCTCTTCCAGGAACCGTTGACTTTGACCTTTATGGGACATCCTTTTGAGTCACCATTCCCGCTTGACTGGGTTTCGATATCGTACAATCTCGAGCGATATGTCCTTCTTTTCCACAATTATAGCATACCTTAAAGCTGCTGTGGGTAGTTTCAATGATATGTCCCTATTTCCGCATTTGTAACATACGACCGGTGGTCTTTCTCCTCCTTGGAACCGATTACTCTTGGCGCGCGCGTCTTCACATGGTCGTTGTTGAATCTCCTCTTTTAAAATCTCTCCCGACTTGCTTCTTCTATTTTCATGGCCACGATTACCACCGGAGTGGTTACCGCCTTTGTCCGTATTCTTCTTTCTCCTTTGGTTATTGTTATTCGATGGACTGCTATCTTCGGTATGATCCACGGTTATGGTCCCTCGGTTGAGCGTACTCGTTATCTTGCTCTAACAACCGAGCCACATTGACAACATCCGAAGAGAGAAAATTTATGAGAAATGAGATCTTTGACGTATGTCGAAGTTTCAAACCTCTCGAAACATCCGCGTCATACGTTCCTCATTATCCACCAAATGAGGTGCTGAACACGGATAACTCCGCGAACTTCGCCTCGTCTTTGGGACAAATCCATGTTATTTCGCTCGGTCTAATAAACTCCACTTCTATTATATGATGAATACTTTCAGAACGTACTTGTCATTGGCTATTTCAAACGTCTCCCATGACACATCTTGAGTGCGAAAATTTGGATGGTACGCTTCATGATTCCCCCGATGTAATCTGCCTCGTTACGGAACATAAAAAGTAGCGAATGGAACTTTACGTTCCTCTCGTGCATCCTAAGACATCGAATATCTTGGTAATTTGCTTGACCCATGTTTCCGCCATGATCGGATCCGCTTTCCCCATAATTACGGTGGTCCCAACTCTTTGAAGCGCTTGGTTTGTGACCACCCGTGAATTGCTATCATTTCCTCCTGTATTTTGAACACGAGTCTCCCTCATCCGATTTTGCATGAATCGTAAAAAGCTTCTAAACATCCCTCGTTCACCATCTTTCGGTGGTGTTGTTCACAGGAGGTACATTGCCAGCCTGTTGCACGTTCTCCTCGTTGGTAAGTACAGGCATCTCCACGATCTCATTTACTCCACTGTTAATATTCTCAGTCGACATTCTCAAATACTATCATAAAACAAGGGTTAATTAAGGAAATCAATATATCACATAATATCCCTATATACTAACCAACTAACAAATAAGCTTAGGTAGGACACACTAGCGAAGGATTTACTCGTCTCTCCCCTCCTAGTTCTATTCCCCGATCTCCGCCAGAGATCATATCCTAAGCTCGATACCAACCGTGGACGCCCCAAAATAGGTCCATTCCATCCAACCCATTACGAGTCGCCAAATACATGGTGCGAAATAACTACAACTTTATTATTACAACATATAAACTGTGAGTTTAAATACAGATATTGTCATCTAGACAATATCCACACATAAATAAATCCCCATCATAATTATTGATACATTATTTTACAAAAATGGTGAGGACTACTAAACAACTCTCTCTAGAACCTTCATTCCATACCCCGACTAGTACTCGCTACATTCTCGCCTCCTGAGAAGAAAAATGGAACAACAAGGAAAAGGGTGAGCTCAACTAGCCCAGTAAAGAATATTATGACTAAGATAATATACAACAAATTATCGTTAGTCTTCAACAGGGAAAAATCTAATAGAATACAATAGACAACAAATTTTAAATCAACAACTGCAGCGGAAACAACAATTCATTAGAAGAGTTAAGTAGAGAATGCAAACTACTATCTTCTATGTATGAATTTAAAAGTTCATCGTCGATATTTTATCCCTGTAACATCAATCAATATATATCTGGAATCAAATATTCATCTTTGCACTACAGGCCAAAGATATTCATCGATTAGTCGTTCATTCATCTAAACACTGTTCATCTTCGCACCACGGGCCAAAGATATTCATCAAGAAATCATTCATCTTTGCACTACAGCCAAAGATATTCAATAATATCATCATTTAACACCGAGGATGATGAAAATATTTCAAAAGAAAAGCGAATCCAGTGGAACAAAAGAACAAATATTAAGGATTTGTATTTTAAACAATCCAAGTTCAAAAATACTTCATAAGTAATCGTGAGTAGAGTAAAATTCAAGAATGATCAAAACATGGATACAATCAAAGCTAGTATCCACAATAGATATTTTTAGATTAAAAGAAAAATTTTCATTTTTGATTGAATAGTGTAAATATAAGTGAATAGTGCCATATATCGTGAATAGTGCTTAGTATCGTGAATAGTAACTCAGACACCAAAAGATAGAAATTCCACAAAAAACATCTTCACGCTTCATGAATAGTACTCGTGAATAGTAACTCGTGAATAGTCACTCATGAATAGTAACTTCGTGAATAGTAACTTCATGAATAGTAACTTCGTGAATAGTAACTCATGAATAGTAACCCGACATGAAAAAGTTCCAAATTTGATAAAAGTTCCAACCAATATTTCAAAGATAATGATATTGAAGAAATAATATCATTTGAGAAGAAAATAACATCCCTTACCTCGAAAGACAGTACTTCTAATTGAAACACCGGATATAGGCTATGACTTGAACTTGCACCGTATAGCAATACTCAAGTATACTCAAAATACTCACAAGAATACGCTCGATAATATAGAGAGAGAAAACTTCAGTTTCTGGTGTGATTTTCAATTCTAACCTAAGCACCCTATTTATAGGAAAATGCTTAGAACACCAAAGCAGAAAATTGAATATAATAATATTATTTATAAACAAAATTCCTTAGCCCACCTTTGAAATCGAATTTCAGCCATAGCACATGTTAAATGAGGTTCATAAACTCACCAAAAACGTTTTTCTCAAAATAATTAATTAAAACTCCCAAAAATCAATTATTTCGGAACTCCGGAACTTCAATAATTCATAATAAATAGCCCTTTTATCAGAAAATTCGAATGTCGTGAGTTCTTATAGGAAATTCAATTCTCTACAACTTTGCAGAAGAAAGTTTTTTCAAATTCCAAACAAAAATTGACCGAAATTCATAAACGGGCGATTTTACAGGCTATAATCAAATTTCGGTCAATAATTGTGTCCACCAACACACAAAATATGTGTTAAACATTTAATGCCACAAAAATACTCTTCATCCTCATATACTCATATATCCCACATTCATTATAAAAATATCACCGTTAATATATTATTAAAATAATATATTTAAATGAATTATTTTATCAGAAAAAGATAAAATATTAATTTTCAACAATTGTCATTTTAAAAATTTTCTCCATCTATATCCACATAAAATCAATATTTTCCTCATCATATGAATCAATACTTAATTATTCACAAATAATATTACGAGAATCACAATATTGACAAACTGTAGTAGTCCCAGGAAGAGGGGCTTTCAATAAGGATCTCTCCTTCTTGGGCGCAATTAGGTGACCAAACCTCTCCTTAGGCGAACATTCTAGACATTGCCAATAATGTTATCTAATAATATTATTAGGATAATATGAATTATTGTCTCAGATAATGAAAAATCTTTGTGTAATGACAATTATTGAAACAACAACAATATAAAATATCAACGCAAAGAATTATTAAATCAATAAAAAAAATCGCATTAATTATCGTAACAATTATTGAGTAAGTGCCTTCATACGTAAGAATCAATAATTGGTGCAATACTGGTGTCTCTTTGTTCAACAACGCGTATTAGTGTGTTTTAACCACGGGTATTCCAACAAAGATTAATCTGTAATAACAACTACGCCGTTATTTATAAACAACTTATATTTATCGTTTTCTTCATCCAATCGCTTTCGTTATGGACCCACAAAAAGCTGCTTATATTGTCGTCATGCGAATATTCCCGACGAAGACGAATATTCCACGACCAAACGAATATTCCCAAGCGATAATGAATATTTTATCACCACTTGCTTATTTAAAATATTTAAGCATTTTACCCATAACTAACAACATTAATCAAATCCACCCTTACTATTTCAAAATAATAAATAAAGGAAATTCCTTTTTATTTAAAAAATTTCGGGGTCTTACAACCTCCTCTCCTTATGAAATTTCATCCTCGAAATTGACGCACGTACTTGGTGTTTCGAAAAGATGAGATTACCTCGCTTTCATTTCTGTTTCTAACTCCCAGGTCATTTCCTCAATAACATGGTTTCTCAACAAAACTTTAACTTGTGGTATAACCTCGGTACATAGGACATGTTCTTTCCTATTCAAGATCTTGACAGATACCTCCTCGTGACGTTAAGTCTTGACTATCTCGTCCGGTTCTAACTTTCAATGAAGTGGTTCGGTCGTCCACATATTTACGTAACATCGATCGTGAAAAGCGTTATGAACACGCGTCGTACTTGGCGGTAAAACGAGTCTATAGGCCACAGTTCCTATTCGATCGAGAATTTCAAATGGATTAATAAATCGAAGGTTTGAGCTTTCCTCACCTCACCGATTCTCGCTTTTGAAATAACAACTTCTTGCACCTCCTTCTTCAAATTCATCAGCTCCGGTGTGTAGCTTGAACAGCTTTAACTTTATCGATTAAAGTCGATTATACTCGTATATCATCACGTGGGTAACTAGAGTTTTCATCTCCATCTCTATTTTTTGTAAATTATACGAAATTAGTCTTTGACAATATCGTACTCGTACTTGTATATGATCTTCTACTCAACACGTCAGCTACCACGTTCGCTTTTCCAGGATGGCATGGTCAGAACATGTGCTGAAATGAGTCTCCTCTTGAGTTCTTCGAAGCTCTTCCCACATTCCTTGCTCCATTCGAATTTTGTATCTCTACGAGTCAGCTGCGTTAATGGAATAGCGATTCGAGAATATCCTTCAACGAATCTCTGATAATATCCAACTAAGCCTAGAAAGCTACGTATTTCGATTACCGACTTAGGTTGTTCTCAACTGTGACTCATATCCCAACCTTGGATAACACGTTACAATGACACCTATCAGTTTACTATCGTACGAATATGGTGTCCCCTACGGAGAGTCTGGCTTCGGTGCATTTCACAAAGGAAGTCACACGGATAAAGGCTCGGTACCAAATTCTATAGTTGAATTTTAACTCCACGAAGTTCAATAGGAGCCATTCGATATGAGATTTTAGAAATGAGTTTTTCTAGGGTTCAAAGTCGATACAAAATTTAATATCGATCTTTGGGAGTAAGCCAAGAAATTCTTGAAATACGTCGAAAAAAATAAATAACAACAGAATATTATTCAAATCGGCGTGTCTTTATTCAAATCCATAACATGGACTAAGAAAACTTGACATCCGTAATAAGCGAATGACTTCATGGCTTGATATGAAAATGTTTGACTACAATGGTTTGATTGCTTGAATTCGAATAACAGGTTGCTTAGGAATATGAAAACTAACAACCTTACGAAAGTAATCAATTTCGGCATGATGAGTAGTTAACCTTAAAATCACATCAAAAGCAAATATCTCTATAGAAATAAGGTTAACAGGTAATGTGATAGTGCCAACCTGAATCAAGCAAGATTTCTAAACAACGGATGTAATGAAAGTTTCTCTAAGCGAGTCTCCATAAATAGGTCAAAGTCTAATTTCTCCGTAGTCAAGTTCAAGCGTTGAGCGTAAGCAAAAGAGATAAAAGAATGGGTAGAAGCAGGGGTATCTAGTAAGGTATAAACTTCGCAAAAATTTATAATTAACTAACCCGTGCTAAATTCGTTCGGGTTCCTCGCATTTTGACCGGTCACGACAAACGCTCTTCTAGGAACCGTTGACTTTGACCTTTATGGGACATCCTTTTGAGTCATCATTCCCGCTTGACTGGGTTTCGATATCGTACAATCTCGAGCGATATGTCCTTCTTTTCCACAATTATAGCATACCTTAAACTGTTGTGGGTAGTTTCAATGATATGTCCCTCTTTCCGCATTTCTAACATCTGACCGGTGGTCTTTCTCCTCCTTGGAACCGGTTACTCTTGGCACCGACGTCTTCACATGGTCGTTGTTGAATCTCCTCTTTTTAAAATCTCCTCCCGACTTGCTTCTTCTATTTTCATGGCCACGATTACCACCAGAGTGGTTCGCCTTTGTCCGTATTCTTCTTTCTCTCCATTTGGTTATTGTTATTCGATGATCGCTATCTTGGTATGATCCTGGTTATGGTCCCTCGGTTGAACGTACTCGTTATCTTGCTCTAACAATGAGCCACATTGACAACAAATTTGAATAGAGAGAAAATTTATGAGAAATGAGATCTTGGCGTATGTCGGGTTTCAAACCTCTCGAAACATCCGCGTCATCGTTCCTCATTCTCCACCAAATGAGGTGCAAACTGGATAACTCGCGAACTTCGCCTCGTCTTTGGGACACCGTCATGTTATTCTCGCTCCGGTCTAATAAACTCCACTTCTATTATATAGACGAATACTTTCGGAAAGTACTTGTCATTGAACTATTTTCAAACGTCTCCATGACATCTTTGAGTGCGGTGGATGGATGGAGTGCGCTTCACTGATTCCCACAAGATGTCTGCCTGAATTACGGAACATAAAAGTAGCGAATGGAACTTTCGTTCCTCCGTGCATCCTAAGACATCGAATATCTTGGTAATTTGCTTGACCCATGTTTCCGCCCGATGATCGGATCGGCTTTCCCCATAATTACGGTGGTCCCAACTCTTTGAAGCGCTTGGGTTGTGACCACCGTGAATTGCTATCCTTTCCTCCCCTGTATTTTGAACACGAGTCTCCTCATCCGATTTTGCATGAACTGCAAAAAGCTTCTAAACATCCCCTCGTTCATCATCTGCTCAGTGGTGTTGTTCAAAGGAGGTACATTGCCAGCCTGTTGCACGTTCTCCTCGTTGGTAAGTACAGGCATCTCCACGATCTCATTTACTCCACTGTTAATATTCTCAGTGGACATTCTCAAATACTGTCATAAAACAAGGGTTAATTAAGGAAATCAATATATCACATAATATCCTATATACTAACCAACTAACAAATAAGCTTAGGTAGGACACACTAGCGAAGGATTTACTCGTCTCTCCCTCCTAGTTCTATTCCCGATCTCGCCAGAGATCATATCCCTAAGCTCGATACCAACCTGTGGCGCCCCAAAATAGGTCCATTCCATCCAACCCATTACGAGTCGCCAAATACATGATGCGAAATAACTACAACTTTATTATTACAACATATAAACTGTGAGTTTAAATACGAGATATTGTCATCTAGACAATATCCACACGCAAATAAATCCCCATCATAATTATTGATACATTATTTTACAAAATGGTGAGGACTACTAAACAACTCTCTCTAGAACCTTCATTCCATACCCCGACTAGTACTCATTTATATTCTCGCCTCACGAGAAGAAAAATGGAACAACAAGGAAAAGGGTGAGCTCAATTAGCCCAGTAAAGAATATTATGACTAAGATAATATACAACAAATTATCGTTAGTCTTCAACAGGGAAAAATCTAATAGAATACAATAGACAACAAATTTTAAATCAACAACTGCAGCGGAAACAACAATTCATTAGAAGAGTTAAGTAGAGAATGCAAACTACTATCTTCTATGTATGAATTTAAAAGTTCATCGTCGATATTTTATCCCTGTAACATCAATCAATATATATCTGGAATCAAATATTCATCTTTGCACTACAGGCCAAAGATATTCATCAGTTGGTCATGTTCATCTAAACACATGTTCATCTTTGCACTACGGGCCAAAGATATTCATCAAGAAATCATTCATCTTTGCACTACAGGCCAAAGATATTCAGTAATATCATCATTTAAGACTGAGGATGATGAAAAATATTTCAAAGAAAACGAATCCAGTGGAACAAAAGAACAAATATTAAGGATTCATATTTTAAACAATCCAAGTTCAAAAATACTTCATAAGTAATCAGAGTAGAGTAAAATTCAAGAATGATCAAAACATGGATACAATCAAAGCTAGTATCCACAATAGATATTTTAGACGAAAAGAAAAATTTTCATTTTTCGGTGAATAGTGTCGTATTCGTGAATAGTGCCATATACGTGAATAGTGCCGTATACGTGAATAGTAACTCCGACACCAAAAGATAGAAATTCCACAAAAAAACATCTTCACGCTTCATGAATAGTACTCGTGAATAGTAACTCGTAAATAGTAACTCATGAATAGTAACTCGTGAATAGTAACTCATGAATAGTAACCCCGACATGAAAAAGTTCCAAATTTGATAAAAAGTTCCAACCAATATTTCAGCATAATGATATTGAAGAAATAATATCATTTGAGAAGAAAATAACATCCCTTACCTCGAAAGACAGTACTTCTAGTTGAAACACCGGATATAGGCTATGACTTGAACTTGCACCGTATAGCAATACTCAAGTATACTCAAAATACTCACAAGAATACGCTCGATAATATAGAGAGAGAAAACTTCAGTTTCTGGTGTGATTTTCAATTCTAACCTAAGCACCCTATTTATAGGAAAATGCTTAGAACACCAAAGCAGAAAATTGAATATAATAATATTATTTATAAACAAAATTCCTTAGCCCACCTTTGAAATCTAATTTCAGCCATAGCACATGTTAAATGAGGTTCATAAACTCACCAAAAACGTTTTTTTTCAAAATAATTAATTAAAACTCCCAAAAATCAATTATTTCGGAACTCCGGAACTTCAATAATTCATAATAAATAGCCCTTTTATCAGAAAATTTGAATGTCATGAGTTTTTATAGGAAATTCAATTCTCTACAACTTTGCAGAAGAAAGTTTTTCCAAATTCCAAACAAAAATTGATCGAAATTCATAAATGGGCGATTTTACAGGCTATAATCAAATTTCGGTCAATAATTGTGTCCACCAACACACAAAATATGTGTTAAACATTTAATGCCACAAAAATACTCTTCATCCTCATATACTCATATATCCCACATTCATTATAAAAAATATCACCAGTTAATATATTATTAAAATAATATATTTAAATGAATTATTTTATCGTAGAAAAAGATAAAATATTAATTTTCAACAATTGTCATTTTAAAATTTTCTCCATCTATATCCACATAAAATCAATATTTTCCTCATCATATGAATCAATACTTAATTATTCACAAATAATATTACGAGAATCACAATATTGACAACCGTGTAGTTCTAGGAAGAGGGGCTTTCGATAAGGATCTCTCCTTCTTGGCGTATGATTAGGTGACCAAACCTCTCTTTAGAGCAGAACTTTCTAGACATTGCCAATAATGTTATCCAATAATATTATTAGGATAATATGAATTATTGCTCAGATAATGAAAAAAATCGTGTAATGACAATTATTGAAACAACAATGAATATAAAATATCAACGTAGCAATTATTAAATAAATAAAATATTGAGCAAGTAATTCATTGTAACAATTATTGAGTAGTGCCTTCATACGTAAGAATCAATAATTGGTGCAATACCGTGTCTTCTTGTTCAACAACGCGTATTAGTGTGTTTTAACCAAGGGTATTCCATGATATTAACGGTAACAACTTCTGTAGTTATTTATAAACAACTTATATTTGTCGTTTTCTTCATCCAATCGCTTTCAGTTATGGACCCATTAAAAGGCTAGGCCAGTACGTCATCACGAATAGTCCCCGACGATCTGAATATTCCACGACCAAACGAATATTTCCCGACGATAATGAATATTTTATCACCACTTGCTTATTTAAAATTTTTACGCATTTTACCCATAACTAACCACATTAATCAAATCCACCCTTACTATTTCAAAATAATAAATAAAGGAAATTCCTTTTTATTTAAAAAATTTCAGGGTCTTACATTAGCCACCCAAGTGTTTGGCCTCTAGAGATGATCCACCAAGGAAGAAGAAGGATTCAAGAAGATGGGCGGTTGGCCAAACCCTAGTTTTTCTATCTCTATAGAAAGGGAGTGTACTCTCCAACCATTGGAATTATAACGTGGTCTTGATATCTGATATAAGACTCCTCTTATAAAGATATCAAGTAACCCTATTAAAAATAAGGTATTATTTAATTAAACCCTTTTAATTAAAGGGGCTCCCTAATCTTATTAGGGATAATTAATTAAACTCATTTAACTAATTTTCCTTCCTAATCCAATTAGGAATAAATGAGAGTACCTATATTAAATTAATTCCTAAACTCTTTTAGAAATTAAAATAATAATAATAATTGTAATAATATTAATAAGACTCCTCTTATTAATTTATATTTAATATTTCTAAAATATTAAATAATAAATATTAAGCTATTTAATTTATTCTATCACCATAGATTAAATTAAATATACATAATATATTATTACGATTATGCCATTAACTTCTTAAATAATTATTCTTCCTTTTATGGTGTGACCCTTTAGGTTCTCCATATTAAATAGGTTGTGAATAAATCAATTAGAACAATTCTAATCTTATTTAAATAAATTAATTAAACAATTAATTTATTTAAATAAATAATATTTATTCTACAATGGGGATAAGCCTCCTAGCGATCAACAACTTTCCAGATAATATAGATTTCAACATTAATCATAAAAAGAACCTTTGAGTAAATAGTTACTAAATACAATTCAATCCTTCCACCGTATAATGTCCCAATTAAATATAAGACATGGAATTCTTTGTCAAGTCTTATTTTATTTAATTATATGTATTTTGATCCTTAAATGCACAACACCAAATAATGCAAATTAGAAACTCCTTTCTAATTTCATTCGCCTTGCCACTTAGGGTTGTCATTTATCGAATCACATAGGACATTTCTCTTCTTTTAATAGAAGTGGTAGATTCTTTATTGATCATACATTATCTCCATATACAACTTATTATACCCAAGCATACCCTTTGATATACCCTAAGGGTCTTAAGGAATAAGTCAAAGTATAACTCATC
Organism: Panax quinquefolius; assembly: GCA_020205615.1. NCBI lineage: Eukaryota > Viridiplantae > Streptophyta > Magnoliopsida > Apiales > Araliaceae > Panax > Panax quinquefolius. The sequence continues at coordinate 99,480,709 of CM035169.1, forward strand.
ATACACAAGATACTATGATGATCTCAAGTCCAAGGATTACTTGTACTACTATCCATACAGGAATTCCTATTGACAGGCAAGTAAAACTCCATTAGGTATTCCTTAGCGAGCCACGTTCAGTGAACTTATTCTCTAATAAGCACCTACATACTTGCTTTAGTGTCTCCACACAAATGATCATGAGATCAATCATCCTCATCCAATGAGCAAGCAACGTATGTACCAATCTATCTGGATTCACTAATCCCCAATTTAGTAATCCAATGATTGGGAACTGTTTTAGTTTTAAGCTTTCTAAGAATTTAGATCTCATTAGAATGATCATCATCATTATTCTAAAAGCATTGCTTAAAACTATGGGTTTATCACATATTATAAAATAGCATCATGTAGATAATTAAAAGCCTTTAATAAATTAATACTTTTTATTAATAAATGAATAAGATTGTTACAAAGTATATGCTTTATCATCAAACATGATTGGCTTGTGTACACACTACTTTCATATTTATTCCAAAAGCCGTGAAGTTCATGAGCAACACTTGAAGTTGACACTCCAAAAGCTTCGTGAATATAAGCTTTCTGCCAAGTTGAAGAAATACGAGTTCTGGCTTGAGGAAGTAGCATTCCTTGGGCACGTAGTATCAAGTCATGGAATATCCGTTGACCCGGCAAAGATTGAAGCTATTCAAAGCTGGGAGCAACCTAACTCAGTGACTGAAGTCCGTAGCTTTCTCGGTTTAGCTGGTTATTATCGGAGATTCGTGGAAGAATTTTCTCGAATTGCTACTCCATTAACTCAGCTGACTCGGAAAGATACAATGTTTGGTTGGAACGAAGAATGTAAGAAGAGTTTTCAAGAACTCAATAGGAGACTCATTTCAAAGACTGTTCGACAATACCATCCGGCTCGGAGGATTTGTCATCTCTGATGATGCTTGAGGCAAAGGGTTGGGATGTGTTCTCATGCAACATTGGAAAGTCATAGCCTATATGCCTCAAGACAACTCAAAGAATATGAGAGGAATTATCCTACTCATGATCTAGAGTTAGCAAATTATTGTCTTCGCACTTAAAATTTGGAGGCATTACTTGTATGGGGAGAAAGTGGAGATCTTTACGGATCATAAAAGCCTCAAATATTTCTTCACTCAAAAGGAGCAGAACATGCGACAACGATGTTGGCTTGAACATTGAAAGATTATGATCATACCATCAATACCATCCCGGAAAAGCGAATGTGGTAGCCGACGCATTAAGTAGAAGATCATATGCAACAACTGAAAGCGATATTGTCAGTATAAAGGTCCATTTTGTGAGACTTGCAAAGGATGGAGATAGAATTAAAGACTCCAGGGACCCATGTGATGATGGCGAATATACGAATAGAACAAACTTTAATTGATAAAGTTAAAGCTGCTCAAGCTACAGACCTGGAGCTGATGCGTATGAGAAAGAAAGTGCAAGAAGGTGCTATGCCAGAAGCAAGAATCGATGAAAAAGGAATACTTCGAGTCAACTCCAAACTTTGTGTTCCTAACGACCCTGATTTAAAGTATAAAATCATAATGGAGGCACACAACACACCGTTTGCAATCCATCCTGAGAGTACCAAAATGTATCATGATCTTCGTCATACATTTTGGTGGAGAAATATGAAGAAAGAGATAACGATGTTTATCTCAAGGTGTCTAACTTGTCAACGAGTTAAAGTGGAACATCAAGTATCGAAAGGTCCATTGCAAGCATTTGAAATTCCAGAATGGAAGTGGGAGCACATTACCATGGATTTCGTTACCGGTCTTCCTAAGGTTTCTCAAGGCATAGATTCGAATTGGGTCATTGTTGATAGATTAACCAAGTCTGCTCATTTCTTACCGATACGAGAAACTTATACACTTGAACATCTTGCTCATATGTATATAAACGAGATTGTAAGACTGCATGGTATACCAGTATCCATAGTTTCTGATAGAGACCCAAGATTCACTTCACGATTTTGGGTTAGTTTGCAAAAAGCTATGGGCACAAACTTACGATTTAGCTCGGCATATCATCCTCAGACGGACGGACAATCGGAGAGGACTATTCAAACTCTTGAAGATTAATTAAGACTCAATGTCCTTGACTTCAAAGGAAGTTGGGACAAGTTCTTACCATTGGTGGAGTTTTCCTACAACAACAGTTATCAAGCAAGTATTGGCATGGCTCCGTTTGAGGCGTTGTATGGAAGAAAGTGTCGTTCTCCAGTATGTTGGGATGAGGTAGGTGAAGCAACGTTGTTGGGACCGGAGTTGGTACGTATGACTACGAAAAAGATTCAAACAATCCGACAACGTATAAAAACCTCATAAGATCGACAAAAGAGTTATGTTGTTCTTCATCGAAAGGACGTGGAATTTGATATAGGAGATCATGTGTTGTTACGTATTGCTCCATGGAAAGGAGTTACGAGATTTGGAAAGAGGGGGAAGCTCAATCCTCGATTCATCGGCCCATTTTTAATCCTCGATCGAGTAGGAACTGTGGCCTATAGACTCGCCTTACCGCCAAGTATGTCTCGTGTTCATAATGTTTTTCCAATATCTATGTTACGTAAATATGTGAAAGACCCGAACCACATTATTGAGTTAGAACCAGATGAGATAGAGGAAGATTTAACGTATGAAGAGTTACCTATTAAAATCTTGGATAAGAAGGATCATGTTCTACGCTCCAAGGTTATACCTCAAGTCAAAGTTTTGTGGAGAAACCACGATGTGGAGGAAATGACTTGGGAGTTAGAATCTATGATGAAGTCAAGGTATCCTCATCTCTTAGATATACCAGGTATGTACCCTAATTTCGAGGATGAAATTTCATAAGAAGGGGAGGTTGTAAGACCCCAACTTTTATGAATAAAGAATAATTTTCTCGAATTATATTTTTGAATATTATGGTGTTGATTTGATATAATGTTATAATTGTGGGTAATATTTACAAATTTTTCAAAGTAAGCAAGTGGTTATATAATATTTGATTGGTTGGGGAATATTCGTTTTTGTAGGGAATATTCGTACAATGCCACAATCATTGGTGGACCCCACAACGGAAGTATTGTCGTAGTTAGAAAATAACAAAATTATCTTTCTATAAAAATAACGGTGGAGGTGTTACCGTTAAAACTGTTGAACTACCTGGTAGTAAAAGTACAATAATACGCGTGGTTCCATAGTAGCACACGGTATTTATTATTGATGCTTACGTGAGAAGTCACTCAGTTATACTCAATTATTGCTACAGTAGTTGCTGCATCATATCTCTCATATTATTGATTAAATTATTGCTACAGTATCATCTGCATAATATGATATATTATTAAATCAATAATTGAGACAGCAAAGTTATTCATATTATTATTTGCAATATTGATAATGTCTAGAAGTTCTGTCAATGAGAGGTTTTGTCACCTAATTGCGCGCCAATAAGGAGAAATCCTTATCGGAAAGCCCCTTTCTTTCCTGGGAACGACCTGGTTGTTAAATATTGTGAATTATAATTATAATATTAATGATGAATAAGTTAGTGTTGATTAAAGATGAATTTTATAGTTCCATTGTGTTGGACTTTTTTGTGTTAGTATAATTGATGTCTGGAGGATATATTGTTCAATCGGGTATTCGGGACACTTTTCGTGTTGGAGTACTATTCATGAGTTACTATTCACTTGTTACTATTCACGAGTTACTATCCACGAGTTACTATTCACAAGTTAGTATTCATGAGTTACTATTCACGGGGTACTATTCACCCGTAAGATATATTTCTTTTCGGTCCAAATCATTTTTGGGTAACAATATTATTCCATGAGAAAATGTGCTAATTTTTCAGACCGTTGGTTGAAGATATAATAGTAAGTCAATATGGACCGCTGGTGGAAAGTTATAATAATAAATCAATATGGATCGCTGGTTTAAAGTTTTAATAGTAAATCAGTATGGACCGTTGCTTTAAGTTTTAATAGTAAACCAATATGGACCGTCCGTTTAAAAGTAAATCAATCTGGACCATTCATGAATTAGTTACTATTCAGTCCATTTTCCTATAAATAGAAGCTCATTCCTTCATTATTTCTTACGAATTCATTGAAACTCTAGAGAGAGAAACTATAGAGAGAAAGAAGAAAAGTATTTTGTTACTTCACTTTTCCAATATCCAGTTTCTTCTAAGGTAGGGAATATTATTTGTTGTACCCGTAAGGGGTATTATTTCTTTTGTATTCATGAAGAGAACTTCTGTTATTCCATTACTTATTATTCTGTTGGAATAACCTGTATACGCGGGCTACCCTATACTTGGTGAAATTCTTCTATTATTCAAGTATTTATTATTACATTTGGAATATCACGTCTCATGCGTTTTCTGTGGGACTGGTTCGATCTTTATTATTCTGTTGGAATATCCTATCTGTGCATTTTACACCGGACCTGGTTCCAGTATTTATTACTCTGTTGGAATATCCTGTGTGTGCATTTTACGCTGGACCTGGTTTCGTTATTTATTATTCTGTTGGAATAACCTATCTGTGCGGTTTATCGCATGCATGGTGATTTCTTTTGTTATTCCATTCTTTATTATACTCAGTTGGTTAAAACGTTGACTTCTATACTCCATGAAATTAGTGGAATATTCTTGATATTTGCGCTTCATCCAGTATCTTTTCATGGAAATATTCTTCTGAGCATTCTTGAATTTTACTCTACAAAGCAGTATCGTGTTAACATTTTGGACGTTATCAGTTCCTAGATAAATTAATTCTTGAACTTGTTTTATTGAATTCTTATATAATTGTCATCATCCTCATGTTTATATTTTGTTGAAAGTCATATGTGGCCTGTTGTGAGACCCCAGATTTTATCAATAAAGATTTAAATTTTGTCGAAATAATTTTTTAATATTATGGTGTGAATTTGAGATAATATTATAGTTGTGGGTAGTATTTATAAATTTTGCAAAGTATGCAAGTGGTTATATTATATTCGATTGGTGGGGAATATTAGGTTTGAAGAGGAAATATTAAATACACTGACTCAATCATTGGTGGACCCACAATGTAATTATTGTCGGATTGAGAAAACGACAAAAATATTTTATTGAAATAACGGCGGAAGTTTTACCGTTGATACTGTTGAACTACTCGGTAGTAAAAGTACAGTAATATGTGTGGTTGCATAGTAGCACACGGTATTGATTATTGATGCTTATGTGAGAAGTCACTCAGTTTGATTCCATTATTGTCAATTAATAATATGAATTATTATAGCGATAATGACGTTTTATTTTATTCGTATTATTAACGTAATAAAACAGAAACATCTTTTTATATAAAACAAAATACTTTATTAAAGTTATTCTATAAATAGAATATATTATATTTTATTATGCATAGTGTTGCATAGTATTTTGCATAGTGTTTGCATAGTAAAATGTTTTAATATAAATAAAATATATGATATTTTATTTAAAAGATTTTAACTTTAAATATGAACCGTCGATTAAAGTAAATCAATCTGGAATAGTTCATGGATTAATTACTATGCATTCTATTTTCCTATAAATAGAAGCTCATTCCTTCATTATTTTCTTACTTAATTCACTTTGAAACTCTAGAGAGAGAGAAATTATAGAGAGAAGCTATAGAGAGAAAATCTATAGAGAGAAAGAAGAAGAGTATTATGGTACTTCACTACTTTGATATCCAGTGTCTTTTACGGTAAGGGGTATTATTTGTTGTACCCGTAAGGGGTGTTATTCTTTCTTATTCATGAAGAGAACTTCTGTTATTCCATTCATTATTATTCTATTGGAATAACCTGTAAAAGTGGTATACCCTATACATAACCTGTATATGCGGCATACCCTATACTTGGTGAAATCCTTATGTTATTCCATTCTTATTTATTCTGTTGGAATAACTTTTGTATCTGAATCCCCTATACTTGGTAATCTTCTTACATTATTCCATTCTTTATTATTACATTTGGAATATCACATGCTCATGTGTTTTACATCGGACTGGTTCCATTGTTTATTATTCCGCATTTATTATTACATTGGAATATCCACATGCGTGTGTTTTACAGGACTGGTTCCATTGTTTATTATTCAAACATTTATTATTACATTGGATCATCCCGATTGTGAATTTTTACGACTGGTTCCGTTATTATTATTACATTGGAATAACACATCATGCGCAATACCGCATGCATGGTGATTTCTTTTGTTATTCCATTCTTTATTATACTAGAGAGTTGGTTAAAACTTTGACTTCTATACTCCATGAAATTAGTAGAATATCCTTGATATTTGCGTTTCATCCGATATCTTTTCATGGAAATATTTTTACGATCATTCTTGAATTTTACTCTACAAAAAAAGAGTATCTTGTTGACAATTTGGACATTACTAATTCCTGGATAAAATAATTCTTGAACTTGTTTTATTGAATTATTATGTCATTGTCATCATCCTCATGATATATTATGTTATCTTTGGCTTACGTGCATAGATGAACTTAGTATGATTATGACCAGGGATCATTCGGTATAATCATGGCTTGTTATAAATTATGTGATAAAAGTCCTCAGTGGCCTGTAATGCAGTGATGGATAGTTTTTGGTATGATTATGACCAGGGGTGATTCGGTATAGTCATGACCATTGATAATTTGATGAAAATCCTTGATCGTGGTACAGGGATGATTAGATATTGTGGTTTATTCATTAAACTGAGTCTTAGTGATAAAAATTTATGAAAACCTTTTAAAACCTAAAAGATAGTAGACTTTATTTTCTACTTGACTCTTTTAATGGATTGCATATTCATTGCAGATTAAACTTGTTGTCTATTGTATTTTATCGGTTTAACTTTGTTGAAGGCTAATGATAATTTATTACGCATTATCTTAGTCATAATATTTCTTCTTGGGCTAGTTGAGCTCGCTCTTTCTTTCTTTATTCTCTTCGTGAAATGAGAACATAGATGGGACGAGTCGGGAGCGGAGTAATGGTCGAGAGGATAGCATTAGTAGTCCTCACTATTACGTGAAATAGTGTGATAATAGTTGTAATGAGGACTCCTTTTGAGTTTGTATAATATATAGTAGACAATATTTGTATTCAAACTCACGGTTTATGTCGTATTGTACATTACGATTATATTAGTAAGTTGTATTTGAATTTATGTACCATGTAAGTGGCGACCCAAGATGGGTGACGTATACCTAATTTTGGGGGCGTCACGGTTGGTATCGAGCTTAGGATATGATCCTAAATTTGAGATGTGAGATAAGAACTAGGAGGGAGAGACGGGAATTCCTTCGCTAGTATGACCTACCTAAATTTATTTGGTATTTAATTGGTCGGTGAGTATAGGGATAATATGTGATATGTTAATTAACCCTTGTTTTGTGACGGTGTTTGAGAATAACATCCGAAATTCTTTGAGATAAGCAATGAAGCACATAAGAGTGTTGATTCACTCAAACAAAAGGTAACGACCAACAACACGATAATAATCATATCGGTGGTGGCGGCTATTATCGAACAATGATAACCATCGGGGAAATTATCATGCTAAAATGGTAACCACTTTGGTGGTAATCATGGCAAAGATAATAGAAGTGGAAATTGCAAGAAGAAGAGAAGGTCATTTAGCTCAATTTTTTTGTGCACCAAAGTCAAGTCTAGTTGGGACGGTGGCACCAAAGGTGGATATGGACAAAACAAAGTCGTTGGTTTTAGGAAGTACATTTTCATGACTTCTCAAAAGCGAGTAAACCGAACGAAGTTAGCAGGTTAGTTAATTATAAATTGTGAAGTCTATACCTTATAAGATATCTAGGTTCTACCCATTATTTTATCTCTCTTGCTTTGCGTTCAACGTTTAAATTTGACTCAGGAGAAGTTAGACTTTGACTTATTGGTTGAAACTTCGTTAGTAGGAGCCTTCGTTATCGCTTACTATTTTTAAATCTTGTTTGATTCAAATAAACACTTTCACGTTACTCGTCGATCTTATCTTTTGAAAATACTTGCCTTTGATGTGATTTTAGGAATCAATTGGTTAACTATTCATCATGCTTTTCGTAAGGTTGTTAGCTTTTATATTCATAACCAACTTTGTTGTGCGTAATTCAAGTAACCAAACTACTAAAGTCAATCATTGTCATATCAAGCCATAAGTAAAGAGCCCCGATCCTTTCGTTGTTGACTTCCTTGTGTGGAATACAATCGAAGCCGGACTTTTCGTAGGCGTACGCCGTGGATCAAGATGGCAAGTTGATAGGTATCATTGTGAGGTGCTATCTGGTTAAGGGATAGAAGTCACAGTTGGTATTAATGTGACGTACTATCCAAGTCTTGGATGAGAGTAACAGTTTTAAATGATATTTCTATCATTAATAAATTTCTTGGCGTATTCTTGAAGACTTCCTAGCCTACTCTAGAGCGTGAAATCGAATTTTGTATTGACCCCAGTACAAAACCCATTTCTTAAACCCTCAAATATTTCTTCAACTAAAAGGATCTGTTTACGAGGATTATGATGAAAGTCATAATAAAAGCATTGGACTAATGAAAATCATGGGTATATGAGGTATTAGTAAGTGTTATGATGAGTTATGTTGGTTATTATGTGAAAACATGAAAGTTTCTTAAAAATCACAAGGAGTTAAAAATCAGATTTTGGTGAAAAACGTAACATGAAATTCAATTGACCATATCTCCTATTATATTTTGAATTTTTGAGTGTAGTCAAGTCCTAGAGTTAGATCTATGAGTTACCTAACTAATCCAAGTTGAATTACTGGAAAAGGTGTTGTAGATTTTTGTGTGGACTGATTTTAGCAAAGGAGTGCAAAGCTGTAAAAATCAAAAAAGCTGCTGCCATGATTTTAGAGGGGCTGTTTCGGCCACTTAAATTATGAGAAAAATTCTGACCTTTTGATACATGAAGGTATATGGTATAAAGTACCTCATGTCCAAAAATGAGATCATTCTGACTTAAAATGAGCAAGTTATGACAATTTCAATATTTAGGTTTTTCCGACGAAAAACGCTATAACCGGAGTTCTATAACTCCGATGACCATGAAATTTAAACTGGAAGCTCATGTTAACATGTGTAAGGTCCTGCCAAGATTTGGGAATTTTGGAGTTAAACTTGAGGTAGCTAATTTCTTAAGGAATTAATTAGAAATTGATTTTGAAAAATAGTAAATAAATTTTAAAAATTCGAGAAAATATATTTTCATTATGGGACTATATTATGCTAAATCCCAGAAAAGAAATGGAACTGATTTGATATTTTTCATAAAAATAGTTTAATTCTGAACATATGAGTTAAATATGTTATTTGAAGTAACAAAATTGGAAAATAGGATTTTATGGATAGAGAATCCTATATAGAGTATATGCATATATTTTTGATGAGAGATTTGATCATTGGTGATGATATCTTATGAGTATGGCATTTTGAATGATTAAATGCATTATATGGTAAAGCGTAAACAATTGAGATAAATTGTTTATAAATTTAAGAAGTGATTAAAATATTGTTATAATATTAATGATATTAGATTATGAGATTATTAAGTGATTGATAACATGGGGATATTCTTGAATCCTGGATAAATTATATTATAAATGTTTAATATTTATCCTTTATCTCATTTGATTGATTCTTTATATCATTATCCTCATGTTTATATTATGTTGAAAGTCATTCGTGGCACGTGAAGGTGCATACATGGACTTAGTATGATTATGACCAGGGATTGTTCGGTATAATCATAATCGTAAATGAATACACGATTATCTTTGGCCGTAGTGCATGGATAATTTGTGGTCGTGATACTAATGAATACACGATTATCTTTGGTCGTAGTGCATGGATAATTTGTGGTCGTGATACTAATGAATACACGATTATCTTTGGTCGTAGTGCATGGATAATTTGTGGTCGTGATACTAATGAATACACGATTATCTTTGGTAGTAGTGCATGGATAATTTGTGGTCGTGATACTAATGAATACACGATTATCTTTGGTAGTAGTGCATGGATAATTTGTGGTCGTGATACTAATGAATACACGATTATCTTTGGTCGTAGTGCATGGATAATTTGTGGTCGTGATACTAATGAATACACGATTATCTTTGGCCGTAGTGCATGGATAATTTGTGGTCGTGATACTAATGAATACACGATTATCTTTGGCCGTAGTGCATGGATAATTTGTGGTCGTGATACTCATGAATACATGATTATCTTTGGCCGTATTGCATAGATAATTTGTGGTCGTGATACTAATGAATACACGATTATCTTTGGCCGTAGTGCATGGATAATTCGTGGTCGTAATACTAATGAATATCCTTGGCCTGTAGTGCAGGGATGATTCGATGATATGGATTAATTATTAAGCTGAGTCTCAGCAATGAAATATTAATTCATGGATGTGGTAAAAGTCATCTTTGGCCGTAGTGCATTTATAGACTTGGTATTATTATGACCAAGGATTATTCGGTATAATCATGACCGTAATTGAAAACACGAATATCCTTGGCCAGTAGTGCATGGATAATTCGTGGTTGTGATACAATTAAAGGCTGCGTCTCAACATTGTTGGTTTTATACGATATCTTGTATATCTTTAGCTTTGTAGTAAAAAAGATGAATTGTTAATGAATATCTTTGGCGGATTGCGAAGATGAATTTAATATTTTTAACGATAAAGGTATTCAAGGTATCCTCACCTCTTTATCATATCAGGTACGTACCCTAATTTCGAGGGCGAAATTCCATAAGGAGGGGAGATTGTGAGACCCCAGATTTTATCAATAAAGATTTAAATTTTGTCGAAATAATTTTTAATATTATGGTGTGAATTTGAGATAATATTATAGTTGTGGGTAGTATTTATAAATTTTGCAAAGTATGCAAGTGGTTATATTATATTATTGATTGGTGGGGAATATTCGGTTTAGCGGGGAATATTCGCATAAGCTCAATCATTGGTGGACCCCTACAATGTAATTATTGTCGGATTGAGAAAATGACAAAAATATTTTATTAAAATAATGGCGGAAGTTTTACTGGATTGATCTTGTTGAACTACTCGGTAGTAAAAATGCGAATACGTGGTTGCATATAGTAGTACACTGCGGTATTGATTATGATGCTTATGTGAGAAGTCACTCGGTTTGATTCCATTATTGTCGATTAATAATATGAATTATTATAGAGATAATGACGTTTTGTTTTATTCAGTATTATTAACGTAATAAAATGTAAACATCTTTTATATAAAACAAAATACTTTATTAAAGTTATTCTATAAATAGAATATATTATATTTTATTATGCATAGTGTTGCATAGTAGTGTTTTGTTATAGTGTTTGCATAGTAAAATGTTTTTATATAAATAGAATATATGATATTTTATTTAAAAGATTTTGCTTTAAATATGGACCGTCCGATTAAAGTAAATCGAACTGGATAGTTCATGGATTAATTACTATGCATTCTATTTTCCTATAAATAGAAGCTCATTCCTTCATTATTTTCTTACTTAATTCCTTTGAAACTCTAGAGAGAGAAATTATAGAGAGAAGCTATAGAGAGAAAATCTATAGAGAGAAAGAAGAAGAGTATTACGGTACTTCACTACTTTGATATCCGAGTGTCTTTTACGGTAAGGGTATATTATTTTGTTAATTCGTAAGGGTGTTATTCTTTCTTATTCATGAAGAGAACTTACATTATTCCATTCATTATTATTACATTGGAATAACTTTTGTAAAAGTGGTATACCCTATACATAACTTTTGTATATATGCGGATACCTATACTTGGTGAAATCCTTATGTTATTCCATTCTTATTTATTACATTGGAATAACTTTGTATACGTGGAATCCCCTATACTTGGTAATCTTCTTACATTATTCCATTCTTTATTATTACATTGGAATATCCTGCATCGTGTGTTTTTACAGGACACGGTTCCATTGTTTTTATTATTCGCATTTATTATTACATTGGAATATCACATGCGTGTGTTTTTTACAGGACATTGGTTCCATTGTTTATTATTCAAAGCATTTATTATTACATTGGATCATCCTGTCGATTGTGAATTTCACGACTGGTTCGATTATTATTATTACATTAAAATAAACACGTCTATGCAAGCACCGCATGCATGGTGATTTCTTTTGTTATTCCATTCTTTATTATACCGAGTTGGTTAAAACTTTGACTTCTATACTCCATGAAATTAGTAGAATATCCTTGATATTTGCGTTTCATCCGAGATCTTTTCATGGAAATATTCTTACGATCATTCTTGAATTTTACTCTACAAAGCAGTAGATTGTTGACAATTTGGACATTACTAATTCACGGATAAAATAATTCTTGAACTTGTTTTATTGAATTATTATGTCATTGTCATCATCCTCATGATATATTATGTTATCTTTGGCTTACGTGCATAGATGAACTTAGTATGATTATGACCGAGGATCATTCGGTATAATCATGGCTTGTTATAAATGATGTGATAAAAGTCCTCGGTGGCACTGTAATGCGGTGATGGATAGTTTTGGTATGATTATGACAAAGGGGGTGATTCGATATAGTCATGACCATTGATAATTTGATGAAAATCCTTGGCCAGTAGTACGAGGGGATGATTAGATATTGTGGTTTATTCATTAAACCGAGTCTTAGTGATAAAAATTTATGAAAACCTTTTAAAACCTAAAAGATAGTAGACTTTATTTTCTACTTGACTCTTTTAATGGATTGCATATTCAGCTGCGATTAAACTTGTTGTCTATTGTATTTTATCGGTTTAACACTTTGTTGAAGGCTAATGATAATTTATTACGCATTATCTTAGTCATAATATTTCTTCTTGGGCTAGTTGAGCTCTCTTTTTTTCCTTGTTCTCTTGTGAAATGAGAACATAGATGGGACGAGTCGGGAAGCGGAGTAATGGTCCAGAGGATAGCATTAGTAGTCCTCACTATTACGTGAAATAGTGTGATAATAGTTGTAATGAGGACTCCTTTTGAGTTTGTATAATATATAGTAGACAATATTTGTATTCAAACTCACGGTTTTATGTCGTATTGTACGGCAGTTATATTAGTAAGTTGTATTTGAATTTATGTACCATGTAAGTGGCGACCCAAGATGGGTGACGTATACCTAATTTTGGGGGCGTCACAGTTGGTATCAGAGCTTAGGGATATGATCCCTGGCTGAGATGTGAGATAATGACTAGGAGGGGAGAGACGGGGAATTCCTTCGTTAGTATGACCTACCTAAATTTATTTGGTATTTAATTGGTGGAATTCGAGTATAGGGATAATATGTGATATGTTAATTAACCCTTGTTTTGTGACGGTGTTTGAGAATGACATCCGAAAATCTTTGAGATAAGCAATGAAGCACATGAGAGTGTTTATTCAGCTCAAACAAAAGGTAACGACCAACAACACGATAATAATCATCATTGGTGGCAGCAGCTATCGAACAATGATAACCATCGTGGGGAAATTATCATGCTAAGAATGGTAACCACTTGATTGGTAATCATGGAAAAGATAATAGAAGTGGAAATTGCAAGAAGAGAAGGTCATTTAGCTCAATTTTGTTGTGCACCAAAGTCAAGTCTAGCATTTGGGACGGTGGCACCAAAGGTGGATATGGACAAAAAACAAAGTCGTTGGTTTTAGGAAGTGCATTTTCATGACTTCTCAAAAAGCGAGTAAACCGAACGAAGTTAGTACGGGTTAGTTAATTATAAATTGTGAAGTCTATACCTTATAAGATACTGGGTTCTACCCATTATTTTATCTCTCTTGCTTGCGTTCAACGTTTAAATTTGACTCAGGAGAAGTTAGACTTTGACTTATTGGTTGAAACTTCGTTAGTAGGAGCCTTCGTTTCGCTTACTATTTTTAAATCTTGTTTGAATCAAATAAACACTTTCACGCTAATTGTCGATCTTATCTTTTTGAAAAGACTTGTCTTTGATGTTATTTTAGGAATCAATTGGTTAACTACTCATCATGCTTTTCGTAAGGTTGTTAGCTTTTATATTCATAACCAACCTGTTGTGCGAATTCAAGTAACCAAACTACTAAAGTCAATCATTGTCATATCAAGCCATAAGTAAAGAGCCCCGATCCTTTCGTTGTTGACTTCCTTGTATGGAATGCGAAGCCGGACTTTTTTCGTCAGCGGCGACGTCGTGGATGAAGATGGCAAGTTGATAGGTATCATTGTGAGGTGCTATCCGAGGTTAAGGGATAGAAGTCACAGTTGGTATTAATGTGACGTACTATCCAAGTCTTGGATGAGAGTATGATTTTGAATGATATTTCTATCATTAATAAATTTCTTGGCGTATTCTTGAAGACTTCCTAGCCTACCCTAGAGCATGAAATCGAATTTTGTATTGACCCCGATCTACAAAACCCATTTCTTAACCCTCAAATATTTCTTCAACTAAAAGGATGCATTTACGAGGATTATGATGAAAGTCATAATAAAAGCATTGGACTAATGAAAATCATGGGTATATGAGGTATTAGTAAGTGTTATGATGAGTTATGTTGGTTATTATGTGAAAACATGAAAGTTTCTTAAAAATCACAAGGAGTTAAAAATCAGATTTTGGTGAAAAACGTAACATGAAATTCAATTGACCATATCTCCTATTATATTTTGAATTTTTGAGTGTGGTCAAGTCTTAGAGTTAGACCTATGAGTTACCTAACTAATCCAAGTTGAATTACTGGAAAAGGTGTTGTAGATTTTTGTGTGGACTGATTTTAGCAAAGGAGTGCAAAGCTGCAAAAAACCGAAAAAAGTCTTTGCCATGATTTTAGAGGGCTGTTTCGGCCACTTAAATTATGAGAAAAATTCTGGCCTTTTGATACATGAAGGTATATGGTATAAAGTACCTCTTGTCCAAAAATGAGCTCTCATTCGACTTAAAATGAGCAAGTTATGACTATTTCAATATTTAGGTTTTTAAATGAAAACGCTATAACTAGGAGTTCTATAACTCCGATGACCATGAAATTTAAACTGGAAGCTCACGTTAACATGTGTAAGGTCCTGCCAAGATTTGGGAATTTTGGAGTTAAACTTGAGGTAGCTAATTTCTTAAGGAATTAATTAGAAATTGATTTTTGAAAAATAGTAAATAAATTTTAAAATTTCGAGAAAATATATTTTCATTATGGGACTATATTATGCTAAATCCCAGAAAAGAAATATTTTTGGAACTGATTTGATATTTTTCATAAAAATAGTTTAATTCTGAACATATGAGTTAAATATGTTATTTGAAGTAACAAAATTGGAAAATAGGATTTTATGGCTAGAGAATCCTATATAGAGTATATGCATATTTTTTGATGAGGGATTTGATCATTGGTGATGATATCGTATGAGTATGGCACTTTTGATTTATTAAATGCATTATATGGTAAAGCGTAAACAATTGAGATAAATTATTTATAAATTTAAGAAGTGATTAAAATATTGTTATAATATTAATGATATTAGATTATGAGATTATTAAGTGATTGATAACATGGGGATATTCTTGAATCTGGATAAATTATATTATAAATGTTTAATATTTATCCTTTATCTCATTTGATTGATTCTTTATATCATTATCCTCATGTTTATATTATGTTGAAAGTCATCGTATTCTGAAGTGCATACATGGACTTGGTATGATTATGATTGAGGATTGTTGGGTATAATCATAACCGTAAATGAATACACGATTATCTTTGGTAGTAGTGCATGGATAATTTGTGGTCGTGATACTAATGAATACACGATTATCTTTGGTCGTCGTAGTGCATGGATAATTTGTGGTCGTGATACTAATGAATACGATTATCTTTGGTCGTAGTGCATGGATAATTTGTGGTCGTGATACTAATGAATACACGATTATCTTTGGCCGTAATGCATGGATAATTTGTGGTCGTGATACTAATGAATACACGATTATCTTTGGCCGTAGTGCATGGATAATTTGTGGTCGTGATACTAATGAATACACGATTATCTTTGGTCGTAGTGCATAGATAATTTGTGGTCGTGATACTAATGAATACGATTATCTTTGGTAGTAGTGCATGGATAATTTGTGGTCGTGATACTAATGAATACACGATTATCTTTGGCCGTAGTGCATGGATAATTTGTGGTCGTGATACTAATGAATACACGATTATCTTTGGCCGTATTGCATAGATAATTTGTGGTCGTGATACTAATGAATACACGATTATCTTTGGCCGTAGTGCATGGATAATTCGTGGTCGTAATACTAATGAATATCTTTGGCCTGTAGTGCAGGGATGATTCGATGATATGGATTAATTATTGAAATTTGAGTCTCAAAGAATGAAATATTAATTCATTGATGTGGTAAAAGTCATCTTTGGCCGTAGTGCATTGATAGACTTGGTATTATTATGACCAAGGATTATTCGGTATAATCATGACCGTAATTGAAAACACGAATATCCTTGGCCAGTAGTGCATGGATAATTCGTGGTTGTGATACAATTAAGCTGCGTCTCAACATTGTTGGTTTTACAGTTGTATATCTTTAGCCTGTAGTGCAAAGATGAATTGTTAATGAATATCTTTGGCGGATTGCGAAGATGAATTTAATATTTTTAACGATAAAGGTATTCAAGGTATCCTCACCTCTTTATCATATCAGGTACGTACCCTAATTTCGAGGGCGAAATTCCATAAGGAGGGGAGATTGTGAGACCCCAGATTTTATCAATAAAGATTTAAATTTTGTCGAAATAATTTTTAATATTATGGTGTGAATTTGAGATAATATTATAGTTGTGGGTAGTATTTATAAATTTTGCAAAGTATGCAAGTGGTTATATTATATTCGATTGGTGGGGAATTTTTGGTTTAGGGAGGGAATATTCGTACAACGGCTCAATCATTGGTGGACCCCACAAAAGAATTATTGTCGGATTGAGAAAAGCGAAAAAAATATTTTATTGAAATAACGGCGGAAGTTTTACTGGTTGATTTGTTGAACTACTCGGTAGTAAAAGTACGATGTCGTGTGGTTGCATAGTAGTTTACGGTATTGATTATTGATGCTTATGTGAGAAGTCACTCGGTTTGATTCCATTATTGTCGATTAATAATATGAATTATTATATAGCGATAATGACGTTTTTTTA
This sequence comes from Panax quinquefolius, assembly GCA_020205615.1. Taxonomy (NCBI): domain Eukaryota; kingdom Viridiplantae; phylum Streptophyta; class Magnoliopsida; order Apiales; family Araliaceae; genus Panax; species Panax quinquefolius. The sequence goes on from CM035169.1 coordinate 99,498,020, forward strand.
TTTATTCAGTATTATTAACGTAATAAAAGCGTAAAATCTTTTTATATAAAACAAAATACTTTATTAAAGTTATTCTATAAATAGAATATATTATATTTTTTATTATGCATAGTAGTGTTGCATAGTGTTTTGCATAGTGTTTGCATAGTAAAATGTTTTTATATAAATAGAATATATGATATTTTATTTAAAAGATTTTGCTTTAAATATGGACCGTCAGATTAAAGTAAATCAATCTGAACCGTTCATGGATTAATTACTATGCATTCTATTTTCCTATAAATAGAAGCTTATTCCTTCATTATTTTCTTACGAATTCACTGAAACTCTAGAGAGAGAGAAATTATAGAGAGAAGCTATAGAGAGAAAATCTATAGAGAGAAAGAAGAAGAGTATTCTGGTACTTCACTACTTTGATATCCAGTGTCTTTTACGGTAAGGGTATTATTTATTTGTTGTACCCGTAATGGGTGTTATTCTTTCTTATTCATGAAGAGAACTTACATTATTCCATTCATTATTATTACATTGGAATAACTTTTGTAAAAGTGGTATACCCTATACATAACATAACTTGTATATGCGGCATACCTATACTTGGTGAAATCCTTATGTTATTCCATTCTTATTTATTACATTGGAATAACTTTTGTATCTGTGAAATCCCTATACTTGGTAATCTTCTTACATTATCCCATTCTTTATTATTACGTTGGAATATCACATGCGTGTGTGTTTACATCGGACCTGGTTCCATTGTTTATTATTCGCATTTATTATTACATTTGGAATATCACATGCGTGTGTTTTACACGGACTGGTTCCATTGTTTATTATTCAAAGCATTTATTATTACATTGGATCATCCTGCTTGATTGTGAATTTTACGACGACTGGTTCCGTTATTATTATTACTCGCTGAATAACTTGTAAAAGTGGTATACCCTATACATAACTTGTATATGCGGCGATACCCTATACTTGGTGAAATCTTTATGTTATTCCATTCTTATTTATTCATTGGAATAACTGTATACATGCTGAATCCCCTATACTTGGTAATCTTCTTCGTTATTCCATTCTTTATTATTACATTGGAATATCACATGCATGTGTTTTACATGGGACACTGGTTCCATTGTTTATTATTCAAAGCATTTATTATTACATTGGATCATCACTGCGATTGTGTGAATTTCACGACTTTGGTTCCGTTATTATTATTCTGTTGGAATAACACATCATCTGAAATCCGCATGCATGGTGATTTCTTTTGTTATTCCATTCTTTATTATACCGAGTTGGTTAAAACTTTGACTTCTATACTCCATGAAATTAGTAGAATATCCTTGATATTTGCGTTTCATCCAGTATCTTTTCATGGAAATATTCTTCTGATCATTCTTGAATTTTACTCTACAAAACAGTATCTTGTTGACAATTTGGACATTACTAATTCCTGGATAAAATAATTCTTGAACTTGTTTTATTGAATTATTATGTCATTGTCATCATCCTCATGATATATTATGTTATCTTTGGCTTACGTGCATAGATGAACTTAGTATGATTATGACCAGGGATCATTCGGTATAATCATGGCTTGTTATAAATTATGTGATAAAAGTCCTCAGTGGCCTGTAATGCAGTGATGGATAGTTTTTGGTATGATTATGACCAGGGGTGATTCGGTATAGTCATGACCATTGATAATTTGATGAAAATCCTTGGCGTAGTAATGCGAGGATGATTAGATATTGTGGTTTATTCATTAAGCTGAGTCTTAGTGATAAAAATTTATGAAAACCTTTTAAAACCTAAAAGATAGTAGACTTTATTTTCTACTTGACTCTTTTAATGGATTGCATATTCAGCATAGATTAAACTTGTTGTCTATTGTATTTTATCGGTTTAACTTTGTTGAAGGCTAATGATAATTTATTACGCATTATCTTAGTCATAATATTTCTTCTTTTGGGCTAGTTGAGCTCACCCCTTTCTTTCACTTGTTTCTTCTTGAAATGAGAACATATTTGGAGACAGTCGGGAAGCGGAGTAATGGTCGAGAGGATAGCATTAGTAGTCCTCACTATTACGTGAAATAGTGTGATAATAGTTGTAATGAGGACTCCTTTTGAGTTTGTATAATATATAGTAGACAATATTTGTATTCAAACTCACAGTTTATGTCGTATTGTACACGAAAGTTATATTAGTAAGTTGTATTTGAATTTATGTACCATGTAAGTGGCGACCCAAGATGGGTGACGTATACCTAATTTTGGGGGCGTCACACCTGTAGTGCATAGATGGACTTGGTATGATTATGACCAGGGATTATTAGGTGTAATCATGACCGTAATGTTACAAATGATGTGGTAACAGTCCTCATTGGCCCGTAGTGCATTGATGGACAGTTGTTGGTATGATCATGACCATTAATGAATACATGAGTGTCCTTGGCCCGTAGTGCATGGATAATTTGTGGTCGTGATACTGAAGAATATCCTTGGCCATAGTGCAGGGGTGATTCGATGATGTGGATTATTTATTAAGCTGAGTCCCAGCGATAAAAGTGATGAAAAACCCTTTTAAATCATAGAAGATAGTAGATTTTATTCTCTACTTGACTCTTCTAATGGATTGCTTGTTTCGTTGCAGTTAAACTTGATATTTATTATATTTTATTAGTTTAACATTGTTGAAGGCTAACGATAAATTATTCTGCATTATCTTTGTGACGAACGAGATTTTGTAAATTAACTGTAATATTTATTGAATTAAATAAATATTTTTCGATGATTTAATTATTGGATTAAATAATTAATTGATGCAATTATGGTAGATTAATTTAATTATATGTGTTATATTTATTAAATTAATGTAAAGAATAATTATTATTCAAATATGTATTTATGTGAGCTTATTGAATTAAATGAAATATTTAATTAAGCATGATGTTATTTTAATTAATTTAAATATTAATTAGAGAGTTAATAATTTGACATTATTTATTAATGAGAAATTTATTATATGACTATGTGAATTTATGAGAAATTATTTAATTAATTTAAATAAGATATATGAATTATTGTGCAAGTGAGTGTGACATGATTTAAACAATATGATAAAGCTTTATTAAATTAAATGATTTTATAATCTACTGTTGCTAGCCAAATATGGCCTTAGAGGGAGTTGAGAGCAGTTACCCATGATGGGTAACTGACCACAACGCGTCAGTTCATTTGAATATGACGTCTCATTTTTAATTCTTATTATTCCTAAGTCTCGAAAACAAGTAGAACATATTTTCTTAGAGTTCACAGAGAGAAAAGAATTTAGATTGAGAAAAGATTGTGAGTGTGCAATCAATCAAATACCTGTAAAAGGATCATCATTGATCATCTTCTAATTTATACTTTACAGGGTAATCTCCTCCTTCCCAATTCTATTTTTACGTTGTTTGAGTTTTACAAAAATGGCTTTCACAGTTTTCTGTAAAGTCTCTATGATGGGAAATTGTAAGGCTTATGTGCATATATAGGTTAAGATGTGGTCAAATCATATTTAATTATATATATTTTTGTAAACCAAAACATCAGTTTCATGAAAATACGTAGTATATGATTTCTACAAAATTACAGAGTTTGGGTTATGGCCATATGGCCTTATATGTGGTATTTCATGTGTTGATCATATATTATCCCTAAATTTTACACTCGTATATTATTATGCATGTTGATACGAAGAGACCAAAGTTTAAATAAACGGATTCAGTGTTATAACGAATCCGTAGTGACAATTTCCATGTTTTATTTTCAAAACCTTCAAGAACATCAAAGTCAGTGAAATTGCATGCTTAAACTCTGTGATTATGTGTTGTAATCGGTTAAAATCACTTTATAAATGTTGGGTAATGATTATATATGAATTATAACATGTGGGTATGATTAAATTCGTGTAGTAGTAAATTAATTGGGAGGTTTTGGCTGTGTTCTGCAATTTTTGCGAATTGCGAGCAGTTTGTTCGCCATGCCGCATGAAAAGACTCGTCTGCTTATACTTCACATAGTATTTCCACATTAGCCATGGCCTGTAGCATGGTAATAATAGTCCATAATACATATGGCCATCAACATGCAAAATATGAAATACCAAGATATCTTGAAGTAGCATTACCAATCTCTAGAAAGTTGAAATGTAAATTTTTAAAATGTTTAAGTCTAACAATGTGTTAATAAATTAATTTAATGAACATGTAAACATGTTAGAAGTATAATGAGATGTTAAAATAGTTGTTTAACATGTAAATAACATAATTGCATGTGGATTAAATTATTGAATACATAATTAGCTTGATATTCATGAAATACAAATTATGTGACAAAGTGGTAATTTGACTAAGTATAGTCAATAATCAAAGTAGACAAAGAGAATGAGTTTATGATGATTAGTTAAGTTATAATTAACTGTTATTATGAATGTGAATGGTATGTAGGATTAAATTCAAAGAACGTGCTTAGTTAAAGTGTAATCTACGCACGAGGCAAGTTTCCTAACCCTACCTGTCATTATTGTGTCATTATTGTTCAAGTTTATTAATTACCTCGAGTAAATTATCATTATTATTATTCAAGTTCAAATGTTATATTAAAGATTGATTACCTTTTTAAAGCATGATTCAGTTATACAACAATTGTCCTATTGTATACATCTTGAGATTATTAATCAAATCGAATATCATTATTGTTGAACCTTATTAGACTAGTGAACTTTATTGATTCAACTAGTCCTTAGTTGATGAACGTTCTAAATTTCAGAACCCTTATTGAATTATCCAAACCAAACTTCCTTTGGTGCGTACTCGAAGGTCAAACTGAGATGAACAACCCTGTAAAGGGATTTACTTATGCGTTAGCGTTAGGATATTAATGAAAGTATGGTACTAGGGGTGATCCCCAAGTCACAGTAGAAAGGTCCATAGTCTTATGATTGTTAAAGGTTTCAAGTATAACCCTTGATAACCTAGGACATAGTTCAAGGTCTTATGACCCTCAGAATTCTTTTGATTCTTGTTATTCATTCTTGATTCAAAATTTGAGCTTTTATTTAGATGTCTTTGATTCACTCCCATGTTATTATACTATTATTTCATTGTTATACTTGTGGGCAATAGTGCTCACTCTTGCTTAATAATAACATTGCAGTTAAGAACGAAAGAACCGATGAACCTTCCACTATTAAAGGCAAGGGCAAAGTTAGCAAATGATGAAGACTTGTTATTTTATTTGATGATGTATTTATGTTAGACTTGAGTTAATGATGTTGTTTAAGACTTATTATTTATATTTCCGCACACATGTTTAAGGTTAGTTTAACCTGGGATTATGTTTATGATTCAGATGTTGTAACCCTATTAAGGGGGAGATTTTTATTCTATCTATTGCATGACTTGCATTTATTATGGGTAGATAGATAGATGATATTTGTACAGTGAACACCAAATCTCGTGGAATTGAAGTACCTGGATTTGGGGGTGTCACAAGTTGGTATCAGAGCCGTAGGTTATGAACCTTAGGTGGGGGGAAACAACCTTAGGTAGTAGCCTTATAGAAAGAAGATAGTGATGGAAAACTCTTATCGAGTTATAAGAAATGAATTTCTGTAATTCATTGAAGATAATAAAAGACCTTATGTGTTTATGTGTTAAAGTATGCGTTAGATGATACGACTTAGTAACTAAAACTTAAAATTTTGTTGTCAGGATGTCGAATGTTAGAGAAGCTAGTCAAGCTGGGGAAGAAGAACCCCGGGTACCTATAGTACCTACTGAGGAGGAACCCCGTGTACCTATAGTACCAATAGAGGAGGAGCCCCGAGACATTCATGTCGTTAGGGAGCAGCTGGTGCAGAGGAAATCATCTCCATTGATCACCATTGTTGGTCAGGAGCATAAACCTGAGACTAATCCTGAGGAGGAACCTGAGGAGGAATTTGAAGAGGAAGAGGAAGAAGAGGAGTTACCACGGTACACCATTGATGCTGAGATGTATGACACATTATATGACTATAACGTAGAGTTATGAGATGAGGTGCAGGATCTGACTGAGCGAGCGGTTATCCAACATATTACTCTAGAGCAGAAGGAGAGGGAGATTTTGACTCTTCACTCACGACTGGGGAATGTAGAATAGGATTTGGTCCATGAGAAGGGTCAAACCAGAAGATAAGACCGAGGAGATAGAGAAGTCAAGAAGGGCTGAAGGAAACCTCCGAAAATTTGAACATATAGAGGAGGAAGGTGGGTAAGAGAATCACGTCGAGTGATCGATGCGAGAGGATGATAGTCGCAAAAGAAAGCGAAGATTGGGGAAACGTACTCTACACTTAACAAGGCAATGAATGAGACCCAAGATCGAGTTTTAAGGTACCCAATCCGATTGAAGGACTACCATTGTACATGATGGATCAAGGAGACGATGTATCGATCGTAGAAGAGGAGCGCGTAAAAGGCTAATCAAGACTTACCTTGACCAAGCGGTGATATGATTTGTTTAATTATGTGAAGAACTTAATTAGTTTTAGATGTAAATTCTGACGTATTTATGAACGAAGGAATATTTGAATGTTTTAAATCCTATGGATTCTTTATTCCAGGATAGTTGATGTAAATAGAAGTTATGCTATCGTTTAATGTTAAAACTTTTGATTTGAATGAAAATATATAAAGTTGTTTGAGATGATGTTTTAAATGAGTATGTTAAATTATGAAGTATTGCCTTAACTATTTAGAGAAATAAATAAAGTTCTAATAAGCGTTTATTTAACAGAAAAATGCCGCCAAGGAGAAGACAACAGCGTCAACCGGCTCAGGAAGAGTCAACCAATAATAACAATAATGCCAACGAAAATACCGTTCAATAGTTTGTTAACTTACTGACTAGAGCAATGAACAATCAACCTCAAGCTCCACCAAACACAATGTTTAAAGACTTCAAGGCGATGGGACCGCCAGAGTTCAAAGGTTCCATGAACCCAATCGAGGCTCAAACGTGGGTTATAGAAATGGAGAAGGTTTTCGACGTTGCTAGGGTTAGAGAAGACCAAAAGACCGCTTTTGCAACGTTTATGTTGAAGTCTGAGGCTAGCTACTGGTGGCAAGCAAACAAATTTAAAGAGATGTTTTTCGAAATGTATTTCCCAACTAGTTCACAGAATCAGATGGAGGTTCAATTTCTGGAACTGAAGTAGGGAAACATGAGTGTACCTGACTACGCGGCTAAATTCAAAGAGTTGGCAAGGTTCACCTCGTACCAAGTACACACTGACGAGAGAAAGGCCAGAAGATTTGAATAAGGACTAAAGCCTTGGGTTTACAGTAAAGTATTAATGTTTCAGATAAACACATTTGCCGGAGTATTGGAAAAGGCCATCCTCGCTGAAGGAGGAAGCGATGCGGTGACCAAGTACAATCAAGATCAGAAGAAGAAGAAGAGTGAAGGTGAAATTTATAACAAGGCCAGTGGAAGTGGCACAGGAGGTGGAAATTTCAATCAGAATAAAACGTGGAACGACAGCTCATCATCGGGAAATCAGCAAGGTAATCAGAAGAAAAGAATCAAAGCATGCCCGACTTACGGGAAAGCCCATCTGGGAGTTTGTATGAAAGGAAAAAAAGTGTGTTACAATTGTGGTCAGGAAGGCCACATAGCACTAAACTGTCCAAACCCAAAAAAGGGTGTTTGTTTTACTTGTGGTTCGAAGGACCATCTGGCAAGAGATTGTTCCAAGAAGGGATCGGGAAGGTCAGGATCAGGAGGAAACCGGGGAAATAACAGTTGAAATTCCTTAACCATCACCGGACCTGTAAGACCCCAACTTATTATTAATGAAATTTAATTTTCTCTATTTATTATTTTAAAATAGTAAGGGTTGATTTGATTAATGTGGATAATTAGGGGTAAAATACGCAAATACTTCAAAATAAGCAAGTGGTTATAAAATATTCATTGTTGTTTGGGAATATTCGTTTTGGTCGTGGAATATTAAGATGCTTTGTCGGGGAATATTAAATGCGATGGCGCAAACCATGTGTGGGCCCCATAACGGAAAGCGATTGGATGAAAGAAGCGACAAATATAAGTTGTTTAAAAAATAACAGTAGTAGTTATTCTGAATTAATCTTTGTTAAAATACTCGGTGGTTAAAACACAAGAAGCTTACCGGTATTGCACCAATTATTGATTCTTACGTAAGAAGGCACTACTCAATAATGGTTACGATGAATTATTATTCAAAGATTTTATTGATTCTTTGCGTTGATATTTTTATATTGTTGTTGTTTCAATAATTGTCATTACATACGATTTTTCATTATCGAAACAATAATTCATATTATCTGAATAATATTATTAGATAACATTATTGGAAATGTCTAGAAAGTTCGCATCTAAGGAGAGGTTTGGTCACCTAATTGCGGCATGAGAAGGAGAAATTCTTATTGGAAAGCCCCTCTTTCTGAAAGCGCCTGGTTGTTAATATTGTGATTCTATAATATTATTTGTGAATAATTAATTATTGATTCATATGATGAGAAAATATTGATTTTATGTGGATATAGATGGAGAAAATTTTAATGTGACAATTGTTGAAAATTAAAATTTTATCTTTTTCTCGATAAAATAATTCATTTAAATATATTATTATATTTTAATAATATAATAATGGTGATATTTTTACAACGAATGTGGGATATATGAGTATACGAGGAGGAAGAGTATTTTTGTTGCAATAAATGTTTAAAACATGTTAAACATGTAAATTGGACCCCATTTATTAATTGAAATTTGATTATAGCTTGTAAAATTGCTCGTTTGTGGATTTTGGTCAATTTTTGTTTGGAATTCGGAAAAACTTTCTTCGCAAAGTTGTAGAGAATTGAATTTCCTATAAAAACTCATGAGATTCAAATTTTCTGATAAAAGGCTATTTATTGTGAATTATTGAAGTTTCAAGCTCAAATAATTGATTTTGGAAGTTTTAATTATTATTTTAAAGAAAATGTTTTTTTGCATTTAAGTGGGCTAACATGTGTTATTAATTGCTGAAATCAGATCTTCAAAGATGGGCTAAGGAAATTTATAATATATATTAATATTTTATTAAATTTTTCGCTTTGGTGTTCTAAGCGATTTTTCTATAAATAGGTGCTTAGGTTAGAATTGAAAATCACACGTAAACTCAAGTTTTTCTCTATATTATCGAGCGTATTCTTGTGAGTATTTTGAGTATATTTTGAGTATTGTTAGATTTGTGTAAGTTCCTTCAAAGACTATACCCAGATTCCAAATTAGAAGTACTAATCTTTCGAGGTAAAGGATATTATTATTTTTCGTAATGATATTATTTCTTCAATATCATTATGTTGAAATATTGATCTGAAGTTTTTTATCAAATTTGGAACTTTTGATGTCGGAGTTACTATTCACGATATCGATAATTATTCACGTATATGATACTATTCACGAATATTTAAGACTATTCATCGAAAAATAAAAATTTTTCTTTTCGTCAAAATATCTATTCAGGATACTAGCTTTGATTGTATCCATATTTTGATCATTCTTGAATTTTACACCACTATGATTATTTTTGAGGTATTTTTGGACGTGGATAAAATAAAGTACGAATCCTTAATCCTTAATCCTTGTCATTTTGTTTCACTGGATTCATTTCTTTAAAAATATTTTTCATCATCTTGATTTTAAATGATGATATTATGGAATATCTTTCAACATGTAGTGCAAAAAGATGAATGATTCTGAAGAATATCTTTGGTAGTTGTGCAAAGATGAGCAGTGTTTAGATGAACATGACTAATGATGAATATCTTTGGCTTTGTAGTAAAAAGATTAATATTTGATTCGATATATATTGATTGATGTTCTGGGGATAAAAGATAGAGCGATGAACTTTTAAATTCATACATAGAAGATAGTAGTTTGCATTCTCTACTTAACTCTTCTAATGAATTATTATTTCGCTCGAATATTGATTTAAAATTTGTTGTCTATTGTATTCTATTAGATTTTTCCTGTTGAAGACTAATGATAATTTGTTGTATATTATCTTAGTCATAATATTCTTTCTTGGGCTAGTTGAGCTCACCCTTTTCCTTTTGTTCCATTTTTCTTCTCGGGAGGCGAGAATATAAGCGAGTACTGCAGTGGGGTATGGAATGAAGGTTCTAGAGAGAGTTGTTTAGTAGTCCTCACCATTTTTGTAAAATAATGTATCAATAAATGTGATGAGGATTTATTTGAGTATAGATATTGTCTAGAAGATAATATTTGTTTTCAAACTCACAGTTTTACTGTTGTAATAATAAAGTTGTAGTTGTTTCTGTACCATGTATTGACAACTCAGAATGGGTAATGTATACCTATTTTGGGGGCGTCACAGGACCTACCACAATAAACGGACCGACCGCCCGGACCTTCAACATGACGGTACAAGATGCAGTTCAATCCCGTGATGTGGTGTCAGGTATCATTCCAATCAATAAAATTAATGCTTATGTTTTATTTGATTCGGGTGCTACTTGTTCCTTTATATCCGATGATTTTTCTAAGAATTTAGATTTGCCTAAGAATGAATTGGATTACCCCATGAACATAGAATTTGCGAATAGAGAAATAATCCCTATTAAGTACGTACATAAGAACTGTAGAGTGGATATTAAGGGTAATATCATGAATGTAGATCTTATCCCTATTAGACTTGGGGAATTGGACGTTATCTTGGGAATGGACTGGTTATTCAATTACGGGGCTATAATTGATTGCCAAAAAAAGCGTATTAACCTTATGACTCCGTCAAAGGTTGTATTTTATGGTAGCAGAAGTCGCCAAACAATGCGAGTTAGTCGGCGATGATGATGCAGCGAAGTTATTAAGACAAGGCTGTGTAGGGTACTTAGCTTACATAGTCAACAGTCAAAAAGAGAATCCGAAGGTAGAAGAAATACCGATTGTAAGGGACTTCGTCGACGTATTTCCAGACGATTTACCAGGACTTCCACCGGATAGAGAGGTACATTTCGTGATCGATTTGGCGCCCAGAACTGCTCCAATATCGAAGGCACCATACTGAATGGCACCAGTTGAGATGAAAGAACTAATGGTACAACTACAAGAATTACTGGATAAGAAGTACATTCAACCGAGCGTATCGCCGTGGGGAGAGCCGGTGTTGTTTGTGAAGAAGAAGGATGGAACGATACGGCTTTGTATTGATTACAGAGAACTGAATAAGGTCACGATTAAAAACAGATATCCATTACCGAGGATCGATGACCTGTTTGATCAATTAAAGGGAGCGAGATACTTTTCCAAGATAGACTTAAGAAGCGGTTATCATCAACTGAAGGTGAGGCCAGAGGATGTATCGAAGACAGCGTTTAGAACGCGATATGGTCACTACGAATTTTTAGTAATGTCGCTTGGTCTTACGAATGCTCCTGCAGCATTTATGGGACTAATGAATGGTGTGTTCAAGTCGTTTTTGGACAAATTCGTAGTGGTATTTATAGACAACATTTTGGTATATTCAAAAACCAAAGAAGAACACGAAGAGCATTTGAGATTAACATTGGAAGTATAGAGAAGGGAAAAGTTGTATGCCAAGTTTTAAAAATGCGAATTTTGGATTGAACGAGTGCAATTTCTTGGGCACGTGATCGATAAAAACGGAATTTCGGTAGATCCATCTAAAGTCGAAGCCGTGATTAACTGGGATCAGCCGAGAACGCCGTCAGAAGTAAGAAGTTTTCTTGGATTGGCGGGATATTATAGAAGGTTCATATAAGACGTTTCCAAGATCGCAACTCCGTTAACGAATTTAACTCATAAAGCTGTGAAATTTGTTTGGACGGAGAAGTGTGAGGAGAGCTTTCAAGAATTGAAGAAGAGATTGAGTACGGCACCTGTGTTATCCCTTTCGGATGATACGTGAAATTTTGTTGTTTTTAGCGATGCGTCGTATAAAGGACTTGGTTGTGTGCTTATGCAAAATAGCAGAGTCATTGCATATGCATCACGACAGTTGAAGGATTACGAGAAGGGATACCTGACCCATGACTTGGAGTTAGCTGCAGTTTTTTTTGCTTTGAAAATTTGGAGGCACTATCTCTACGGGGAGAAGTGTGAAATATATATGGACCACAAGTATCTGAAATATATTTTCACGCAGAAGGATTTGAATATTCGTCAAAGAAGATGGTTGGAATTAATTAAGGATTACGATTGTGAGATTTTATACCATCCGGAAAAAGCAAATGTGGTTGACGACGCCTTAAGTAGAAAGGGTCGTGAGAAATTGATGATGTTAACTGCTCAGGAGCAGCTAATTTCAGAAATGGAGAAACTGGAGTTAGAGGTGAAGTATCCTATGGAAATTGATGAGAAGCTATTTCAGATGCAATCTGGTACAACCCTACTGGATAAAGTTAAGGAGGCTCAGCTTCAGGACGAAGAATGTAAAAAAGTTACAAAGAAGATATCTGAAGGAACTGAACCAAGATTTAAGATGGATAAGGAAGGATTACTGAGATTTGAAAGTAGAATTTGGGTTCCACTAGTACATGAGATTAAGGAAGAAATTTTGAGCGAGGCTCATAGTTCACGATATTCGATTCACCCTGGTAGTACCAAGATGTACCAAGATCTTAGACAACATTTTTGGTGGCTGAATTTGAAATATGATGTTGCAGAATGTGTTGCCAAATGTCTGACCAGTCAGAAAATGAAGGTAGAACATCAAAGACCGAGTGGATTGCTACAACCGTTAGAGATCCCTGAATGGAAATGGGAACATATTACAATGGACTTCGTGGTTGGCCTTCTGACGACTCAGAAATGCTACGACGCAGTATGGGTTATCGTTGACCGACTGTCGAAATCCGCACACTTCCTTCCTATCAAAATCAGACTCAACTTGGATCAGTTGGCAAGGCTATACGTAAAAGAGATTGTTTCGAGGCACGGAGTTCCGGTATCAATTGTTTTAGATAGGGATCCACGCTTCACATCAAATTTTTGGAAACGTCTTCAGGAATGCATGGGTACGCAATTGCGAATGAGTACAGCTTATCACCCTCAAACAGACGGACAGAGCGAACGAACAATTCAAACGTTAGAAGATATGCTAAGAGCATATGTGATGGACTTCAAAAGAAATTAGGATGATCACCTACAGTTAGTAGAGTTCGGCTACAACAACAGTTACCACGCTAGTATTGGCATGCCGCCTTACGAAGCGTTATACGGCAGAAAGTGCAGAACTCCGCTTTACTGGGATGAATTTGGTGAGAGACAATTGCTAGGGCCAGAATTGGTACAGCAGATAGCAGAAATAGTCAAAGTGATCCGAACACGACTAGTAGCGGCTCAAGATCAACAGAAGAAATACGCTAATCCGCATCGTAAAAATATCGAGTTTGAATCAGGAAGTTATGTTTTCTTGAAGGTCTCTCCTTGGAAAGGAAAGATCAGGTTTGGAAAGAAAGGGAAATTTAACCCAAGATTCATTGGACCCTTTAAAGTACTGAGAAGAATCGGAGAAGTTGCGTATGAGGTAGCCTTACCTCCAACACTCGAGAATGTCCACAACGTCTTCCATGTTTCTGTATTACAACCATACAAAGCCGATTACAAGCATGTAATTGAATACGAACCCCTACATTTTGAGAAAGACTTATCTTACGAAGAAATTCATGTTCAAATTGTCAACCGAAAAGAACAAATTCTGAGAAATAAAGTAATACCTTCTGTTAAGGTAATTTGGAGGAACCACAACGCTGAAGAAGCTACGTGGGAACTCGAAGAGAATATGATGAAGAACTACCCTCATTTATTTACTTAATTATGTGTAAGCGATTCTGGGGACAAAATCTTTGTAGGGGGGGTGGAGAATGTAACGAGTCAAATTTATTGAGTCGTGATTCTGGGGACATAATCCTTTTAAGGGGGGAAAGATGTGACGAAGAGATTTTGTAAATTAATTTTAATATTTATTGAATTAAATAAATATTTTTCGATGATTTAATTATTGGATTAAATAATTAATTGATGCAATTGTGGTAGATTAATTTAATTATATGTGTTACATTTATTAAATTAATGTAGAGAATAATTATTATTCAAATATGTATTTATGTGAGCTTATTGAATTAAATGAAATATTTAATTAAGCATGATGTTATTTAAATTAATTTAACTATTATTTAGAGAGTTAATAATTTGACATTATTTATTAATGAGAAATTTATTATATGACTATGTGAATTTATGAGAAATTATTTAATTAATTTAAATAAGATATATGAATTATTGTGTTGAGTGAGTGTGACATGATTTAAACTATATGATAAAGCTTTATTAAATTAAATGATTTTATAATCTCATCATTGCTAGCCAAAACATGGCCTTAGAGGGAGTTGAGAGCAATTACCCATGATGGGTAATCCGACCACAACAATCGTCGATTCATTTGAATACGACGTCTCCTTTTTAATTCTTATTATTCCTAAGTCTAGAAAACAAGCAGAACATATTTTCTTAGAGTTCACAGAGAGAAAAGAATTTTGATTGAGAAAAGATTGTGAGTGTACAATCAATCAAATACCTGTAAAAGGATCATCATTGATCATCTTCTAATTTATATTTTACAGGGTAATCTCCTCCTTCCCAAATTCTATTTTTACGTTGTTTGAGTTTTACAAAAATGACTTTCACAGTTTTCTGTAAAGTCTCTATGATGGGAAATTGTAAGGCTTATGTGCATATATAGGTTAAGATGTGGTCAAATCATATTTAATTATATATATTTTTGTAAACCATAACATCAGTTTCATGAAAATACGTAGTAATTACAGAGTTTGGGTTATGGCCATATGGCCTTATACGTGGTATTTCATGTGTTGATCATATATTATCCTAAATTTTACACTCGTATATTATTATGCATGTTGATACGAAGAGACCAAATTTTAAATAAATGGATTCGGTGTTATAACAAATCCATAGTGACGATTTTCATGTTTTATTTTCAAAACCTTCAAGAACATCAAAGTCAGTGAAATTGCATGCTTAAACTCTGTGATTATGTGTTGTAATGGGTTAAAATCACTTTATAAATTTTGGGTAATGATTATATACGAATTATAACATGTGGGTATGATTAAATTTGCGTAGTAGTAAATTAATTGGGAGTTTTTAGGCGTGTTACGCAATTTTCATGAATTGCGAGAACAATTTCTGAGTTCATGCATCATGAAACCGGACTAAATGCTTTTACTTCCTCTTCTGCTGCATGCAGCATGTCGTTAAGTGTCAAGTCATACTTCTAGGTTATGCATGCAATAAATAATGATAATCCCATTCATGACAGCGCCATTGTGCCACAAATAACGTAAGTACTAAGATAATGAGTTAGGTAGCAATACTACTCTCTAGAAATTACAGAAATATAAAATTTTAAAATGTTGAAGTCTAACAATGTGTTAGTAAATTAATTTAATGAACATGTAAACATGTTAGAAGTATAATGAGATGTTAAAATAGTTGTTTAACATGTAAATAACATAATTGCATGTGGATTGAATTATTGAATACATAATTAGCTTGATATTCATGAAATACAAATTATGTGACAAAGTGGTAATTTGACTAAGTATAGTCAATAATCAAAGTAGACAAAGAGAATGAGTTTATGATGATTAGTTAAGTTATAATTAACTGTTATTATGAATGTGAATGGTATGTAGGATTAAATTCAAAGAACGTGCTTAGTTAAAGTGTAATCTACGCACGAGGCAAGTTTCCTAACCCTACCTGTCATTATTGTTCAAGTTTATTAATTACCTCGAGTAAATTATCATTATTATTATTCAAGTTCAAATGTTATATTAAAGATTGATTACCTTTTTAAAGCATGATTCAGTTATACAACAATTGTCCTATTGTATACATCTTGAGATTATTAATCAAATCGAATATCATTATTGTTGAACCTTATTAGACTAGTGAACTTTATTGATTCAACTAGTCCTTAGTTGATGAACGTTCTAAATTTCGAACCCTTATTGAATTATCCAAACCAAACTTCCTTTAGTGCGTACTCAAGGTCAAATCGAGATGAACAACCTCGTAAAGGGATTTACTTATGCGTTAAGCGTTAAGATATTGTGAATAAAAGATGGTACTAAGGGTGATCCCCTAAGCAAGTGCAGTAGAAAGGACCATAGTCTTATGATTGTTAAAGGTTTCAAGTATAACCCTTGATAACCTAGGACATAGTTCAAGGTCTTATGACCCTCAGAATTCTTTTGATTCTTGTTATTCATTCTTGATTCAAAATTTGAGCTTTTATTTAGATGTCTTTGATTCACTCCCATGTTATTATACTATTATTTCATTGTTATACTTGTGGGCAATAGTGCTCACTCTTGCTTAATAATAACATTGCAGTTAAGAACGAAAGAACCGATGAACCTTCCACTATTAAAGGCAAGGGCAAAGTTAGCAAATGATGAAGACTTGTTATTTTATTTGATGATGTATTTATGTTAGACTTGAGTTAATGATGTTGTTTAAGACTTATTATTTATATTTCCGCACAGATGTTTAAGGTTAGTTTAACCTGGGATTATGTTTATGATTCAGATGTTGTAACCCTATTAAGGGGAAGATTTTTATTCTATCTATTGCATGACTTGCATTTATTATGGGTAGATAGATAGATGATATTTGTACAGTGAACACCAAATCCCGTGGAATTGAAGTACCCGGATTTGGGGGTGTCACAATCTTAGTCATAATATTTCTTACTGGGCTAGTTGAGCTCACCCTTTTGCTTTCATTGTTCTCTTCAGGAAATGAGAACGTAGCAGGGACTAGTCGGGGAACAGAGTGATGGTCCTAGATGGTGCATTAGTAGTCCTCACTATTCTTTGAAATAGTGTAATAATATGTAATGAGGACTCCTTTTGAGTTTTTATACTCTCTAGTAGACAATATTTGTATTCAAACTCACAGGTTATGTTTTGTCGTATTGTACACGATGGTTGTATAATTAAGTTGTATTTGAATTCAGTACCTTGTATCTGGCAAACCAAGATGGGTGATGTATACCTATTTTGGGGGCGTCACAGTTGGCATCAAAGCTTAGGGATATGATCCCTGGCTAAGATGTGAGAATAGAACTAGGAGGGGAGAGACGGGGAATTCCTTTGCTAGTATGACCTGCCTAAGTTTTTTTTGGTATTTAATTGGTCGGTCAGAATATAAGGATAATATGTTGTGTCAATTAACCTTTTGTTTTATGGCGATGATCTCGAAAATGACATCCGAGAATGTTGAGAATAGCAATGGAGCATAAGCGCATCGTTGATTCACCACATATCAATAATCAGGATAATGTGCATCAAGAAGGCGACAATCCTCATTCAAACAACAACACTGGCCAAATGATGAATGATCGAATGTTCATAGGCTTTTATGCAATTCATGCAATAGCAGGCGAGAGCGCCTCCTGTCCAAATTCTCTATAACTTTGTAAGTTTAAGTTTTTCCAAATTCCAAGCAGAAATTGACCGAAATTCTTATAAGGACAATTTTACAGGCTATAATCAAATTTCAGTAAAAATTGGGTCCACCAACATGTTTAACATGTTTTTAACATTTATTGTAACTAAAATACTCTTCCTCCTCATTTATTCATATATCACACATTCATTGTAAAAATATCACCATTATTATATTATTATAATATAATAATAAATTATTTTATCAGAAAAGATAAAATATCAATTTTTAACAATTGTCACTTTTCTAAAAATTCCTCCACATAAATAAATATTTTCCTTATCATATAAATCAATAATTAATTATTCACAAATAATATTACAGAATCACAATAATGACAATAAGGCCGTTCCCACGAAAGAGGCCAAGGATTTCTCCTTATTGGCGCATAATTAGGTGACCAAACCTCTCCTTAGATAGAACTTTCTAGACATTGCCAATAAAGTTATCTAGTAATATTATTAAAATAATATGAATTATTGATCTGATAATGGGAAATATTGTGCACTGACAATTATTGAAACAACAATAATATATAATATCAACATAGCAATTATTGAACCAATAAAATAAAATATTGAACAGTAATTACTATAACAATTATTGAGTATTGACTTTTTACGTAAGAGTCAATAATTGGTGCAATACTGTGTGCTACTGTGCAACACCACGTATTAATGTGTTTTAACCACCGGGTACTCCAACGATTGTTTAAAAGAATAACTACTATTCAAGTTATTTATAAAACTCATACTTATCGTTTTCTTCATCGACACCTTTCAGTTATGGGGCCCAAAATGGTCGCTTGGCATTTATACGAATATTCACAAACGGTAAAGAATATTCCACGACCAAATGAATATTCTCTGACAATAATGAATATTTTATAACCACTTGCTTATTTAAAATAATCGCGCATTTAACCCATAACTAACCACATTATTAAATCAACCGTTACTATTTCAAAATAATAATTAGAGAAATTAAATCTTTATTTATTTAAAAGTTGGGGCCTTATAGTAACCCTAATCATTCTCAACACCCTGGCAGGGGCATCACGCGTTTTGTATATGTCGAAGTACATATCCCCGGTGGGGGCATCACGCGTTTGTATATGTCGAAGTACAAATCCCTGGCGGGGGTTACAACACATGTTAATTCGTTGACACACATATCAATGAAGGTCGAGCAGCCTTGACATCAGTGATTTCAGCCGTTGATACACACATCAGCCTTGAAGTTCATCCAATGAATACGTCGAAAGCCATCCGATGATTTCAGCCGTTGATACACACATCAGCGGTAATTAAAATGTTACCCGGCGGGGGTTAAAATGCAGACTCAAGAAGAGAATCTCCGACGGTGGTTACAACGCATGTTCCGTTGATACACACATCAACGAAGATTAAACAAAACCCCGGCGGGGGTTACAACACATGTTCCGTTGATACACACATCAACGAAGATTACACAAATCCCTGGCGGGGGTTACAACGCATGTTTAGTTGATATACACATCAACGAAGATCAAACAAATCCTCAACGGTGGTTAAAACACATGATCTGTTGATTCACACGTCGGCGAAGGTCAAGCAGCCTTAACAGTCTTCCCAACAGAGGCGTTTTTCCATTGATTCACACGTCAACGAAGGTCAGGCAGCCCTGACAACACATACTGTTGGTAGTAAATCCAACAGAACATTGACATGTCCTGGCGATAGAAACCAGGAAGAGTCAGCACCATCGAGGAGGATCGATGATGGAATATGTTATACACATCCTCAAACAGAAAGAGCGTTATCCCCACAGATCTCTTGTATACGGGAGGCACATCCTCGGAATCTAGTCTGTATCAAGGATTAAGGACTTTGGTGATAACCCCAACATCAACATCCTACAAGATTCGGATCACACATCCAATCTGGTCATCGTTGCCAATCCCCTGTAAAAGTAACAGGGAGCCAGCAATCATCCCCAACATATTGGGCAACAACCCCGCACATATGCATCATCCATTTGCATAATGTTGTTGTACTTTGCATCATGTTTATCTTGTTGCATTTCAAGTGTCTAGGATTCTTTATCTTATCTATGCATTGCCTTGCATAAATATGATAAATAGGGGCATCTGTAGACACTCAAAATGTTTTGTATACCTATCACTGATATTACAGGAGGGCAGATTCGTCTTTCAGAGATAACCCTGGAAGATAGCTCATATCCAGTCCGGCTACTACCAGAAGTTCAGCCTCAATCCCAGAACACACACCAGGAGTATCAGGTCCAACCTCAGAGATAACCCCGAGGCATGTAGTTCCAATACCGAAAATTCCACCGGAGAAGACCGATCCATCTCGGAGACAACCCTGAGATATTTAGTCTTAGTCCCAACACTAGGAGTAGCAGCTACCAACCTTGGAGATAACCCCAAGGAATGCAGTTCCAGAGATAACCCCGGAAATGCTTGTTTCAAATGCAACCATCTTTAACCTCAGCACTCACACCGAGGCACTTAGTAGAAGACCAGGAGAGAACACCGGGAATACATGCACAACTCGAAGATAACACTGAGGACCTTCAACACTTGCAGCATTCCAATCTCAGAGATAACCCTGAGCAACGTCTTCATTATCAACCCAAACCAGCGATAACCCCAGTGAGGGGCAAATTCGTCTTCTTTCCACCTTGACGCCACATCGCGCCGTCTCAACATTTCATACATATATTTCTGCACAGCAATATCCCACAAGAACCAAGGATGTCCAATCTGGAGTGACTATTACGCAGGATATCAGATAAAATTTGAAGCTTGAAGACCGGAGGGCATGGTCCCATCTTCCTGACTTTGTACAACCTCTAATCTCATGTCATTGCTTAACTCTAAACAACGGCGGTCCGAAATAGGTCTTACATACCTAAGTCGGATGCCCGGATTGTAATTCTAAAAGTTTGAGCAGACATTACAGTGCATGCATGCACGACTTGATTAAACAACAGGATTCATGAAGCCCGGGCAACCTTGGCCACCGTAGTACTAACTCTAGCACCCCCCTCTATAAGTAGAGGGCTTGGGGTGGCCATTTTGTAAGAGAAAAAGGTGAGGAAGCCTTGGCAAATTTGCTCTGTACTCACCCTACACTGAATGCTTTCTCATTTTAAACACTTGTGAGCTCACGTATAGCTACTTTTGTACCGGCGGGAGCCGAGTGTTCATCCTTTTAAAGATATAGAAGTCTTCTTTTGGCAACCCACTGTAAGCCTTCTCATACATTTTAAAGTCTTTCTCTTCATCTTTGCACACATTTTTCTTCACGTTGAGAGTCGTGTTGTATGTGTTTGCCCGAATTTCGGTCCGTGGTTTCATTTCAGTTTGTATATATATATATTTATATATATGAACTGTGTATCGAACTTTGTTCGATGAGCCTGGATTTTACATCCGGAGCATTTACTAGTTTATTATATATATATATATATATATATATATATATATATACACATATCATCGTGATCGTGTCAGGACTCTGAACTTTCGATCAAATCCGAGGACAATTTTTTTTTTAGTTTTTTTTTAAAACAACTAATTTTTTTTTAATATTTTATGGAACTGAAATTTTTCCATAATACAATGTTTTGGGCGTGATTTGGATACCTATACCCAAAAATATATGTACAGTTTACACAGACTGTACATACATGTTTTGTTATATGTATCCAAATCACACCCAAAACACTGTATTATGTAAAAATTCAAGTTCCGTAATTATTTATTTAATTTTTTTTAGTTGTTTTAAAAAAAAGCATAAAAAAGGTTCGGATTTTGGTCCGGTCTAGGAGTCCGGACCTGGTCCGACCTCTCTATATATATATTTATATATATGAACTATGTGTCGAACTCTGTTCGATGAGCCTGGATTTTACATCTGTTGCGTTTACCGCTTATATATATGTATATATATATATATTTATATTCAGTCCCGCTTGGAGTTTACTTCGTGGCGGTTGACAGTCTTTACACCTTTATTTACTTTTCGTCCCGCCTGGAGTTTACTCCATGGCGGTTGATGCTTACTGCTTGTAAATTTATTCACGGTGTTTGGATTTCCTCAGATGGTTATCATGCCCACGAGGAGTTCGGCACTATTTTGTATATTATTTTCTTGAAGATGCTTCGTATCTCGAGAATTAAAAACAATCAAGCCGGACACTTAATATAAAATGGGAGTGTAAAAGGTCTCAATTACTATTGAGCACAAGGGTTTGAAAAACCTCTGTTATAAAACATCACTGCCATATCTTGTTAAAACTGAATTTTACACAAATTCAAACCTTGTGTATATAAGTGCGAACGAGGTCTCACACTACTTCCAAATAATTTCACATTGATCCACACACATACACACACATTTATATAACAGTTTCTTGAAAAGAGGCATTCATCGTGGTAACACGGATGTTGGGGGGTACCTAACACCTTCCCTCCACATAATCAAGTCCCCGAACCCTAATGCATCTCGATTTCACCGACCCGTGTAGCAGTGCCACATCACTGGGTCAATGTGCAAACCTTTTCTCGGTTGTGTTGGTACAACAACATAAAAAACCAACTGGCGACTCTTACCAGTCCATCGTCGACATGATACATGTCGGACCTTTTTCACTTGTTTTTTTCAAACAAATCTCACCTAACATGAGAATACCAAAGAACAAGTAACGAAAAGGGACAAATAAAAATCCCGACGTCGATAGTGATCCTTGGACCTGCATGTGAAGCGAACATTCTTCTTGGGATGACTACAATTTGGGGCGATGTGACCCTCCTGCCCGCATTTAAAGTATACTCATTTCCCCATTAAGCACACAGCCTTGTGAAACTTCCCGCATGTAGCACATGATTCGAACTTCTTATTCTGCTGGTTACCCTGTTGACTTCCAGCACCCACATTTCCATTCCATTTTCTCTTCAGATTGTTGTTGCCGTTTCTACTACTACGACCTCAATTCTTAATCTCCACTTCATTCTTCTTCTTTTTCTGTTCTTGATTGAACTTAGTTACAGCCTCGCCTCCACCTTCAGCGAGAATTGCCTTCTCCATTATCGCTACAAACATCTTCAGCTGGGACCCTACTGTACAACCAGGGCTTCAGTCCCTGTTCAAAGCTCTTTGCTTTGCGTTCATCTGGGCTAACTTGTTATGGCGCAAACCTCGCCAACTCATTGAATTTTGCGGCATTCTCAGACACCGTCATCGTTCCCTGCTTCAGTTCTAAAAACTGCACTTCTAGCTGACTCTTCCAACTATCTGGGAAATAGGTCTCGATGAATATCTCCTTAAACCTATCCCAGGTCATGACCCCTTGCCCTTCTCGAGTTTTATTGGCTTGCAACCAATAACTAGCCTCTGCTTTCAACATGAATGTTGCAAAAGCAGTCTTTTGATCCTCCCCTACTCTCACAACATCGAATACTTTCTCTACCTCCATGATCCAGGTCTGTGCCTCAACTAGATTTATGGACCAACGGAATTCTGGTGGTCCAACTGCCTTGAAGTCCTTAAACATTGTAGCTTGATTCTACGGTTGATTCTGCAGTGCACCTGTCAATAACGTCACCAGCTGCTGAACTAGGTTAGCATCAACATTGTCGTTATTTGTGGTTCCCTCAGTAATTCTTTATCGTGGTTGACATCTTGGAGGCATTTTGTGTTAGAATATACTCGTTAGATTATTACTCAACTCTTTTAAGTAATTTCTACTTAACTTGCCCCCATAAAAGTAATAATCACATAACACATAACACTCTAGAATAAAATAAAATAATAACTTTTATTCATTCATAATCTATTTGAAAAACATAAGAACAATAGCATCACTTCCATTTACATTACTTTCCTAAACTACAAAAGTTTTAGGACAACATTATCATCATATACCATAGGTTAAATGGCACTAGGGATTTACAAATTATTTAACATTTTTATTAATCGCATAACAGGTACATTCACTACAATATCCAACTAAGATACCGCGTAGCCTTACGGCGCTCTTCCTCCATAATCTGAAATATTGTTCTGCGATTTAATATGAATGATGGCAGTGTCTCAAACTGAATCACATAACCTATGACCCGATCGTGAGCTCAATTAATCACGATGGTGAATACGTTATTCATCTCCTCCACCTTCATCCTCTTTTTTTGTGCGTCTCTTACTGCTATCCCGGCTCGTTGAAAATCTTCCTCATATACGTCTTTGGCTCTTGCCCTCTTAGTAGATTCTTCCTTTAACTTGTTCTTCAGTTCTAAGATCTCCTCGATCAGTAGTTCTTTTTCTCCTTCAGTGTGGACCAGCTTCTCTTTGACATTAGTCAGACGTTCATCTCGATCCTGGATCTCATCATCCTTCTATGCCATCGTGGAATGTTTTTCAGCTACTATCTCTTGCAACTCCTCGACGCTATCCTGAAGTTCCACATTGCGGTCATAGACTTCATCGTACATATGAGCGTCTATCGAGTTCAGTTGAACCTCTTCCTCCTCGTCCTCGTCATCCTCATTTGACTGTGGCAGCTCAACGGGATCCTCCTCATCCGTCTCCACATTATCATCCTCATCTTCAACCACTAAGACCAACGGGGCTGACTCCCATGGAAGTAGTTGTTCCCGAATAACTTGAATGTCACGAGACTCCTCCTCTCTATGCATCTGAGGTCCTTGTGAAGGCCCCAAACCCAGGTCCTGAATCACCGCGGATTCGGTACAATCATTCTATCACTATTACTATATTTATGGAAGATATAAATATAAATTATTTATACAATACATTACACACTATTCCCCTAGGTCGAGTAACCTTAACTTAATACACAAATCATAACTTATTTAACACATAACATAATTATTATACAACTATTACAAATCTAATCGCACACATTAACTTTAAGCTAGAACTGTCTTTGACCTTTCCTTGTATCCAACGCATTTGTCTAAATCTGCAATGTTTTATCATGATATAGCAAGGGTGAGCATAAGGATTGCCCGACAAGTTTAAGTTCAATAATATAACGATATATCATGATTGAAAGAATCTGAATAATAAGCTGGCTATAATTCAATAATATAATTGTGAACTAGCAGGAACAAACTTTTGACTGAACAAGTATATAACATGAACAAATATATCTGGACCGAAGGGTAATGAAGGTGATCAGCCTTTCATACCTGACTTATACATGCAATATGTACAGAGTACAATTTAATAATGGCAATAAACAATGATTATCCATAAACATATCTGAATGAAACAACTCTTAATAGAGTTATGTAAAAACTTGCCTGAACCGTTGATTACCGCTACGTAATTTATAACGTTTTATCCGAAGACCTAATATTAGTAATATAGATCTCCAATATTAGTATAATATCATCACAATATAATACTATTATATATATATATATATAGAATAACCTAAACACATAACACATAATACATAACCCTATCAGTCTATAACACACATAAGACTAAGTATCAGGTCAAACTATTGCAGTCTGAGTTGAACCTGACACAAATCTGACATCCTGACGGTCTAGTCGGACATTTATCGAGTCTAAGTTCAATTAAACTCTGCCTAACACTTAACAATTATCTCATATAATTTTAATATTAGTCAAAATAATTTTCATAAGCTCGTAATAATTTTTAAAATAATTATTACTATTTTTCTTGATTTTTCAATTATTAAAATCGTATTTAAATAAATTAAATATCACTTAATTTCTTTTATCATTAATATTTATTTATTATCAAATATTAATGAACTACATCATCATAATATTATAATATATTTATAATATTTCAAAGTATTTTAATACTTTAAGCTCACCTTTATATGATTTTTAAACAATTAAATTCATTATCCGATAATTGTTATTAATATTAAAATATTAATATTTCATGACAAAATATCAAAAGTTATATTTTATAACTTAAAATATTCTTATAACACTTAAATCATTTTTATATGATTTATAAATCATTAATTCTATTTTTCCATAATTTATTTAATATATTTATTAAATAAATTAACTATCATTAATATAGATTAATTAATGAAATTTCTCACAAAATATTAAAAGTAAATGAAAATATCTTTAAATATTTTCTTATACCATAATATTATTTTTCATGATTTTTCATGTATTAAAATCATTTTAAATAATTTATTTATTATTATAATTAAATAAATTATATACCATTTATTTTCCAAAAATATTTAATATTTATGAAATATACTCAAAATAATTTAAAACTATTTTTCAGACTTTAAAATAAATTTTCAGAATTTATTATGTATTTTTAATAATTAAAAACCATTTAATTTGATTTATTTAATTAAAATAATTATTTTCCAAAAATAAGTGTCACTAAAGGGCCTTATAGCGACAGACCCGTCACTATAGGTGTTCTTGAGCCTGTTCTTGAGCTGCCTAGAAATGCACAGCCAGTTACCAGGTGCGTAGTTTGACCAACATTTAAACCGTGTTCTTAGTGATTTCTGGATTAGGTTAAGTGTTATAATTATAGTATAAGTGTAATACTATAACTATCAACAAAGATCCAGGCCAATCCACAACAAATCAGTAAGATAAAGGCCTTCGAATTTGATGTCGATTGTTCTTGAATTTCAAGGCGCCGTAAATTCAAACAAGACTTAAAGGTGTTACTTTGAAGCTTTTAATCTTTAATTTCCAAGTATTGTTTATGTGATGTAAAGGTTCCACCATGTATTCCATATGTCAGGGTACAAGTATAATGCATCAAACCAATCTAATAACATAACACTAAGCGATTAAGGATGGTCAAAGTTCTGACAGAAAAATGTTTCATAAAGATTCTAGGTTACCCAGATTGTTCATCAGGCAGAATGGTCAACTATACTTTGACCATAAATATTTACGATTTTGACAAGGATCTGAGTGACCTAATGACTTCATCATGTAGTCTTCATGTCAGACTTTAACCATAAAACAACAACTGGACCCAATACATTACTAGAAGCAAGATCAATGGCCTCGAAAATCGCATCGGACTTTTACGGCAAACCGGGTTTACCGAAATAGTCAATCGTGGGGTCGGCCAACGCATTGATCGCTTCATACCTTTCAATATACTAATGATCTGGCCTTGTTTCTTGTTTTAGATCATTGTCCTCATGAAAAAGAACATATTTATAACATAAAACAACAAATATCAAAAACAGATAAGGATTTAAGGCATCTGACATTAGGCTGTCAATCGATATTTTTCTAGTTTTCCAGATTTGACAAAATGCTAGATTCGAGGACTTTGATGTTATGGATCTGGGATTTTACAACCCAGATCACTAAATAACATCCTATTACACATATCTAGCCAACAAATTACAACATATAACATTAAATCATGAGATTTTAAAAATTAGGGTTCTTATACCTTTCCAGTGCTTGATCTTGATTCTGATCTATGGAGTCTGATCTTGTTATTCTTTGGCTTGATAATGACTTATCTCATCTCACTCTCTTCGAAGATGGTGGAGAGAGAATGAGTTTGGAGAAAATGAAAAGTCAAGTGGCATTTCTCTCTCTCTTAATCTATATAATTGATTGGATTCAATGAATTTGCTAGCAACTTGTGGCTGATTTTTGGACACATATCTAGGGCTATGTTGGGTAAAATCTAATTACGCACAACACCTAAGTATACGTGGTCAACAAGTAATAAAGTGAAAGTAGAATATCGTTCCCACGAGGAATTGTTTAATAAAAATCACCAAGTACTAACCCGTAACCAACTCAATCTTATTTAAACGAATGAATTTCAATTTATAAGTAAACTAATTCTAATTACCACTAGTTAAATTAAGATTATAGAGATTTAAGATCACAAATTCACTTATTGCTTCATTTAAGTTAACACACTTCTCATCAATTATTCTCTATCCTGAATTGTTAATCAAGAACACTAAAGCAGATAAAACCACCTCTCGATGCATAATACCCATACTCACTTAAATCCACAGATGATAGAATTAAGTAAGACACCTTGATTAACTAATCCACTATATCTATATGTGAATTATAATTAAAAAAGATTTAAAGCACAAGTTCTCTATAAGATTACATATGGCGTAAAGGCATATCTCTATCCTAAACACGAATCATGAATTCCATCTATGTAGAAATCACAAACACATGCTATCATGATCAAATCTAAATCTATACTTCATCTCTCGAGTTCATATAGATTATCACGGTAATTGTTAGCTAGGTAATTAAGCAATTAAGTCCAAATTATAATAGACAATCCTCATAATAGAACATAATAATTGATAGCGAAGCATATTAAAATAAACTACACAATAAGATCAATTGTAATCTCAAACAAAGAATTAGTTCATGATTATTGAATTAAAACTAAGAATCCACAATTGAATACACAATAAAAGACAAAGATAGAAGAAGATGAGAAGATAGAATCTGTTGTCTACAGATTTTAAAGCTCCCTCTGTTCCTACTTTGAATCTTCAATGGTCTCCAAGTTGCTTCAATCTCCAAATCTAACAAGAACTAGGGTTTTGATCTAATTTACTCTAATCAAATCTAATGGAATCCTCTCTCTAGTCTAATCTCTCTCTAATCCTTGTGATTCTCCTCCGTTTATAAGTCTCTTAATATGTCTTTAAGTCCTCTTGGAAGTCCTCTTGGAAGTCCTTGAGTCAATCGGATCGAAACAATCCTTCCCGGACTCAAATTTGGACAAAATTCATATTTTCTGGGCTACCCCCACCCCGACGAAGGTTTATACACTAAAATAACCCACCCCGGCGGGCTAGGGGCTTGCTTTGGAGCTGACATGCCAACCCCGGTGGGGATTTTGTGAAGGAACATTTTTTGCTCTGACGTCCTTTGGGAAATCGGCCATAACGTTTGATCCGGGAAGAGTTACGAGGCCTGCCACCTATCAAATCAAAGATATCGACGAGCTCTACAACTTCAATTTTTTGAGAGTTTAGAAATAACGAACGGATGAAGGTCGAAATTGGGCTGGAAGTGACTACTATACATATGGCCACCCAAAACAGTGACGTTCGACGTCCGTTGGTACAAATGTCATAACTCTTGCATCCGAACTCCGATTGGAATTATTCAAGATGTTCGGGAAAGCTAAGAAGAAGCTCTACAATATAATTCAAGTTCCAAGCCAAGAACATGAAATGAACATGAAAGCCCAAACGATGTCCGGATTACTTTTCTTTGCGATTTCATACCAATTCTTTACAATTTCAACTCCCAAGCATATAATCTACAAAATGAACACAAAATACATGAAAAGTAACTAAGAAACATGAGATTAAGCAAATAATTCAAGTAATAGATACCGGATAAATAGGTATAAAACCTACTTATCAGGCTAGGGCTAGGGTTAGTCACAAACCCAAAATCATGGCAATATTTGCAAGCTACCAATTAAAGAATGTGACATAAGGGTAAAATGGTCATTTCCATACAATTTTAATTCTAGAATTGTCTTTTGATGCAAACCCTTAAGGTTTAGGGTTTGAACCCTTTAGGGTTTAGGAATAATTTCTAGAATTTCAAAATTAGGTTTTCAAAAATAGAAAATTAATATTTATAAATTATAATTAGAAATTCTAATTATATTAAAAATTCTTAATCATAATTGAAATCTTGCTAATTAGGATTAGTATTTCCTAATTAAAATTTGCTAAATTAGCAATTAGGTTTCATAATCGTGCATTAGGATTTACAACCCAAAAATTAGGGTTTCTAATAGAAAAATAATTTTTCTAATTTAGAAATTTGATTTCGTAATTAGATTAGGATTTTCTAATTACTAATAACTTGAAAATTAGGATTAATATTTCCTAATTAACATTAAAATTATTGAACTAACAATCCGGCTTTCCCTAATTACAAATTAGGGTTCCTAAACCAGAAATTAGGGTTTCAAATTTTGAAATTAGGGTTTTCTAACCAATTTGTTAAGATTAACCATAATTAATCTTAGAATTATTTACACTTACGCCATTAAATTCCTAATTTAGGGTTTCAGAGCCGATTTTAGGGTTTCTTGTTAATCGTCAGGGTTTTCTAACCGAACGTTGACGTTCTTAATATATACTTAGGATTTGTTACAAATATCTTTTATCTGGTCAACCCTTGACCCTTAACCACATACTGTACACATATAACATCATAATCACAGAACATATTCACGTATACACTTAATCCAGAATAATTCACCTAAATCCTTCACAGAATTTTTGAAATCCTCAAAATTCCATCTCAAAAATATCAAACGCATACACTAATTTTATGTCTAGGTTCTAATATTGAACTCTAAAATAAATCAATTATAATTTTTTTAAAAACTTATAAATTCTCTGGTTGTCACAGTCCTTCATCCCTAACCTGACTGGATTCTCCGACATTAGTCATCCTGACAACAAAATTTTAAGTTTTAATTATTAATCATTACTACTCGACACTCACAAGCACATAAGTTGTAAACACATAAGCATATAAATGTTTTATTACTTCTTCCTTAAAACTCGATAAGAGTTTATCACCACTATCTTTTCAAAGGTTACTTCCTAAGACTTTTCCCCCACCTAAGGTGCATAACCTAAGGCTCTGATACCAACTTGTGACACCCCAAATCCCGGTACTTCATTACCTCAAGATTTGGTATACACTTTATAAAAACATTCACATCACTACAAGAAATTCAACATATAGCGACGAGATATAGCGACGGTCGACACGGAACCGTCGCTATAGGGTATATATATATGACGGTCACTTCTCGACCGCTTCAGATAGGACTCAAGGTAGTCTATTGCGAGGGTCACAAAAGACCGTCGGTATAGGAATTTTTTTAAGGATTTTAATTAACGAGGGTCATATAAGGGAGGCGTAGAAAGGATCATATACGAGGGTTAAAGGGGAGTTTTATCAGTCACAGATCTCTCATATTCTTTCCCCCAAATCGACATCTTAATCATTCGATTAACATCTTAGTAACTCGATCAAGATCTTCAGCGTTCTCACTCCCTCTGCATCATCTCGTGTATGCCAGACTTCGTAGGACTTCGTCGGACTTCGTCTCACTCCATCTCTCCGTCCGGCTTGAAAGGATCATATTGACCGGCTGTTTGAGGAGGTATAATTTCATTCTTTAGGTTTTCAATTTTATTTACCCCTTAGTTGTTATGATTTTCTCTATTTCTCTCCTCCTTCTAACAAGCCCTAAATTTTCTAATTTTGGGACACCCTTCCGTGGGGTATAAATTTTTCGTTATGATTGATATGGAATGACTTAATCGCTTGTTTTATGTTCAAATTAATGCAAAGTTCTAATTAGTCTTAGCTATTGATCATGTTTTGAATATTCGGTTTGAATTAAGTCTTTTAAAATTAGATAGCTAGATAGCTAAATTAGTTTATGCCAAAAAAAGATAGCTAGATTTAATACTAGAGAGGTTGAGGGTAAAGCTAGGATGAACACTCACCGATTTATTCATCTAGCAATCGTGCATCTTGCGTCATGGCAACTTTGCCTCTCTTGTCTTGATAAGTCCAATACAATTTGGAAGTATATATGTTGGGTTGTGAAAATCCAATACTACCGGGATTTCATACAAACATTGGTTTTTGTTTTGATGGATTAATTTAGGTAGGATATTTATGTATTACTCGCTAAGTATGCGTATGGGTAAAGTGATGTCGAGTGTGACCTACCAGATTACTTCATCAAGCGAGAAGATCAAAGATCATTGTAAAATCCACTAAAAACCTGCTTTTAAAAGTCGATGATGCTTCTTGAGCTTTTCCGACTATTTAAGTTATTTGTTTCTTTAAGAAACGCAACATTATGGTCACAAGATACAAAATAGTAAAATAAAAATAAAAATCTCAACGCTTTGTTGTTTTAAGGCTACCGTTGCATGTCCAAAAATTAGCGAGGAAGTAATTGTAAAGTGTTGATGGAAACAATATTTGGTGGCATTTTAAGCGTTTAGAACCTAGTAATTGTAAAGTGTTGATGGAAACAATATTTGGTGGCATTTTAAGCGTTTAGAACCTAGATAATACTATTCAAGGTTTTAGGAAGCATTTACGCTTGCTTACATATTAAAGTTATCTAATAGTTAGATTTGTTTTGTGTTCGCGTATCAATATATTGGTCAAAATTCAAGCAGAACTAGGAATTATCGATCTAAGCTTCAAAATTTCTTTAAAGAATATTGGTTTCCTTCTACTCCATGTTTTCATATGTAACTTAAGTTTTATGCTACAATTTTATATTCGCCTTTTAGTTTTATAGAGTTAGAGTCGACAATATAGGTTGAAAACCACATATCAACCCAATTAGTAATCATTAAGTAATATTATCATTAAGTAATATTACTAAGTAATCGACAAAACTTTGTTAGTCTATTTTCTATTTAGCTATAATTGTATCGATGAAGCCTTAACTTGTGTCATCCTCTTCCATTAACAATTTGTTTTGATTAAAGAAAGAGTCTATAATGATTCTTATAGTTCAAGGGTTAATAATATACTTTCTTTGATCCGGAGGCGCTTAATAGCTCACCGTGATAGAGCCGTGAATTTTATAATTATAATAACCAGATTTGCATGTGTTGGTGCTATCGAATGTTACATCCGTCTGCGCATGTACCTCTGGGTGAAGGAAATAGCTAACAAGGGGTCAACTAAGCGACTAAACCTTTGTGTCAAATTAGCATCTTGTGTCATTTCACTGCGTGTCACAGGTAATTATTGATGCGCCTATGCCCGATCCCTAGATAATTCTTGTTTTATAGTCATATTTTTCCTCTTCCTTCTAGCATTTCAAATATTCTAGATATTAAATTTTCAATTATTAAATTTTAGTATTAAATTTCAAGTATAGGGTAAACCGCATATACAGTCATTCCACCAAGTATTGGGTAAACCTAGATAATTAAATTTTCTATGTCATATTATATGCTTTGTGTTCCTTGGATAACCTTGTAGTCATTTGGTACTTGAATCGGGCAATATCATTGAATCCTCAATTACCAAATTTGGACCTTTAGTTGTTCCCACCTTACGAGAGAAGCTAGCTGCTATGCTTAGATTTTTTATTGTTTTGTTTTATAAAGTAGTAAGCGTGCATAACAACATATTGTACATCATTTTGGTGGTATTATCTGTTAAGGGCCGACTTTTTGTTTGTTGTAAAGCTGTTATTTAATAGTAGTAGTTGAACTACCCACTTTAAACGTATGAGGAGCACTCAAATAGCTAGCATGGCCTAAAAAATTATACAAGTAACAAATCAAACAATATCAAAGTCATCTAGTAGTTGGTAAAAATTATACAAGTAACCAAATTTCTCGTAAGGTTTTAAGGATTCTTGGCTGCGCAGGTGAATCGTTAAAACTAGGAATTTCGCTTTTATAAAGGGCTAAATTCGATTCTATATACGATATATAAAAGTGGGTGAAAAGGGTCGAGTAACAAAATCTTGTACTTGTTTTAGTTGTATGCTTAATTGCCCTAAAAACCTTGCTATTTTAACAAGCCCTAAGTTTTGAAGAGAACAGTGTCTTTTCCGTGGTGGTACAATTTTATGGGGTCTACATAAAAGTAAATCTAACACCAAATGTTAGTTTGAAATCTATAGCTTGCTAGTGATTTAGTACTTGTTTTAGTATATTTCTCTTTATTGGACTAGAAAGAATCCAACGGGGATGTTAAACCAAAGCGGGACAAACGTACTGCAATTAATTTGTAGGAATATTTGAGGCTTATAATTAAAAAGAACTTCCATGTCCAACATTGAGACCTTGAATGTAATGTTTTGGTGTAGTCACCCTTAATTATTACCTACGCTTATTTGAAATTTGTTAATTATGATAATTAATATTTAAATTATCTACGACCTTTTTGTTTTATTTGAGTGAATCGGGAGTTTGGTTGGCATTCAAGGTACTTAATTATGATAATTAATTATCATAATTAATTATGATAGATTTCTATACGCAATATCATTCGATGGTTGTTCAATTTGATTTAGGGACATAATATTATGGATAAGATGTGGATGGAATTACCAAGATATTCTAGAGAATATCTTGCGTGCATGTAGATATTTCTCGGACTTTGGTTTTGAAAAAAGTGGGCATGGTAACGGGAAGAATTCCTTGCCCATGTAAGAAGAATGTGTAAATGGTCGATGCAGATTCGAGCTACTATTCGTGAACATTTGATTTGTGATGGATTTATGTTTGGCTACACGAATTGGGTGCATCAAGGGAAGATGTGATTGTCGGGGATGTGAGTAATGATGATGTTCACGAAGAACCATCACAATCAAGAAGATGAGCATCGTATGCCGAGATGGTAAATGATATATTTAGGGATCACGGTGTAGATTCGCTTTTGAAGCTTCAAAATACCAAAAGTACATGTCGAGGCCAATCAACCTTTATATCCCGGATGTGAAAATGAGGCAGATCCTTTCATTCGTTGTATGGCTTTTCAATCATAAAATGTTAGCAAATGGGTGATGTGTCCTTTGATGGATTGCTTCAGTAAGTTCAAGTCATCATTTCCATCATTTGCAAACTTGCACGATAATTTTATGAAATGAAGAAAATGGTTGGAAATTTAGGGTTTGGTTATGAGAAGATTGATGCATGCGAGAATGATTGTATGCTCTTTTGGAGGAGAATGAAAAATTAGAGTCTTATACGGTTTGCAAATCATCGAGATGGAAGCAGCATCGAGATGGTTGTATCGAGAGAAGACACAAATAGATACAAAAACGAAGAGGAACAAAGTAGGCGTGAAGCAATTACGTTATTTAGCGTTAATTAGAGATTGCAGAGGCTATTTATGTCTCGTAGAATCGTAAAATACATGATGTGGCATCATGTAAAGCGACGGAAAGATGGAGTGAATCGTCATCCGGTGACTTTTGCAACTTGGAAGCATTTGGATACAATGTACCCTACATTCTCTCAAGAACATCGAAATGTAAAACTCTGACCGTCCAATCGATGGCATGAGTCCCTTTACCCATGGGTCACCGTGATAGTATATGGCAAAGTGACAATTGTTGTATATAACTTACCACCGTGGATGTGTATGAGCAGGAGAGTATTTTATCATGCCTTTGTTAATACTTGGTCCAAACTCTCCATGTAATGATATTGGACGTGTATATGCAACCTTTAATTGAGGAGTTGAAGATACTATGGAGTAATGGGGTTGAAACGTATGATGCATCTAACGGTACAAAGTTCCAAATGCGTGCGGCACTGTTATGGACAATTAGTGATTTTCCAGCTCTTGCTATACTAAAGGTAAGTTAGCTTGTCCATCATGTCAAATGAACACTCGTTCTTGTAGATTGCAAAGTAAGGAATGTTATATCGAGCATCGTTGTTTTCTGGAGTCGGGTCATAGTTATAGGTTTGATACACGAAGATTTAACGGAGAATGTGACCATAGTGAAGCTCCGGTGGTGCCATCAGGATTTGATATTCTTGAACAAGTTAATGCTATTAATGTCACTTTTGGAAAGACACCCACTAGCACGAAGACCATTCCCCATGACTCAAAACATAATTGGAGGAAGAAATCTATTTTCTTTGAAATGCCATATCATGCGGAACCTTTTGTTGCGCCACAATCTAGATGGAATGCACATTGCCAAAACATTTGTGATAGCCTTTGATTGGGACATTGTTGAGTGTGCAAGGAAAGTCAAAAGATAATTTAAAAGCACGATTGGACTTGATGAAAATGGGTATAAGAAGAGAGCTCCATCCAATACCCGTGCAAGCAAGCAATTCAAAGTACCTTTTTTATTTACCGCAAGCTACTCAATGTCTAAGAAAGAAAGACATGATTTCTTGCAAGTGTTGAAAAATGTTAAGGTACCGATGGATATGCTTCAAATATTTCACGTTGCATCAATTTGAAGGGGGCAAGATCTCGGTCTTAAAAGTCACGCCGCCATATTTTAATGCAACAATTACTTCCAATAGCAATATGACAAAAATCGACTTGCCTAGACATATACGCTCAACAATAATTGAACTTTGTAACTACTTGAGAATTATGTTCCAACTATAACACATCGGAAGATTATGAGCGGTTGAACAAAAAATTCTGTTAATACTTTTGCAAGCTTGAGATGGTGTTTCCTCCCGCTTTCTTTTGATATAATGGTACATTTGTGTGTCCACCTCGCTGAAGAGGCGAAGATAGCTGGAAATGTTAAATATCGACAAATGTGGGCTTTTGAAAGATACATGGGCAAGTTAAAAGGGTATATTCGCAATAGAAGTCGCCCCGAAGATTCAATTGTAGAAGGGTATATTCTTTGAAGAATGTGTTACATTTTGCTCAAGATATTTGAGTCAAAACAATCTTTGCATGGAAACGAGTTGGAAGAAATGAATTTGGATATGAACAAGGAAAAGAGATTCTCTCGTATTTAGAAACATAGGTCGATTTCTTAATGTCCCAAAAGTTTGTACTCTATGTAGCGATGATGTCAAGAGTGCACTTTGTATGTGCTATTTAATTGTACAGAGGTTGAGTCATATCTAAGGTGAGTAAATAAAGAATGACATTTATTGTTCAAATATTAATAACTTATGTTAGCTGACTAGCTATGACAAAAAAAAAATTTGTTTAATTTGTTTATTTATTTGTAGTATTTGGCAAGATTCATATATGTTATGACGTGGAAGCGTAAGCAAAAAACCGACGCCAAGGAAATTGACAATGCTAAGAAAAGGAATTTTTCGAATGGTTTAAGAATTATGTAAGTACTACATTATTTGAACGTAATTTTATGCAAAATTTTGTAATGGTTATTAATAATAAATGGATGGAATTTGCTTATATCGCTACCATTTTGTAGATGGCAACTATGAATAACGATGCTTCAAAGGAAGTTCAAGCTCTTGCATTTGGCCCAAATTTGATAGGCAGGAGAGGAGATGGTTATTTGGTAAATGGGTATCGATTCCATTCAACAAGTTGTGAGAGTAAGAGGAGAACGCAGAATAGTGGGGTATATGTGGTAGCAACGACTCGTGGATATTCATCTGCTAGAGATCGAAATCCTAAGGAAGATGTAGTTGAATACTTTGGTATTTTGGAAGATGTTGTTGAATTAGATTATTATGGATCCGTAAAGTTGTTCTATTCAAATGTAAGTGGTATGACAGTTTAGCTTACGTGATAGAGGGGTCAAAACTGATGACTATGGCTTCACGCTTGTAAATCATCAAAAGTTTGGTTCAACCGATGAGCCCTTTGTAATGCCTGCTCAGGTTCAACAAATATTTTATGTTGATGATCAAAGGGATAACATGAGACCATCCCCTACTACAATAGAGTACAAGCCTAAGTTGTTTAGTATGTGCTTAGTTGTGTGCCAGCTTAAGGGAAGGCCTATAATGAGTTTTAGATTCTTAATTAGTGTATTCCTCTTGAAAACTGCATCAACATTGCTGCTAAATTGATGAAGGGGCACTGCATCACCATGTAGAACAAAGCCCTGGTCAGGGAAAGCTTCCTTGCCAGAAGCAAACCAAAGGTCACAGCTGGGTTAATATTCTAAACCCTAAATTGTTTGGTGCATACTAAGTTACTAACCATACATTCCTTTCTGTATATGAATAAATAAAGAAAATCTTTCTCATGAATCTTATGGTTATTTTGTCAAGTTATTCAAATTGTGATACTACTAGTCTCTAGATTAATCGAGTCTTGGATAGTGTGATTAAATAATATCAAGAGATTATATTCAAATGGAACATAACTTAAGGAAATGACTTGATAATTGATGCAACTACTTTCTTAAATGCCAACGAAAGTCTCATTATTTGTAGAAGTAGAAGGGCATCATTTAAAGGTCAAATAAGGTTAAATGTGCCCTTTTGGCGTGCTCGATTACATCAAAGTTGAGGATCTGCCTTTTATTGTGGCCTCTTCTGTTGATTAGCACACGAATTTAAAAGTCGTGTTGTTGTAATTAATCTATTATTTGCTGTCGACAACTTGCAGAAACCGTTTAATCTCTTTCAGTTGGTGTATTAGTTTATACAATATCATGATGTAGTGTTTAGTTATATCATGATTTTAAATAGGGATTGGAGTGGAAACTGAGATAACACGTACTTGTAGTAGATGAGATGGCTTATCTTGTATTTTGTTGATTTAGTTGAGTAGAATAAAACTTGGAATTGGACTCGGTCCGGTCCGTCTCACAAAAAGAGTCCCATTTCTGTTCTAAATTTACACTAGAAAGATTATATAAGTTGTTAGTTAGTAGTGGCTGGAATAATTTTTTAATTTTGACAAACGATGCTATTTTGAAACTGAGGGGGAGGGAGTTTGTTTATTAGCACTTGCACTTAAATTTTAGAATATTATTATTCCAATAGAATAGAATAGGCAGTGTGATGAATATAGAAGCAGCAGGAGGTATATATTTTAGTATATCTTTAACCTAGCTATGAGCTGTCACCATGGTAGGTGGTGCTGTGTATAGAAAATAATCCAACCTCACGCAATTAGTGTTCCTCTCCTCTCATTCAAATTTCAAATTTCAAATTGACCAGGATAGCTTATTTGCGAAATCGATTTGTCTGAAAGAATTGATGATATACTTTTGTTCACATGCCAATTTCACAAGTTTGGGAGCAAAGGCCCATTACTTTCTAGCCCGAAATATACTGAATATATCCAATTATGTAGTCCGGAAAACCATAGGAATCAAGATTAAATTGTGATTCCATTATCATTTGTAAAATTTAAATATGAACAAAATTCACTACTTGTGATTCCATCTAGTTACACAATGGTCATAATAGCTTATACTAAGAATTCCAAGAAATTTGAAAAATATGAGCTTGGCTAAATTTCTCCTTTCCGGACTAAGCACATCTTAGGAACTATAAAAAGTAGGTTTTTCGCTTTATGTGAAAGGCCGATTCATGTTTTCAAACCTTCTAAAAAGCAGCACGGAAAGAAACTCATTAAGAGTCACCGTAATCCAAGAAATTGGTGAGTAAGTTTTGCCACCCAATTGGCTAGGTTGTTTTTCGCTTCTTGCATTCTTGCTGCCTCTGCATATACTCTTACAACATCTTCTGTTCCTGATGGTCGTATAAAACATCTGCCTTGAGGGTAGTTTGCTGCATAAAAGTTTTAGTACAACGCAAGAAGCATATTTAGCACACATTTTAGAAATTGAAGATATCACAGCTGGGTTAATATTCTGGTATTCTTAATGCATGCTCTTTATCTGTTCCATAAATACGGAGATCATCTCCACGCAACCTTAAGCGGCCAACACCAAGTGATGGTAGTGTATTCTGGAAAATCAACAATTTACCACCAAGTTGGTTCTGTAGCAAAAAGAAGAAAGACATGTTATTCTAAGTCAACGTATGGCAATAGCTTTAAAGATGGTTACTATAAAATCTAAATAATAGTTGATAAAAAAATAAAAAATAAAACATTATTATCAACAATTAGCAAAACAGGTTGTTGTAAACTGACTAAGTAAAATAAAAAATAAAAAATAAAATCTAAATAATAATTGAAAATGTAAACTGACTAAGTAAAATGGCAGAGGCCTTGAGGATTAACCTCAAGGTTGCTGGCTCCAATCACCATACTTACTTAGGAACTAGGAAATTATCAAGCAATAAGCAAGTTTTACTAATTAGTGTTTGAATCTCATTGAAAGTCAACATTATTATCAACAATTAGCAAAACAGGTTGTTGTAAATAAACTTTATTACACAATTCGTAGCTAAGCAATTGTTTACACTAGCTCAGCTTAATTCCATTTCTTAAACAACCCAAGTCAAATATTGCTACTAGAAGAATTAATCTAAAGTCACCAATTCAAACTTAGAAGAAGAGAAAAGCACAAACCCGATTAAAAAAATCTAGAATCGAGAATCAATCAAAACTAATTAGAGATCGACCTTTCCGGAAACAACAAGCCAAAGAATCTTTGGTTTTGTTGTGGCTAGCTACCTCCTCAAATGTGTGAATCTTGGATCCGATGCCATTTTTGTCAAGAATCGCCATTATTTGCTACTCTTCTTTAATTTATGTTGAATTGCCTTGTATATTTAAGTTGCCTTGTATATTTAAGTTGTGTATAATTTGCCTTATATATTTTCACGGGAAAAAATTATTGAGTTAAAGAAGACTCGTGAATCGATTTGGTGAAAGCGTAGTACAGAGACGGAATGATATACTTGCACAAGTTCTTGGACCAGAGAAAGCGACATGGTAGACTTGACAAGGTGGAGTTGGTGCCATGACTACAAACACTTGGGGGCCTCGTGACACAAATAATGAGGTACAACGTGAGAATCAAGAATTGAAAGTCGAGTTGAAAAGGTGCGGGAAAAAGGAGATGATACCGCAAGGAAAGTGGATGAACTATTATCAATTATTATGTAATTTATGAAGAATTCATCGGTTCCAAATGCTCAATCCAACAATCGGTGTTGCTCTCTCACTTCACTTATACTTAAATTTTTGGGGCTATCATTATGTTTTTATGGATTAACAAGTTCACTTGATAATTAATTTGTAGGATCGATACACGTAAGGAGATAATGGTGATATTAGCGGATCAAATAATCCTATAGAGGACCCTGTGACATGTCACGCGTCTTTCTTTGGAAATTTGTTATATGTAACACTATTTTTGATGAAAATTTGTTAGATGTGATACTAAAAATATGTTAAATGTCTTTGTTGGTTATGTCTTTGTTTTGATACATAGTGTAATGATTTTGGATGGTTATGTATATTTAGATGATATTATACATTAATAGACTTTATTTGTTTTATTCTTTTAGTTGTAAATGTTATATTCAGATTGGATGGTTGAATGTGGTTATGTTTCTTATGGTAAAAATAAATAAAATTATTGTATAGAAAAAAGATTTTCTTTAAAAAATTGGGAAGATATAGCGGCGGCCAATGGCCGCAGCGATAGCTCACATGACCAAATCTCACTATAGCGACGATTCGGATTTACCGTCGCAGATCATGACCAAATCTCACCTATAGCGACGGTGGGCGTACGATCATCGCAATAGCTCATGACCAAATCTCACTATAGCGACGATTCGGCGATCGTCGCCGTAATAGCTCATAGCCAAATCTCATTTATAGCGACGGTGCCTCCCATCGTCGCAATAGATCATAGCCAAATCTCACCTATACCTGACGGCCACTTAACCGGTCGGCGTAATAGCTCACTGACCAAAATCTACTATTTATCATCATCGCCGGTCGGTATATCCACTTTTTGACCGTCGGTAAAAACCTTCAAGCGCGTTTTTGTGGAGTTTTCTAGCGACGGTCTGACCGTCGCTATAAGAAAAAAGACCGTCGCTATAGGTTTCAGCGACGGCTTCTATAGCGACGGTCGGTGACCGTCGCTATATCCTATAGCGACGGTCTTTTTATCTATAGCGACGGTCGCCGACCGTCGCTATAGCCTGATTTTCTTGTAGTGCATCTAACTACCCAATAATAATAAAATTGAATAATAAACCTTCCCATTAAGGGATTACATAAATAAAAATCTCCCAGGTTATCTAACCT
Organism: Panax quinquefolius; assembly: GCA_020205615.1. Classification (NCBI taxonomy): domain Eukaryota; kingdom Viridiplantae; phylum Streptophyta; class Magnoliopsida; order Apiales; family Araliaceae; genus Panax; species Panax quinquefolius. Next base: position 99,539,378 of record CM035169.1, read on the forward strand.
TTAAACACAATCATTCAAATGCGGAATAAAATTAAATATCTTCATTACAATAATTCAAACAAAGTCTGATAATAAAATATCAACATGATTACAAGTCTTCAATACTTGTTCATCTTTCCCTTTCCCTTGCTAGTGCTAGGTACATCGACCTTCTCAACTTCAGTTGTAAGGTTATATAAGCAAGAGTGAACAAACAAAGCTCACTTGAAATAATAATGAATAAAATCTTTACAACAACTGCCAAATAATCGGCTCAATAGAACTGAACAATATGTTCTATCAACATTCTGAAATGTATAACTAAGGGTCCTAAGACCACGAACCATGTCCATAGTTATAAGTAATCTTTCAACTTAAACTTTAATAGTCATCAGACTATAGGAACTCCTCGTACTTAGGGGGATTAGCCCTTCGTATAATGTATTGTGCACAAACATTTCAACGCTAAGAGTAAATTATCCCCTAATAATAGTGTTGTTCATCTCAGTATTTAGAGTACAAGTCCGAACCAAAGTAAGTTTGGTTTGGATACATTTCAAGGTAATTTAGGTTTAACGAACATCAACTAAGTATTAGTTGAATAAAAAGTTCATAACGTTATGCTATAGAATAAAGCATAACTGAATCAACATTGAATATTAAGGTTATGCTTTAGAAATAATCTAAGAGCACAAACATAGAATAACTATAACACACCTTGCTTTGAACAATATTATGCCAATGTTATTTAGAATTGAGTACTAAGCATGCATAACTAATAACGAATTGAACGATAAAAATTGTTCAACATTAGTATATCAGAATATATACACTTGCATGCTAAATAACAAGTTAAATAAAAGAATAACTTGCTCAACATCAGAATAAGGTTTAGAAAACTTGCATCATCATAAACAAACTAGATACAAGAACTTGCGTAATTATAATTGAAATAGGGCAAGTAAACTTGCACAACAATAATAATAGATCTAGCTCAACGAAAGTGTATAGTTAGAAAACTTTCCTTGAGCAAAAGCTAAACCTTAACAACTCGAATAACAATACCCTATATATATGTCATCATGACATAATTAGTTACTACCAACATTATATATATAAATAGTATATACATCATGTAAGGTTTGATTCTTAATTACGTAATCAAATTACATTAGTAACAAAACATATAGCATATTAAAAATATGCTCATTCTTAGTATAGAAATACTGAAATAATATCTTAACAGTCCTTCTACTAAATCATAACAACTTTTTTAGACTCTGTGTAATTAAAACATATTATCGACCATTTCGTAAACTTCATGTATTTGGCTACCAAAGTTTACATTGTGAAATTCGACGTTGGTGGCTATTCTTGTGAGGCACAAGCCAATGCTTGGTGCTTGGCGTGGTATACCGGTGTCATGACGCGAGAATTTCTTATTTGGTAGCACATTGCACATTGAACTCCGATCCTCCCCATGACAAACCTCTACAACATGATATGAACAAAAGCCAAATCAACCTACAAGTTACTTTCTAACAACCTAATTAATATGTAATACATACAGAGACTTCATATAAACAAAATTTAGACTCTTAACATGATTTTACCCATATAAACATTGAATTTAAAACATCTAATTTCACTGTTTTGATAAAACTTCACTTTTTGACATTTTCAGTGAAAATCATCACTGTGATTTTGTTTTTCAACTAAAACAGTTAATTCAAAGTACCTTGTTTATGTTTATTCATCCTCTTTCAAATTCAATAGTTAATTTATAAATTAAACAACTAATTAAACCTTAATTTTACTTTAAACTAATCCATATTCATATAAATATATATATATATATATATATATATATATATATATATATTCATATAAACTCACTTTAATATGGTTTTCTTCATAAATTACATACATAACATGAATTCATTGACTATACTCATATATAAACTTATGAAAACAGTTTCACAACAACTAATTTATCATATAAAACTATATATAACAAATAATTCAACCTCTACAAAGATTTTACAGAGAATTTTGGAAGAGAAAAACTAAAACTTTAAAGAAACTTAAAAAGGGTAAGATGATACCTTGTTTTCTAAAAAGATGATAACTTTTCTTTGATTCTCAAGCTTCTTTTCTCCAACTTCTCTCTCAAATTCTCTAGCCTTTCTTCTTCTCTTCTTTTTCTTGTTCTGAGTTCTTTCTTCCTAACTCTAACTTACGTACTAACAAAATATAACGTATAATAATAATATAGGTATTTAGTATATAATATAATTATAACTTTAACCGACATCAGTTATATTATTTTTGAAAATCAAAAACCATAAGGCTTGTTTGGCTAACATAATTAAAATTAATCAATTAATCCTTATGCCTTGTTTGGTAAAACAAAATAAGATTAAAGACTTAATATGCATTAAGCCTTGTTTGGCAAAACAGAATTAAACTCCTTTAATTTATTTGAATAACTCATTTATAGTAAGGTTATTTGTCACACTTTTATTTAATTAAATTTTCAATAATCAATTTAATTAATTCTAATAACAATTTATTAAATTACTTTAACACATTATAATTTTCTTTATAATTATAATTTTATTTAATCAACTAACACGTAATTTTAATTACAAATTCAAATTACAATATAATAATTCATTTAATCATTATAAACTCTCTAACTTAATTATTAAATTAAATTAGTATATTATCTCATAACAATTAATTTTCTTAAGTAATTACTTAACAAATCATTAACCAATCAAGTCAAATCAAATTAAATATTTATTCAACAATAAACACATCCATTAAATATTTATATAATTCAATAAATATTTAAAATTACAATTTAAAATTCTGGATTGTTATAATTATCACATCCACAGATTATCCATGCACTACGGGCCAATGATATTCGTTAGTATCACATCCATGAATTATCCATATGCTTCGGGCCAAGGATATTAATTTTATCACATCCACGAATTATCCATGCACTACGGTCCAAGGATATTCGTTGGTATCACATCCATGAATTATCCATACACTACGGGCCAATGATATTCATTAGTATCACCAGTGGACATAATTATGTCAAACAACTGTCCATCAATGTACTACGGGCCAATGAGGATTTTTACCACAACATAAACATGAGGATGATGACACTGATATATATAATGAATGGATCAAAATAATAAGATAAAATAAATCTGAGTGATTTTCAACTTAATTATCCAGAGTCCAAATTGCCAACATGATATCTAGAAAATCGATTAGAATTCCTGATAAAATATAAAGTACAAGTAATGTATAGTTCCTGACTCAAAAATAATAACTTAAGACTGAATAGAAAGATCCACTTCAAGATATTAGATGAAGCACAAACTATTAACGATATTCTAATCCTTTCAGGACTTTTCACCATTTAATGATAAGCTGAAGAAACGAATAATAATTTCTTACCATAATATGGAGTACAAAAAAAATGACATCCCATTACCGTAAAAATGATACCCCCTTACCTTACCATGTGACTTGATTCTGCTTTCTGTAAAATTGATCAACTTAAACAATGCTTGTATTTCCTATCTACACTTGGAGTAACATTAGACTCAATAGAAATACTCACAATATTATACTCACACTATTGTAGTAAAAGAATTTTATATTTTTAGTGTAGTGATGGTGTGTGTTTTGTTACTCAACCGAGCAACCTATTTATACTAAAAATTTAGTAAACAACTGGCACACCTACTTTGACAAAATAACCAAATAAAATATCGACGATGAACTTTTAAATTCATATATAGAAGATAGTAGTTTACATTCTCTACTTAACTCTTCTAATGAATTATTATTTCCGCTGCGAAGATTGATTTAAAACTGGTTGTCTATTGTATTCTATTAGATTTTTTCCCGTTGGAGACTAACGATAATTTGTTGTATATTATCTTAGTCATAATATTCTTTACTGGGCTAGTTGAGCTCACCCTTTTCCTTGTTGTTCCATTTTCTTCTCGGGAGGCGAGAATGTAGCGTAGTACTAGTCGGGGTATGGAATGAAGGTTCTAGAGAGAGTTGTTTAGTAGTCCTCACCATTTTTGTAAAATAATGTATCAATAATTATGATGGGGATTTATTTGCGTTGGATATTGTCTAGATGGCAATATCTGTATTTTAAACTCACAGTTTATATGTTGTAATAATAAAGTTGTAGTTATTTTTGTCCATGTATTTGGCGACTCAGAATGGGTTGGATGGAATGGACCTATTTTGGGGGCAACACAGTTGGTATTCAGAGCTTAGGGATATGATCTCTGGCGGAGATCGGGGAATAGAACTAGGAGGGGAGAGACGAGTAAATCCTTCGCTAATGTGACCTACCTAAGCTTATTTGTTAGTTGGTTAGTATATAGGGATATTATGTTATATATTGATTTCCTTAATTAACCCTTGTTTTATGACAGTATTTGAGAATGTCGACTGAGAATATTAAAAGTTGAGTAAATGAGACTGTGGAGATGCCTGTACTTACCAACGAGGAGAACGTGCAACAGGTTGGCAATGTACCTCCCGTGAACAACACCACCAAGAGATGATGAACGAGGGATGTTTAGAAGCTTTTTGCAGTTCATCATGCAAAATCGCAGACGAGGAGACTCGTGTTCAAAATACTGAGGAGGAAATGATAGCAATTCACGGGTGGTCACAAACCAAGCGATTCAAAGAGTTGGGACCACGAATTATGGGGAAAGCCGGATCCGATTAAGGCGGAGACGTGGGTCAAACAAATTACCAAGATATTCGATGTCTTGGGATGCACGGAGGAACAGAAAGTTCCATTCGCTACTTTTATGTTCCGTAATGAGGCAGATTACTAGTGGGAATCTGTGAAGCGTACCCATCCAGCTACACTCAGCTTGTCATGGGAGACGTTTCAGAAACAGTTCAATGACAAGTACTTCCTTGAAAGTATTCATCATATGAAGGAAGTGGAGTTTATTAGATGGGAGCGAGAATAACATGTGATGTCCCGAAGACGAGGCGAAGTTCGCGGAGTTATCCGAGTTGCACCTCATTTGGTGGAGAATGAGGAGCGTATGCGCGGATGTTTTCGAGAGGTTTGAAACCCAAAGATACGTCGGTATCTCATTTCTCATAAATTTTCTCTCTATACAGATGTTGTCAGCGAGGGCTCGGTTGTTAGAGCGAGATAACGAGTACGTTCAACCGAGGGACCATAACCGAGGATCATCATCAAGAGATAGCGATCATCGAATAACGATAACCGGTGGAGAAAGAAGAATACGGACAAAGCGGTAACCACTCACTGGTGGTAATCGTGGCCATGAAAATAGAAGAAGCGAGTCGGGAGGAGATTTTAAAAGAGGAGATTCAACAACGACCATGTGAAGACGTCGGCCTTGATGAAGAATCTGGTTCCAAGGGAGGAGAAAGACCACCCGGTCGTATGTTACAAATGTGGGAAAGAGGGACATATCACCCCAAAGCGCCACAACAGCTTTAAGGTATGCTATAATTGTGAAAAAGAAGGACATATCGCCGAGATTATACGATATCGAAACCCGATCCAATGGGAATGGTGACTCAAAAGGATGTCCCGAAAAAGTCAAAGTTAACGGTTCATGGAAGAGCGTTTGTCGTGACCGGTCAAAATGCGAGGAACCCGAACGAAGTTAGCACGGGTTAGTTAATTATAAATTCTTACGAAGTTTATACCTTACTAGATACCGATTCTACCCATTCTTTTATCTCTCTTGCTTGCGCTCAACGTTTGAACTTGACTACGGAGAAATTAGACTTTGACCTATTTATGGAGAATCCGTTAGGAGAAACTTTCATTACATCCGTTGCTTAGAAATCTTGCTTGATTCAAGTTGGCACTATCACATTACCTGTTAACCTTATTTCTATAGATATATTTGCTTTTGATGTGATTTTAAGGTTAACTACTCATCATCTTTGAAATTGATTACTTTCGTAAGGTTGTTAGTTTTCATATTCCTAAGCAACTTTGTTATTCAATTCAAGCAATCAAACCATTGTAGTCAAACATTTTCATATCAAGCCATGAAGTCATTCGTTTATTACGGATGTCAAGTTTTCTTAGTCCATGTTATGGATTTGAATAAAGACACGTCGATTTGAATAATATTCTGTTGTTATTGATTTTTCCGACGTATTTCTGAAGAATTTCTTGGCTTACTCCCAAAGCCCGATATTAAACTTTGTATCGACTTTGAACCCGGACAAAACTCATTTCTAAAATCTCATATCGAATGGCTCTATTAAACTTCGTGGAGTTAAAATTCAACTATAGAATTTGGTACTGAGCCTTTATCTTGTGACTTCCTTTGTGGAATTCACCTAAGCCAGACTCTCTGTAGGGGACGTCATATTCGTGCGATAGTAAACTGATAGGTGTCATTGTAACGTGCTATCCAAGGTCGGGATATGAGTCACAGTTGAGAACAACCTAAGTTGGTAATCGAAATACGTAGCTTTCTAGGCTTAGTTGGTTATTATCAGAGATTCGTTGAAGGATATTCTCGAATCGCTATTCCATTAACTCAGCTGACTCGTAAAGATACAAAATTCGAATGGAGCAAGGAATGTGGGAAGAGCTTCGAAGAACTCAAGAGGAGACTCATTTCAAAGACATGTTTCGACCATGCCATCCTCGAAAAGTTTAACGTGGTAGGCGACGTGTTGAGTAGAAGATCGTATACAAGTCACGAAAGTACGATATTGTCAAAGACTCATTTCGTATAATTTACAAATAATAGAGATGGAGATGAAAACTCTAGTTACCCACGTGATGATATACGAGTATAATCGACTTTAATCGATAAAGTTAAAGCTGTTCAAGCTACACACCAGAGCTGATGAATTTGAAGAAGGAGGTGCAAGAAGTTGTTATTTCAAAAGCGAGAATCGGTGAGGTGAGGAAAGCTCAAACCATCGATTTATTAATCCATTTGAAATTCTCGATCGAATAGGAATTGTGGCCTATAGACTCGTTTTACCGCCAAGTATGACGCGTGTTCATAACATTTTTCACGTATCGAGGTTACGTAAATATGTGGACGACCCGAACCACGTCATTGAGTTAGAACCAGACGAGATAGCCGAAGACTTAACGTATGAAGAGGTACCTGTCAAGATTTTGGATAGGAAGGAGCATGTCCTACGTACGAAGGTCATACCACAAGTTAAAGTTTTGTGGAGAAACCATGCTATTGAGGAAATGACCTGGGAGTTGGAAACGGAAATGAAAGCGAGATATTCTCATCTTCTCGAAACACCAGGTACGTACGTCAATTTCGAGGATGAAATTTCATAAGGAGGGGAGGTTGTAAGACCCCAAATTATTAATAAATGAAATTTATTTTCCTCTATTTATTATTTTGAAATAGTAAGGGTCGATTTGATTAATGTGGATAGTTATGGGTAAAATACGCAAATATTTCGAATAAGCAAGTGGTTATAAAATATTCATTATTGTCGGGGAATATTCGTTTGGTCGTGGAATATTAGATCTTTGTTGGGAATATTAAATTTACCATGCTTGATCTTTTGTGGGCCCCATAACAGAAAGCGATTGGATGAAGAAAACGACAAATATAAGTTGTTTATAAATAACGGCGTAGTTGTTACTGTTAATACTGTTGGAATACCCGGTGGTTAAAACACACTAATACGCGTTGTTGAACAAGAAGCTTTGCAGTATTGCACCAATTATTGATTCTTACGTAAGAAGGCACTACTCAATAATTGTTACAGTAATTACTGTTCAGTATTTTATTTTATTGATTCAATAATTGTTGCATTAATATTTTATATTACTGTTGTTTCAATAAATTGTCATTACACAGTATTTTCCATTATCAGACAATAATTCATATTATCTCGAATAATATTATTGGATAACATTATTGGCAATGTCTAGAAAGTTACATCTAAGGAGAGGTTTGGTCACCTAATTGCGGCCAAGAAGGAGAGATCCTTATTGGAAAGCCCCTCTTTCCTGAGCTACACGGTCACAAGATCTTGTGATTTTGTAATATTATTTGTGAATAATTAATTATTGATTTATATGATGAGGAAAATATTGATTTTATGTGGATATAGATATAGAAAAATTTTAAAATGACAATTGTTGAAAATTAATATTTTATCTTTTTACGATAAAATAATTCATTTAAATATATTATTTTAATAATATATTAATGGTGATATTTTTATAATGAATGTGGGATATATGAGTATATGAGGAGGAAAAGTATTTTTGTGGCATTAAATGTTTAACACATATTTTGTGTGTTGGTGGACACAATTATTGAATAGAAAGTTGATTATATACTTTGTAAAATCGCTTCGTTTGTGGATTTTGGTCAATTTCATTTGGACTTTAGAAAAACTTTCTTCTGCAAAGTTGTAGAGAATTGAATTTCCTATAATAGCTCGCAAGATTCAAATTTTCTGGCAAAAGGGCTATTTATTGTGAATTATTAAAGTTCCGAAGTTCTAAAATAATTGATTTTTGTAAGTTTTAATTATTTATTTTATGAAAAACGTTTTTTTATTACTTTTTCTAGAAGGTTGGCATGTGGGAAATGTTAGGAACTAATTTCCAAAGAGGCGTAGGAAAATTTATTATTAATAATATATTATATTAAATTTTCTGCTTTGGTGTTCTAAGCAATTTCCTATAAATAAGGTGCTTAGGTTAGAATTGAAAATCACACCAAAAACTGAAGTTTTCTCTCTCTATATTATCGAGCGTATTCTTGTGAGTATTTTGAGTATACTTTGAGTATTGCTATACGGTGCGAGTTCAAGTCATAGCCTATATCCGGTGTTTCAACTAGAAGTACTGTCTTTCGAGGTAAGGAATGTTATTTTATTCGAAAATGATATTATTTCTTCAATATCATTATCTTAGAAATATTGGTTGAAAATTTTATCAAATTTGGAACTTTTTTCATGGCTCTCGGGGTTACTATTCATGAGTTACTATTCATGAGTTACTATTCACGAAGTTACTATTAACGAGTTACTATTCACGAAGTTACTATTCACGAGTACTATTCACGAAGCGTGATGATGTTTTTGGGAAATTTCTATCTTTTGGTGTGAGTTACTATTCACGATATATACAAGACTATTCACGATATCAAGACTATTCACGATATACGGACTATTCACGAATCTGACTATTCAAGAAAAATGAAATTTTTTCTTTTTGTCCAAAATATCTACTATGGATACTAGCTTTGATTGTATCCATGTTTTGATCATTCTTGAATTTTACTCCACCGATTACTTATGAAGTATTTTTGAACTTGGATTGTTTAAAATACTAATCCTTAATATTTGTTCTTTTGTTTCATTGGATTCGTTTCCTTTAAAATATTTTTCATCATCCTCGGTCCTAAATAATGATATTCTTGAATATCTTCTACCAGTAGTGCAAAAGATGAATGATTTCTTGATGAATATCTTTGGCCCGTAGTGTAAAGATGAACAGTGTTGAGATAAACACGACCGATCGATTAATATCTTTGGCCCGTAGTGTAAAAGATGAATAGGTGTTTAGATGAACATGACTAACTGATGAATATCTTTGGCTCAGTAGTGCAAAGATGAATATTTGATTCAGTATATATATTGATTGATGTTACAGGATAAAATATCGACGATGAACTTTTAAATTCATATATAGAAGATAGTAGTTTGCATTCTCTACTTAACTCTTCTAATGAATTATTATTTCATTGTGAAGATTGATTTAAAACCGGTTGTTTATCATTGTATTCTATTAGATTTTTCTGTTGGAGACTAACGATAATTTGTTGTATATTATCTTAGTCATATATATTCTTTCTTGGGCTAGTTGAGCTCACCCTTTTCCTTGTTGTTCCATTTTTTTCTTCTCGGGAGGCGAGAATGTAGCGTAGTACTAGTGAGGGGTATGGAATGAAGGTTCTAGAGAGAGTTGTTTAGTAGTCCTCACCATTTTGTAAAATAATGTATCAATAATTATGATGGGGATTTATTTGCGTGTGGATATTGTCTAGATGGCAATATCTGTATTTAAACTCACAGTTTATATGTTGTAATAATAAAGTTGTAGTTATTTCTGTACCATGTATTTGGCGACTCAGAATGGGTTGGATGGAATGGGCCTATTTTGGGGGCGTCACATTTACCTACTTTAAAGATATAGATGTCTTCTTTGGCAGCCCACTGTAAGCCTTCTTACAAACTTTAAAGCCTTTCTCTTCATCTTTGCACACACCCTTTTTCACGTTGAGAGTCGTGTTGCGTGTGTTTGCCCGGACTTCGGTCCGTGGTTTTATTTCAGTTTGTATATACATATATTATATATATATATATTTATATATATGGACTAACATTATCGAGTTATGTCTCGATTGAGCCTAGACTTCGGTCTGGAGCGTTTATTTGCTTATATATATATATGAACTGTGTGTCAAACTTTGTTCGATGAGCCTAGACTTTTGATGCAGGCGTTCATCGCTTTAATATATATATATTTATATATATTAAGCGTGTGTCGACTGCATTCGATGAGCCTGGATTTTATATCCAAATGCGTTTACTCGCTTTTATATATATATATATATATATATATATATATATATATATATATATATATATGAACTATTATCGAGACTTTGTTCGATGAGCCCTGAATTTTACATCCGTGCGTTTACTCGCTTATATATATATATATATATATATATATATATATATATATATATATATATATATTCGTCCCACACAAGTTTACTTCGTGGTGGTTGATCGCTTTCACATTTTATTTACGTTTTGTCCTACCTGGAGTTCACTTCGTGGCATGCTTTGTACAGCCTTATTTACATTTTGTCCCGCCTGGAGTTTCCTCCGTGGTGGTTGATAGCTTTACAACTTTATTTACGTTTCATCTCGCTTGGACTTTCCTCTGTGGCAGGTGATAGCTTTTACAGCTTTATTTACATTTTCTGATCCCCCATGGAGGTGCTTCGTGGTTGGTGATCATGTCGCATATATATATATTTACTGACCTTTATATATATATATATACCGCCATCGCTTTCATACAAATTGCGGTATCATAATGCGCTTAGGAATCTTGTGATCACACAGATTCAAATTTATTGGATCTAGATTCGGTTCCGTGATGGACATTTTCAATTGTAAGCATCTTGTAAATTAATTCTGCGATGTCCGAATTTCCTCGAGATGGTTTCCATACCCACGAGGAAGTCGGCATTATGTTGTACATTATTTTAAATGCGGATGCTCGGCATCCGTAAAATAAAATCAATCCGGTTTAACACTTAATAAAATGGAAGTGTAAAAGGTCTCAATTACTATTGAGCATCGTGGTTAGAAAAACCTTTTTATAAAACATCATTGCTATATCTTGCTAAAAGCGAATTTTTACATAAATTCAAACCATGTGTATATATATAGTACGAACGAGGTCTCGTGACTACTTCCAAATAAAAACACATGACCCACACACACACATTCAGATAATAGTTTCTTGAAAAGAGGCTATCACCGTGGTAACACGGATGTCGGGGGGTGCCTAACACCTTCCCTCCGCATAAACAAGTCCCCGGACCATAATGAATATCGGTTTCACGGACCCGTTTAGCGATGTCACATCACTTTTGGGTCAATGTGCAAACCTTTTCTCGATTAATGTTAGTACGACCATTTAAAAACCAACTAGCGACTCTTATGATCCATCGTTGACATTATACATGTCGGACCTTTTTCACTTGTTTTTTCTAACAAATCTCACCTAAAATGAGAACACCAAAGAACAAGTAACGGAAAGGGACAACTAAAAATCCCGACGTCGACACATACTTTTATATCTTAAAAACATCATCAATATTAATCTTATATTATTATAATATTTTTCAGCAAATTTCATAATTTTCCACCATTCATACAATTTCCTATGAATTTCCTCTATTTTTAAACTAACTATAAATAGTTTAAAAATACAATAAATATTTATATGATTCAATAATTTTCCAAAACTATCCAAAAATTATAAAATAATAATATAAGATTTTTCACCAAGTTTCATAATTTTTCATCATTCATAGAATTTTCTATGAAGTTCTTCAATTTTCAAACTAACTATAAATAGTCTAAAAAATACAATAAATACTTACGCTTTTCAATAATTCATCAAAATGTACAGAAATTCTAAGATGATATTATAAGCATTCTATAAAATATTTCAGCCCAAATAATGTTTTTGATAAATTAATTATAAATTTCAATACTCTGAAACTTCAATAATTCATAATAATTAGCCTTTTTATCAGAAAAATACGAATCTTATGTCCTTTCCATGTAAAATTTAATTCTTTAGAACTTTGTAGAAGAAAAGTTTTCCAAATTCTGACTCTAACATAGAGAGAAAGGCTTACAGAAAATTATGCTACAAAAATTTCTGAATCAGTCACCTCTTAAAATTCATAACAAATCATACGTTAATCTTTAACGATTCAAAATTTATGGACATATGCCCAACTTATATTTGTATAACATATCCAAAAATTACAATGATCCAACGGTCAGATAAAAAATTATAACTCACACAATAGAGCTTAATAAAACTGATTTTTCGGATTATGAGTCCTTCGTACCAGTCATTCCGATTCTTTAACCCTTTACAACATACAACTCTTCCACACTTTGCCCCTCAGGGAAACATACTTTTTCAAGCCAGCAGCCTGGCTTCTCTGCGTTCCTACGACTTAGGTCATCCCACTACGGATTGAACCTCCCGCGTTTGTAGTTTGGCTACCCATACATGGGATCAAACTTCTCATACCTGCAGTTTATCCTCAACCTAGGATTGAACTTTCTCCTCCCTGCAATCTGACATGCACATGGGATTACGCTTTTCCACTCGCCCTGAAGGGCGAACTACGTCAACCTGATCTCCTCTTCAATAGGAGTACGTAGGCAACCATTTCATATGGCCCGGACGCAATAAAACAAAAATAACAAAAACATTTCTACCCTATTATCCTTTCAAAAACAAAAACAACAAAAACATTCCTACACCCTTTCTACCATATACATTGTTGAACCTCTTACACCAGGTTTGAACTACGCAGACCTGATCTCCTCTTCAATAGGAGTATGTAGGAAGCCATTCATGGTGCGGTCTCACCCCCTACCAAAACACAAACCCTTGTCAACTGGTACTGGGATCATCCTTCAATCCACTACATTTCATTCGGCTTCAGACCAAAGGGATGGAATTACCTGAACTCCTCCTAAATAGGAGATTCGGCGACCATCTAATATGCAGCCATACCTTGAAGAGCAACACCAATCCATAAGAGATGGAATTAACTAGGCTTCTCCTAAATAGAAGTACTGGCGACCATCTGTGGTGCGGTCCATCTCAGAGAGGAAAGCCACACTCTTCTCCACATTTTCATTCAAAAACCAGTCCCAAGACACCAAAGATGGTAGGGATACACAAAGATCGATGATCCATTCTGAAATATCCAGAGACAACTCAATGTCCATTCACCCAGGAGGAATTCAGAATACATCAAGATCACAAGCCCTGAAGCAGCAGGAAAAATATCAAGCACGTAGCAAAGTATATCTAAAAGGGAAGTGATCAAAAATATATTTCCCTACTATATATATAATTCTATTTGATATATACAATGTAAACTGTAAATGACAAAATGGCTAAGCTTGTCTGTGCAGGAAAATACAAGCTCATCTACAAGTCAGGGTATATGCGAGCTAACAAGCCCAACATGGCGTCCCTCTCAGAAGAAAGAGGCGAAGCTGTGGTCTCCTGTACGAGAATATCCACATGACCCAACAGATCTATAGCCATCTGCATGGTTACCATATGCTCATCAATGTAAGCGCTCATCTCTGCGATCATGCCAGTGGTAAGGGAACTCACTGCAGTACTATCTGTGACGGCTACATCCCGGGCAGATATAGCACTATCCCGCTCAACTATCACTGCATCTCTGGCTGATCTAGCCTCATCTCGCTCAACTACAGCGGCATCTCTGTGAGCTAATGCCTCGTCTCTCTCTAATAGAGTTGCGTCTCTCCCATCAAGGGCAGTCAACATCATAGATCGAGCCTGATCTCTCTCAAAGGTCATCAGATGAAGACTCGCTCAAAATCTTGTCTTTGAATCTTTGAATCACAACAAGATTGTAATCGGGAGAATCTAAAAGAGATGTTGGCAACCCAGCACCAGGCTCCTCCTCGATGTGGGAATCAATGTCCTCCATGGGCTCTCCCTCATCTGACTCATTTTCCGGTACTGTGGATACTACCGCAACCGATAAAATATCTGTCTCCATCCATGCGAAATACTCTGCAGAACGATCCGGATGGCTCACAGAAAAATCAGCTATCTCACGCTGATCCCACCATGCATACACCAGGGATCGATCCTCTGCTAAAAGATAACGAGAAACTGAACGGTGACCAATCGCCCCCTCGAAAGGATGATAGTCCTGAAACTGGTCAAACTGCGACATCACGGCCAGCGGGTGATAAGTAGTCACGCCCCTCAAACCAGCTAGAGGGAGGTAGTCCATGCCTGGAGCATGAGTAATAAAGTTGTAGGGTGAGCTGAGCCCCGAACACGGCAATATGACAAATGGATCTCTGATATCCGCCAAAAATGTGGACCAAGATATAGCATCTGTACAATCCGATGGCTAAAAAAAGTATGACATGGCTATATCATGGGTGAACCAATACTCATGTCATCTAAGAGTGCCAATTGGTCTCAAATGTGACATAAACCACACATATAGCATGACCGAGCTGCCCGTGAACACTCCTGTCAGATAAGTGCAGCAGTAGGTGGCTGACCGCAGGGTCTCTGCTATGATCATTGGTATAATGGTGCGACCCTCCCTAAGAGCTCTCACAGCCATGATGACTCCGACGTCTATCTCATCCATGTATCGTGGCATATAGAGATACGATAGTACGCACAACAGCAGTACGTCAACCTTGGCTAGACGCCAATGATCCTCCGGTGCGGTGAAATCCCCGGAATATCATGAATAACTATCCTCAGAGCCAAATCTGTCAAACAGAAAATGCTGAGATTGGACTGCTGCAATTGTAAGCTCATCCTGCACCACTCTGCGCCTCAATCCAGTGAGGGTCATGAACCGTCGACTCATGTCCCTCAAAGCCATATGCACGCAAGGTCTGTCCAGTGGCATCATCATCAACCGTGCATACTCCTCTAGAGTAGGAGTCAACTCATGGGTCCCAAATCGAAAAACCCGCCTATCTGATACCCAATGCTCTAGCATGCCATCCACAAATCATGTGGGAACCTGAAACATCAATAGGGTCATAGTATGCTGTAACAAATAATCTACGGTCACCCTGTCTGATGGTGACATGCTATAATACCAGGATCGCATACCCGATGCCACCAATGATGGTGGGGTATGATCAATACGGCTAACGGTCGAAGAAGACATATGTATTGGCCGTGTCATAAGACCATCCAGGGGTCAATGCTGAATATCTCTTGAAATACATACGTATGCATAACATGATAAATGCATAGCAGATAATAGATGGTAATATGATATAGGGAATGAAAAATTGTGCATACATTCCTAAGTATATCATTATCTAATACATCATCTCTGTACAGCTACAAATACAAGGAAATGGGGCACAGACGCCCTACTACTAACAGAGGCCTATCAAAAGATATAGCGAGAATGGGGCACATCCACCCAATAGCTAACAGAGGCCTATTAAAAGATATAATGAGAATACACATCAGAAGAAGACAATGGTGTCAATATCTACATCATCAATCCTATCCACCTGATGTAACTCCTCCTGAGTCACTGGATCTCTATGAACAGGGATGTCAGGCCTATATAGAGGAGGATCTACGCCGGTAAAACCGAATGGATCATCTGAGGGGCCACCGCCTGAGCTGGAAGAATCAAATGAAGTCGCCTCTCACGGATCTACGCCCAAATTGGGATAAATATATGTGACTGGTCCAACTGTCGGGTCAAACTATCAATCTGTGTCATATGAGTCGGATCTCGGACACAAGCTATCCAATCCGTCATCATCACGGATCCTGGAACCATATCCCCCATGAACTGAGTGGCGCGGGATTGGGCTTCGATAGTATAAGGGAACCACCAACGCTGGAACATCTCTTGAGTTCATGGACCCTCTGATAATGCAAAAGCATCAATCCCCAACAATGGGATGTCAATGATGAGTGACTGTGATACATGCCAATGGCGCCTGGCAGGAGGCAAGATCGGCATACGAATCTCCCCTGTGGTGCTCTTAATAGCACGCTCTCCTAAATAGAGCTCCCAACCTCCATCTGTGAAGAGAAGAACTCTCCTGGTGGAAATCACGTACTCGACACCAGTCGGGTATCCATCCTCAAACATATGGTCAAGTGTTCCCCTGAAAAGGGAATCCATGTGATGGTATCAGCTGTCAATAACTCCAGTTGCATACGGCAGTGAGTGAAACCCTCAGCTATAGGGACCTCCAGCAAAATGGAATGATGCCATCGTCGTCCTCGTGGATAGGTATCTAAACCTAACACACTCACAGGACGCAAGCATGGGAGCCTCTTGTTGGCCCAAAACTGCCAACACAATGGGAAAACATCTGCGGTCAGTAAACACTCTTAACCCATAAATGGGAAATGACAAGAGAAACACTCACCAGCAGAAATGGATAGAATCTTAGCCAAGCCTCAGTAAAACCCTGTGAGCGCATACGCATGCCCCGGAGGAAATATGCAAAGGTGTAGAAACCCCAATCGTACTCTCCAATACGGTCCACATGACGCGTGGAGCTGATCAAAGCGAACGACACTGTGGAAGAGTTATCTGCAATGAAGCAGCCTCTAATGATCATCAGGAACAATCACAGAAGAATGCGATCCCTGCTCTGACATCATCAGGCATGGGCTCACTCAAAAGCCCACTCATAGCATCTACGCTCAACGGACCTGAATTGACATTCCTACCCTTGAGCGCTTCCGCCGAAACTCCTAACAAGGATCTGACGGCAGTAGGGGTAATATTCGCCATACAAGGCACTAGCTCCCCTCTAAACTACATACCTGTGATAAATCGCCAATTCATCGGCGTCATCATCACCTCGCAATCCAGCAGATGGAGTGACTGAGTCTGATGAAACCATCGCTCAGACAATGCCCTGAGGTAATCCCAAGGGCAACGACGGGGAAGGATGGAGAAGAATGACCCGAATCCCCAATCTTGCACTACCGCTCTGTAATCAGGATGAAGAGCCTGATACATGGAGTTTATACTAAACCAATTCCCTCGAGGCTGTGTGAAGCGGGGAACCTGTATGAAATGCAAATCAACATCAGAATCCTTTACTCCTCTTCAATAGGAAAGAATGAAGATTAAGATCTAACGTCATACCTCATTAGCATGTAAATACATCGAGGGATGTCTGCTCAAATCACCCAGAAGCTCTAGGTTTGCCACCTGAATACAAGGGAGCTCCGTATGGGGAACATGTGCAGCGGGAGCGGGATCCTCAATCAGAATATCCTCATCCTCATCCTCAACGTCTAGAACATCAGCCCGGACTGGACAAATCATGGCCTCCACCAGTCGACGAGGCTGTCTAACAGAACGGGGTCGAGGTACTTCAGAAGCCCTCCTCCGTATACCAGAAGTGGTCCTACGGGAACTACTCGGCTGATCTGGATCCATAATATCTGGACAACAAGTCTCCAAATCACCTCAGAAAGGGTGTGGTATTTCTTTACCTGGAGCTTTTTAGAAGGCATTTTATGACTATATGCATGCACGCATTTACTTTAACAAACAATAGAGTTAAAATGCATGACTACCCAATGCCTACATTTTGAAATTTTTTGCCATAGTCCCCTTTGAAAATAGGACTATCCACATGCACATAGGCATGTCTAGGTGGCCATTCAGTAGCACAATTGCCCCAAAGTCATATACATAATATATTCATTAAAAATAAAAATCATTCATGCATAAGGTTAACCTCAATATCAGGAGTACTTTGCCTTTCTACCTTTTGCTCATTGGACCTCAAATAGGACAAAAAATAGCAGAAAAAGGTGCCATTTTGACTATCTCAAAAGTCAAATTTTTTCACATCATTATGTTCAGTATGGTTTAATACTAGCATTTACTGTGTTGAAATATTTTTTATCAAGTCATTTATGCATACATAATCACTACTATGTGTTTAGATGCATTTCATGCGATAACTCATTTTCCAATGGATAAAAACTGGAAAAATACATGCATACGTTACCAGGATAGTGTAGAACACTTGTATGGTGACAAAATTTGCAGAAAATAGCCCGAACTCAGCAGATCTGAAGGAGGCTCTCGGATTTTCCTTTGCGAAACAAGTTGAAGGTGACATGTGATACCAACCTGCTGGATTATATCATCCACGGTTGGCCGCAGGCTCATCTGTTAATTTATTTAACACTTGACATATAATTTATTAAGGTTAATAAAAATTAATTCAAATAAGAACGGGAAGATAGTTAAAATAAAATAATAAATAAATAATTACATCTTTATTTAAAACATAATTGTTATCATCAAAATATATAAAAAATAATACCTATCAATCTCCCCCTTTTTGATGATGACAATTATATAAAAATATTTTTAGTTTTTAAGAAAAACTCCCCCTTAAATTATGAACCCTTTATAACAGTACATATTCAATCTCGTGGCAGGTTAATCCATTCATAGCAGTTTATAATCCATTCATAGCAGTTTATATAATCCATTCATAGCAGTTTATATAATCCATTCATAGCAGTTTATATGATTCATAGCAGGTTATAACCATATTTTCTTCTCCCCCTTTGTCATCATAAAAAGTGACGGGATGAAAGAAAATTTGAAACCTGCATGAAGTATGTTAGAAAAACCTGCAAAGAGAGTTAGTTAACCAAAAATATATATAACAGGATAATGAGGAGTAGTAGTACTAGTAGCAGTGGTAGTGAGTGTAGTAAAAGATTGGTAAGGGATTAAGGAGTACAGATAGTCAAATAGTTAGTTGAGTTAGTACAAAGTCAGATTTCCTCAAGATCGAGAGGAGAGAAATGAGACAGATCAGCAATGTTGCCTTCAGGATCAGCTGGTAGGGGAACATGAGTAGTGAAGTCCGGCGTGATATTAGAATTAAAGGGATCCATCAGCATGTTGTTGTGCTCAAATAACAAACAGACCACAGATTTGACAGTGTGTAAAGAGAATTGGACATCTTCTAATTTTTCCAAAAGCAGAGTTTGATTTTATTGCAGAAGTTGATTCATACTACTGAGGGAGTCAATTTTTAAATTCATGTTGATGGTAGTTTCAAGATTCTCATTATCAAGTGGTTTTAAAATAATGAGGGGTTGTGGTGGCAGATTGAGATGAGATATGAGATTGCTAGTGGGAACGTGTTGAGATTGATGATTGGACAATAGAATATTCAAATAGTGGAACACTTGTGTGAGAAGGAGACCAAAACCAAGACAATAATTTTGAAAATGGTATTCGAATGAAGACATCAAGAAGTAGGCCAGATTGTATGGCATACATTCATTTAACAGACTCTTGATAATTTCCTGATCAAAGGGTAACATTTTGCGATCATCGCGTACATGCATAAAATTATTTCTTAAAATTTTTGCCAAAAATTGGCATTCAGCAGTTAAAAATTCCAGACCAACTTTGCATGGATAGTCAAATAAAATGGCTGGTACCATTTGATCGGTTACCACAGATAAATTAAACTTGAATAGCATGCATTCTTTAACAGATATTCCAGATGGATGAATATATGAATTATCCTATGGAATTCGAGAGTGGAAGGAGGTAACTGTAGTGCATTGACAAGAAATAATTCATCAATTATATAAGTTTGTCCTTGAATACAAGTTGTAATACTCTTTAGTAAACTAGAGGAATCAGTTGAAAACTCCATATGAGTATATAATTCAGCAATAATACTAGAATAAATGGATTTATCATTGAAAGAAACTAAGCAGTCCCACCCAACATTTTTAAAATTCTCAAACAATTTTGGAAAGCCATTAAATGTGATGACATTTTCGGGACAAAGATTGTGTCTCATGGATCTTTACTTAGACTGAGCAGAGATAGTAGTCAGATGAGGGACATCATTTGAAAATTGGAGTTCAGAATTTAGCGGTAAAGCTTTCCTTTTGGAAGAGAATAGATTAGACAATATGAGTATTGATGCAGGAAGGATAGGGGAAACATCAAACTAAGGAGAGATTGCACATATGAATGCACACTTTTGAAATGACTGATATATATATATATATAGAGGGGGAAAAGAAAGATGATATACGGCAGGTAATATACACTCCAAGTAATCAAGTAAAAGCAACAATTAATAAGTTGATGTAAAGTAATAAGATTATACAGTAACAAGGGGCAGGAAAAATTTAAGTTAAACAGTAGGGTAAACACTGTTAGAAAAACTTTTATTTAAGAAGGAATAGTGAGCAGTAAAAAAATATCCACATGTCATTTGAAGAACACAAAGAATAAAAACTTTCAGTCAAACGTGAGAATGATTACTAAAGTCAGAAGGATGTATCAATTTATTTTTATAAAACACGGCAAGAAATTATTATTTCAGACACCAATTTTTCAAAGAAGTAGGTAAAGTTCAAGATTTTAACATTTATAGCAAATCTTAGATGGAGATATCATATAGCAGTTAATGCAATGAACAACCCGATGAATATCAGTATTTACACACTATATAAGACACAGAAAATAATCTAGTGGACATCAGTATCCACGCAAGTAGTAATATACAGAGGGATATAGAGTTTTATACCTGAGTTGGTAGCAAAAATATACCAATTTTAGTATGACAAGCTCTTCTTCGTACATATTTCTTAATGAAATCATCAGCCAACCCAACAAAGAAGCATAGTCATAGATATATTTATAGATAGTGTATATATATATATATATGACGAAAAAATAAAAAAATGGAAGATCATAATAATTAAAAAATGTTTTAAAAAAATGTTTTAATATATGTAAACATGCAAAAAAAATGTTTGTTAAAAGATGAACAAAAGAAAATGAGTTTTGTAAAAAAATTGGTGGTTTAAAAAATCAATAGAGCTTTCTAGAGCTTACCAGAAATTTCAGTGATTGTGTCGACAAAATGGCTTGCATTGGTAAAATAAGGTTGTAATTGAAGTTATTTTTTTTTGTGAAAATGTCTAAGGTCAGAAAAGTTGAAGAGAGAAAAAAAATTGATTTGAACACTAACTCAAACATGATTTTGAGTTGAAGAACTAACAGAAAAATCAGCACAATTTATTCTATAAGACATAATGTATTCTGCATAGATCTATCATTTTTAAAAAAATTGGTTGACAGAAACCCTAGAAATGAGACGGAAAGAAAAGAAAACGAAACGACTAATAAAAAATTGATCATCTGAAGTTTCGCTGATCAGAGAACCCAAAGATTTGTTGTATTAAACAAACAAAATATATAAATTTTGAAAACTAAAACAGAGACAATTTTGACTGTTTTATCAAAAACTAAGGATTCTTTAATTTTGGCGAACAGAAGAATACATGCAAGTGTTAAAAAAACATTGAACTATCATTCTCAGATTTAGACAGAAAATCATTTTGATAGAAACCCTAAAACTGTTGAGACTCGAATTTTTTTAGTAACTGTTTGGAAATCACGATCAGATAAGAGGGAATCGACATAGGAGACAGAATGACGCAGAAGATAGAGATCAGAAAAGGTAGAGAATAAGCCGAAGAAGATGAACGGAGAGGTGAGAGAGAGAGAGAATTTCAGACGTGAGAGAAGAAAGAGAGAGAGAGAGTATCAGATGAGAGAAATTAGAAGAGAGAGAAAGAAAGATAGAAAATGAATTAAAAAATAAAAATTGTATATATATAGTTTGTTTTACCAGGTAGATCCAACGGTGGATAAGGTTGTGCAAATCAAGATCAACGGCCATAACTGAATCTGAGTTGTGTTTCTTTTAAAATAAAATCCAATGGCTGAGATTAATGCTCAATCTTGATCGGATGGTTCTGGAGCGAGATCCGTGTGCTTTTGATGGTTGAATTTGATTGGTCGAATAAGTGGGAAGCGACTTTAATGAGTTGGACCATTGGATATACATAATCAGTTGATGGTGCAGATTTAATCTTTAATATATGTATATATATATATATATATATAACAACCCCAAAATAGGTCCATTCCATCCAACCTATTCTGAGTAGCCAAAAATATGGTACAGAAAACAACTACAACTTTTTTACTACAATTGTCGTGTAAAATACAACAACACATATGTTGTGAGTTTTGATACAAATATATACCAAATGTGACTCATGACCCAACCGTGGACAGCATCTCACAATAGAACCTTACATAAAGGTACAGTCAATAACTGTTTTAGAAATTAAAATCTTTGGGAAGTGCTCAAGGAAACCTTCGTACATGGGAGGCCATGCGTCTAGGTTATGATAGATATCATATGCCCACAGAATTATTGTTGGTTGACCCAATAGACCCCAAAGAAAAATGAGAAGATTACTATCATATTCTTTCCAATGGTGAGTCTTCTCTTGACATATGACTATCTCCACTGTCTCTAATTGAGAACTATACTTCAACCAAACTCTAAGATCATATAGGTAGTGCTCGTAGATATACTAAGCAAGTGGATGTGCACAACCCTGTCTTATGATAACACGAGGTTGTATGTCATTAGACATCTTGTATGATAGAGGCAAAACACTCTTCTAACGTTGGGTTCGCCTCACCCTATTTGATTCACCAAATATAACTACTAAATGATGTATAAAATATAACACACTTTTCTATACTATTTAGTGAGAACTTCCACAACTAGAGACCACTGTTCTATTCCTATGTGACCCCCGCTCGACCCAGCTACACTCTTATTACCTGAAAAGAATTGTGAAGCGGAAGGGTGAGCTTAACTAGCCCAGTAAGAAATATTATGACAAAAGATAATTAAATTATCAATAACATTCGTTAGTAATAAATCAGAGATTTATAACATATAGTAGATGATAAAACTTTTTAACCATAGTTGCAGCAGAACGAGTAATCCATTAGAAGAGTTAAATAGACCATAAAGTCTATTATCTTCTCCATGTTAAAAGTCCACCAACAATGTTTTATTCCTATAACATCAATCAACAGTTTCTGTCCACAATCATTTGAATAACTCATAACCATAATTGTGGTTCTAAATTCCTCTTCTCATCCAGGACGAAGATAATTTATATCACCTATCTTTACCTGAAACATCAAAGATCATGGTTATACCAAATCACAGTTCCTGTTCATAATCATACTAATAAATTCATCTTTGCACTACAGGCCAAAGATATTAGTCAACAGTTCATCTTTGCACTACTGACCAAAGATATTCAATAACAGTACATCTTTGCACTACGACCCAAAGATATTCAACAACAGTTCATCTTTGCACTCTGTGCCAAAGATATTGACAACGATACATCTTTGCGATGCAGCCAAAGATATTCAACAACAGTACATCTTTGCACTACATGCCAAAGATGTTCAATATCTCAAAGAAATATATAATCATTTCAGAATTTATATAAACAATAATTATAACCATGTTGATCAATTCACCATTGCACTTAAGCTAAAGATATTCAATTATAAATTCAATGGTCATGATCATACCAGTCAACAATTCATCTTTACACTCAAGTCAAGGAGAATTATCATCATTAGAGTTATAAAAATGTTATATATGATAATAAAAATAATATAATCAACATATAGATTTAATCTCAAGAGTAAGATTCATAAATCAACAATAATTTGGTTAGAAAAAGAAACCAATTTTTGTTGTGAATAGTACCCGTGAATAGTAACTCGTCAATAGTAACTCATGAATAGTAATATTTCAGTATAATGATATTGAAAGAATAACATTTCTTAAACTTATAAACAATTTATTTTAATTATTTACACTTTACAAATTAATGCATTTAATCATGCTAAAATGCCAAACTCATAAGATTTCGCCACCAATAACCAAAACTCTCATCAAAAATCTGCATATACCTTATATATGATTCTCAAGCCATAAAATCATATTTTTCAATTTTCTTACTTCACATAACATATTTAATTCATTTACTCATAACTGGTCCATTTTCATGAAAAATACCAAATCAATCCAAACAAATTTTTTTCTGAGATTTAGCAGAATATAGTCCCATATTGAACATATATTTTTATCGGAATTTTTAAAATTCATTTATTATTTTTCACATGGCCAAAATTGCCGAATATTTAGACATTTATCATAAACTGTACTTTTGTCCAAAAATTCCAACGTTTACAGAGTATACTTCTGTTATATACATGTACTCCCAATAAAATTTTTACCAATTTTGGAGTTAACCACAAGGAGTTATAAGGGTTTACTTTTAAAATAGTCTTTTCCCATAAAATTCATAACTCATAATCTATACATCCAAAAATCACCATTTTTGGACACAATCTAGAAAACTCATCAAATTATAATTTCCAATTTTTCCAGAATTTTTGAAGGTCAGAAAAATTACGAAACTGAAAAACATAATAACCCTTACAATCCCTTAGCTCAAAAGAGAAGTATTTCTGACAGGAATATCTGATGAAATGTTGAAGGAAACTTGCACTGAATAGCAACTCTCAAAGTATCTAAATACTCAAAAAAATACGCTCGATAATATAGAGAGAGAAAACTTATGTTTCTGGTGTGATTTTGAATTCTAACTTAAGCGCCTATTTATAGGAAAATGCTAGAACGCCAAAGGAGACTAAATTAATAAAATACTATTAATTTTATTTTTCTTCCACGCATGCCAATCTAGACCAAAACTTCAGCCACCACAGTGGGGCCCACCAATCCAGCACATGTTTTCTACACCAGCCAAAAGTGGGTCCCACCCATAATTTTAATAAAAATATTTTATTTTCCGAAACTTTAATAATTCATAACAAATAGCTCATTTATCAAAAAAATGCGAATTTTATGTCCATTCCACATGAAATCGAATTCTTTACAACTTTCTAGCTTTAATATTTTCCAAATTCCAGACAGAAAATATCCGAAATCCACAAACAGACGATTTTCAATACCTTTTAAAATTCATAACAAATCATACGTTAATTTTTAACGGTTCAAAATTTGTGGACATATATTCAACTTATATATGTATAACATATCCAAAAATCACAACGATCCAACGGTCGGATTAAAATTCTAACTCACGCAATAGAGCTTTAAGAACATCGATTTGATCTTTTAATACATCCAATCCGACAAAATACTGATAAAACACCTCAAAATTAATTCTTTCATTTATAACCACATAAATAAATCCATCATTTATATCCGCATCAAATAAATATTTCCTTATCATATAAATCAATAATTAATTATTCACAAATAATATTACAGAATCGCATTTATGATGACCCGATCGGTTCAGGAAAGAGGGGCTTCAGATAAGGTTTTTCTCTTCATTGGCGCATACAATTAGGTGACCAAACCTCTTCTTGACAGAACTTTCTAGACATTGCCAATAATGTTATCTCATAATATTATTCAAATAATATGAATTATTGATCTGATAATGGGAAATACTGTGCAGTGATAATTATTGAAACAACAATAATATAAAATATCAACGCAACAATTATTGAATTAATAAAATAAAATATTGAACATTAATTACTGTAACAATTACTGAGTAGTGCCTTCTTACGTAAGAATCAATAATTCAAAAATACTGTGCAAAACCGTGTTCTACTGTGCAACCACGCGTATTACTTTATTTTAACCACCGGGTATTCCAACAGTGTTAACGGTAACAACTACGCCGTTATTTGTATAAACTCAAATTTGTCATTTTCTTCATCCGACCGTTATCCATTATGGGGCCCAAAAATGGCTGTGCCGTCGTACGAATATTCTCCGATAGAAAGAATATTCCACGACCAAACGAATATTTACCGACAACAATGAATATTTTATAACCACTTGCTTATTTTGAAAAAATTTCACATATCACCCTTAACTTTAACTTTTTATCAATTTAACTATTTACTAAATAGAAAAATTGAATACTTTTATTCCATAAAATTCGGGGTTTTACAATCTCCCCTCCTTATGAAATTTCGTCCTCGAAATTTACGTACCTGTTATTTCATAGAGTTGAGAATACTTTGCTTTCATTTCAGATTCCATCTTTCCTGTCATCATGATTTCTCCATTGCTCATCTCCTGTATTTCAGATATCATTCTAGAATACAACTTCAAAATAAAGGTTAATTGATATATCACAAATTGTCAACTTAAGTAAGAAAATTCAGCTTAGGTAGGACACACACTAGCGAAGGATATTACTCATCTCTCCCTTCCTAGATGTAATCCTGGATCTCCGCCAGAGATCATATCCCTAAGCTCTAATACCAAATGTAACAACCCCAAAATAGGTCCATTCCATCCAACCTATTCTGAGTCGCCAAAAACATGGTACAGAAAACAACTACAACTTTATTACTACAATTGTCGTGCAAAATACAACAACACATATGTTGTGAGTTTTGATATAAATATATACCAAATGTGACTCATGACCCAACCGTGGACAGCACCTCACAATGGTACCTTACATAAAGGTACAGTCAATAACTATTTTAGAAATTAAAATCTTTAGGAAGTGCTCAAGGAAACCTTCGTACATGGGAGGCCATGCGTCTAGGTTATGATAGATATCATATGCCCACAGAATTATCCTTGGTTGACCCAACAGACCCAAAAGAAAAATGAGAAGATTACTATCATATTCTTTCCAATGGTGAGTCTTCTCTTGACATATGACTATCTCCACTGTCTCTAATTGAGAACTATACTTCAACCAAACTCCAAGATCATATAGGTAGTGCTCGTAGATATACTGAGCAAGTGGATGTGCACAACCATGTCTTATGATAACACGAGGTTGTATGTCATTAGACATCTTGTATGATAGAGGCAAAACACTCTTTTAACGTTGGGTTCGTGTGATGCCCCCAAAACAGGTATACATCACCTATTTTGAGTCGCCAAATACATGGTATAGAATACAAATACAATCTTAAATATACAACATTAGCTATGAGTTTTAATACAAATATAGTCTTCTAGACAGTATTCAAACTCAAAATAAGTCCTCAATACATTTATTATCACACTATTTTATAGAATAGTAAGGACTACTACTGCTATCATCTGGACCGTCACTCCGTTCCCCGACTAGTCCCTACTACGTTCTCATTTCCTAAAGAGAATAATGAAAGTAAAAGGGTGAGCTCAAGTAGCCCAGTAAGAAATATTATGACTAAGATAATGCGAGAATAAATTATCGTTAGCCTTCAACAAAGTTGTTGTTAAGCGATAAAATATAACAACATTAAGTTTAAGCTGCGGTGAACAAGCAATCCATTAAAAGAGTCAAGTAGAGAATAAAATCTACTATCTTTTATGATTTAAAAGGTTTTTCATCACTTTTATCGATGGGACTCAGCTTAATAAATAATCCACATCATCCCTGCACTACGACCAAGGATATTCATTAGTGTCACAACCACAAATTATCCATGCACTACGGGCCAAGGATATTCGTGTATTCATCAATTGTCATGATCATGCCAACAAATGTCCATCAATGTACTACAGGCCAATGAGGACTTTTACCACATCATTTGTAATATTACGGTCATGATTATACCGAATAATCCTTGGTCATAATCATACCAAGTCCATCTATGCACTACAGGCCACAGATGACCTTCAACATAATATAAACATGAGGATGATGACAATGATATAAGAATTTAATAAAACAAGTTCAAGAATTAATTTATATAGGAACCAATAACGTCCAAATTGTCAACATGATACTTCTTTGTAGAGTAAAATTTTAGAATGCTCAGAAGATTATTTTCATGAAAAGATACTGGATGAAACGCAAATATCAAGGATATTCCACTAATTTCATGGAGTATAAAAGCCAAAACTTTAACCAATTAAGTATAATAAAGAATGAAATAACAAAAGAAATCACCAGGCATGCGATAGACCGCACAGACAGGTTATTCCAACAGAATAATAAATAACGAAACCAAAGTCATGTGTAAAAAGCAGGCATGGATGTTCCACGAGAATAATAAATAATGGAACCGAGGTCATGTGTGTAAAGCATGCATGGGATGTTTCAACAGAATGATAAATAATGGAACCAGGTCATGCGTAAAGCATAGACAGGATGTTCCAACAGAATGATAAAGAATGGAATAATAGAAGAATTTTACCATGTATGCAGTACTTCGCATAGACATGTTATTCCAGCATAATAACAAGAATGGAATAATAGAAGAATTCCACCAAGTATAGGGTAGTCCGCGTATACATGTTATTTCAACAAAATAATAAAGAATGGAATAACAGAAGTTCTCTTCATGAATAAGAAAGAAATAATACCCCTTACCTTAAAAGAAGAGTACTAGATATAGGAGTAGTGAAGTAGCAGAATACTTTTCTTCTTTCTCTCTATAGTTTCTCTTTTTAGAGTTTTAGTGAATTCATAAGAAATAATGAAGGAGTGAGCTTCTATTTATAGGAGAATGGAAAGGATACTATGCAATAAAATATTTTAATAAAATAAAAACTTTTAAATAAAAAAAAATATATATATATATATATATATATATAAAATATATATATATATATATATATATATATAAGTTCATGGGTTAGCACCCAGTGACTTTGCTTAAATCGTTTCTACAAATTTTCCAACCTACATATATATATAATACATATAGTACACCCACTATCACCACTTCTTCCAATTCCCGTGCTTCCCCTCATTATCATTCTTTTGACTTTTAACACATATATACATATATAGTACTCCCTTTTCCACCATTTATATATATACACCCACCATATATATAATATACACCATCATATATATATATATATATATATATATATATATATATATATATATATATATTATACACCCAACACTCCACCACATTCACGGTGAAAATCCCTCCACCAAAAATCCTTCATCCCACTAGTGGCCTATATATATATATATATATATATATATATATATATATATATATATATATATATATATATATATATATATATATATATATATATATATATATATATATATAGAAAAACTTTCTATCGATTACTTTGAAAAATGGATAAATGGAGGTCCATAAAATAAGCAAAACGTGATAAAAATCACCTTAATAATTTTAACAACATTTATCACCTTTATTATAATTCACAATATTAATCGACTGTGTCATTTCCTGGATTTCTCCCTATCAAAAGCGCAATTATTAGGTGACCAAACCTCTCCTTGATGAACTTCTAGACATCGTTAATATTACAAATAATAATATTAATAACTTTGTCGTCTCAATTATTGATTTAATAATATATAAAATATTGACAATAATTGAATCAAATAACGTGAGATCTTATCAAAGCAAGAATTTGTAGCAATAATTGAACAAAACTGGGTGACTTCTCACGTAAGCATCAATAATCAATACTGTGTAGTGTGCTATTATGCAACCACGCCAGCGTATTCGCATTACTTTTAACATAGGGTGTTTCAATAGTTAACAGTAAAACTTCCGCGTTATTTTTATATAAAGATATTTTTGTCATTTTCTCAATCCGACAATAATTCCATTGTAGGGTCCACCAATGATTGTCTTGGTCATTTAATATTCCTGTTAAAACGAATATTCCCCAACCAATCGAATATTATATAACAACTTGCGTACTTTGCAAAATTTATAAATATTACCCGCAACTATAACATTATATCAAATTTACTCCATAATATTCAAAAAAGATATTTATAGAAAAAAAAATCATCTTTATTAAAAAGTTATGGTCTTACAACCTCCCCTTCTTATAAAATTTTGCCCTCGAAATTAGGGTACGTACCTGGCATGTCGAAGATGTAAGGATACCTTGATTTCATTTCAGATTCTAACTCCCGGGTCATTTCCTCAACATCGTGGTTTCTCCACAAAACTTTGACTTGAGGTATAACCTTGGAGCGTAGAATATGTTCCTTCTTATCCAAGATTTGAACAGGAACCTCTTTATACGTCAAATCTTCTGCTATTTCATCCGGTTATAACTCAATAATGTGGTTCGGGTCTTCCACATATTTATGTAACATGGATATGTGAAAAACGTTATGAACACGAGACATACTTGGCGGTAAAGCGAGTCTATACGCCACAGTTCCTACTCGATCGAGGATTAAAAATGGGCTAATGAATCGAGGATTGAGCTTTCCTCTCTTTCCAAATCTCGTAACTCCTTTCCATGGAGCAACACGTAACAACACATGATCTCCAATATCGAATTCCACGTCCTTTAGATGAAGATCAGCATAACTCTTTTGTCGATCTTGTGAGATTTTTATACGTTGCCGGATCGTT
Organism: Panax quinquefolius; assembly: GCA_020205615.1. Lineage (NCBI taxonomy): Eukaryota > Viridiplantae > Streptophyta > Magnoliopsida > Apiales > Araliaceae > Panax > Panax quinquefolius. The sequence goes on from CM035169.1 coordinate 99,570,121, forward strand.
TGAATCTTTTCTGTACTCATATGCACCAACTCCGGTCCCAACAATGTTGCTTCACCCACCTCATCCCAGTATACTAGAGAACGAAACTTTCGTCCATACAATGCTTCGAATGGAGCTATGCCAATACTTGCTTGATAGCTGTTGTTGTAGGAAAACTCCACCGACGGTAAGAACTTGTCCTAACTTCCCTTGAAGTCAAGGACACAGAGTCTTAATAAATCTTTAAGAGTTTGAATATTCCTCTCTAATTGTCCGTCCGTCTGAGGATGATATGCCGAACTAAATCGTAAATTCGTGCCCGTAGCTTTTTGTAAACTAACCCAAAATCGTGAAGTGAATCTTGGGTCTCGATCAGAAACTATGGATACTGGCATACCATGCAATCTTGTAATCTCGTTTATGTACATACAAGTAAGACTTTCAAGTGTATAAGTTTCTCGTATTGGTAAGAAGTAAGCAGACTTGGTCAATCTATCAACAATGACCCAAATTGCATCTATGCCTTGAGAAACCTTGGGAAGACCAGTAACGAAATCCATGGTAATGTGCTCCCACTTCCATTCTGGAATTTCAAGTGGTTGCAATGGACCTTTTGGTACTTGATGCTCTGCCTTGACTCGTTGACAAGTTAAACACCTTGAGATAAACAGCGCTATCTCTCTCTTCATATTGCCTCGCCAAAATGTATGTCGAAGATCATGATACATTTTAGTACTCCCAGGATGGATTACAAACGGTGTGTTGTGCGCCTCCATCATGATTTTATACTTTAACTCAGGATCGTTAGGAGCACAAAGTCTGGAGTTGACTCGAAGTATTCCTTCTTCATCGATTCTTGCTTCCGGTATAGTACCTTCTTGTATTTTCTTCCTCATACACATCAGCTCCAAGTCTGTAGCTTGAGCAGCTTTAACTTTATCGATTAAAGTCGGTTCTACTCGTATATTCACCATCATCACGTGGGTCCTTGGAGTCTTTATCTCTATCTCCATCCTTTGTAAGTCATACAAAATGGGCCTTTGCATTGATAATATTGTACTCGTACCCGCATATGATATTCTACTCAATGCATCAGCTTCAACGTTCACTTTTCCAGGATGGTATTGAATGGTATGATCATAATCTTTTAACAATTCAAGCCAACGTTGTTGTCACATGTTGAGTTCCTTTTGAGTGAAGAAATATTTGAGGCTTTTATGATCCGTAAAGATCTCCACTTTCTCCCTATACAAGTAATGCCTCCAAATTTTAAGTGAAAAGACAACAGCTGCCAACTCTAGATCATGAGTATGATAATTCCTATCATATTCTTTGAGTTGCCGAGAGGCATAGGCTATGACTTTCCCATGTTGCATGAGAACACATCCTAAACCTTTGCCTGAAGCATCACTGTAGATGACAAATCCCTTTGAGCCAGATGGTATTGTCAGAACAGGTGCTGAAATGAGTCTCCTCTTGAGTTCTTGAAAACTCTTCTCACATTCCACGCTCCAATCGAATTTTATATCTTTCTGAGTCAGCTGAGTTAATGGAGTAGCGATTTGAGAAAACCCTTCCACTAATCTCCGATAATAACCAGCTAATCTGAGATAGCTACGTACTTCGGTCACTGATTTAGGTTGCTCCCAGCTTTGAATAGCTTCAATCTTTGTCGGGTCAACAGATATTCCATGACTTGATACTACGTGCCCAAGGAATGCTACTTCCTCAAGCCAGAACTCGCATTTCTTTAACTTGGCATAAAGCTTGTTTTCACGGAGCTTTTGGAGTATCAACCTCAAGTGCTGCTCATGATCTTCATGGCTTTTGGAATATATGAGGATGTCATCAATAAAGACGACCACAAAGCGATCCAAATATTCCTTGAATACTCGGTTCATCATATCCATGAAGGCAGCAGGAGCATTAGTCAATCCAAAAGACATGACTAAGAATTCATAATGCCCGTACCGAGTTCTGAAGGTAGTCTTTGGAATATCCTCAGTTCTAACCTTTAGCTGATGATATCCAGAACGAAGATTGATCTTTGAAAAGAATTGTGCTCCTTGCAATTGATCAAACAGGTCATCAATGCGAGGTAACGGGTACCTATTTTTGATAGTGGCATGATTCAACTCCCGATAATCAATACAAAGTCGCATACTTCCATCTTTCTTCTTCACGAATAAAACAGGAGCACCCCAAGGACACGTACTAGGACGAATGAAACCAATGTCTAACAATTCCTACAATTGGGTCTTTAACTCCTGAAGTTCAATAGGAGCGATTCGATATAGGGCTTTGGAAATGGGTTTTATACCGGGTTCCAGGTCGATACAAAATTCAATTTCACGCTCTGGGGGTAGGCCAGTAAGTTCTTCAGGGAATACGTCAGGAAAATTATTAATAATAGAAATACAATTCAAATCTGACGTATTTTTGTTTAAATCTGTGACGTGAGCTAAAAAAGCTTGACATCCATTTTTTAATAAACGAATAGCTTTATGGCTTGAGATGACCGTGATTGATTTTAATGGTTTGGTCCCTTGAATTCGCATAATAGGTTGTTTAGGAATATGAAAGCTAACAACCTTACAAAAACAATCCATTTTAGCATGATGAGTAGTTAACCAATCAATCCCTAGAATCACATCAAATGCAAGTATTTTCAATGAAATAAGATCGACAGGTAATGTGAGGGTATCGATTTGAACCAAACAAGACTTATAAATTATGGATGTAATGAAGGTTTCTCCCAACGGAGTTTCCACAGATAAGTCAAAGTCTAATTTCTCCTGAGTCAAATTTAATCGTTGAGCGTAAGTAGGAGAAATAAAAGAATGGGTAGAACCGGTATCAAATAAGGTATAGACTTCGCTAGAGTTTTTGATAAGCTTACCCGTGATGACCTCGTTCGGGTTCCTTGCTTTCTGGGAGGTCACAACAAACGCTCTCCCTTGAACTACCAGCTTTGACTTTTCTGGGATGGCCTTTGGTGCCTCCATCCCAGCTGAACTTGTCTTCGGTGCACGACAAAATTAAACTAGGTGACCCTCTCTACCATAATTATAACATGCTTTGGACGACATCGCGCAGTTTGGACTAATGTGTCCCTCTCCTCCGCATTTGAATCATATGATAGGTGGTCGTTCTCCTTCCTTAACAACGGGTGCTAGTGCTAACGTCTTTCCATCATTGTTGAATCTCCTCTTCTTGAAATGTCCACTCTTATTGTCTTGGCCATGATTACCACCGAAGTGGTTACCATTTCTGGCATGTTGATTCCCTCCACGTTTGTTGTCACCGCTTCGATGACTGCTACCATTGGTATTATCATTTTGCCGGCTGCTTTATCTTGGTTGGGTTAACTCGTTATCGTGCTCCAATAACTGAGCCCTATTCACAACATCTGAATACAAACATAGTTTATGTGAGATAAGATATTGACGTATCTCAGGTTTCAAACCTCTTAGAAACATCCGCGTCATTCTCTCCTCATTATCAACTAAGTGGGACGCAAACTGGGACAACTCGGCAAACTTGGCTTCGTACTGCGACACGGTCATGTTGTTCTGCTCCAGCTTGATGAACTCTACCTCTTTCATGTGATGAATACTTTCGGGAAAGTACTCTTCGTTGAATTGTTCTTGGAAACTTTTCCCAAGACATCTTTAATGCGGCAGGTTGAGTACGTTTTACCAATTTCCACCAGTAATCTGCCTCTCCTCATAACATAAAGGTGGCAAAGGGCACCTTTTGCTTCTCAGAGCATCCCAAGACATCAAATATCTTGGTGATCGGCTTTATCCATGCTTCCGCCTTAAGTGGTTTTGGCTCTCCAATAAACTCCGGTGGTCCCAGCTCCTTGAACTGTTTAGCGGAGACCGTTTGAGAGTTTCCAGTGTTTCCACCTGCATTTTGGACAGGAGCCGCTCTTGCCTGATGTTGCATGAATTACATAAAGCCTCTGAACATTCCATCGTTCATCATCCGTCGATTGTCGTTGTTTTGCACGAGGATTGTCGCCTTCCTGATACACATTATCCTGATTATTGATCTGTGGAGACTCAACGGTCTCCTGTGCTCCATTGCTATTCTCAACATTCTTGGATGTCATTTTCGGATACTGCCACAAAATAAGGGTTAATTAACATATAACATATTATCCCTATACTCTGACCGACCAATTAAATACCAAATAAACTTAGGTACGTCATACTGGCGAAGGAATTCCCCGTCTCTCCCCTCCTAGTTCTAGTCTCACATCTTAGCCAGGGATCATATCCCTAAGCTTTGATACCTACTGTGACACCTCCAAAATATGTATACATCACCTATTCTGAGTCGCCAAATACATGGTACAAAATACAAATACAATCTTAAATATACAACATGAGCTGTGAGTTTTAATACAAATATAGTCTCCTAGACAGTATTCAAACTCAAAATAAGTGAGGACTACTAATGCTATCATCTGGACCGTCACTCCATTCCCCGACTAGTCCCTGCTACGTTCTCATTTCCTAAAGAGAATAATGAAAGTAAAAGGGTGAGCTCAACAAGCCCAGTAAGAAATATTATGACTAAAATAATGCAGAATAAATTATCGTTAGCCTTCAACAGTGTTAAACTGATAGAATATAACAACATCAAGTTTAACTGCAGCTGAACAAGCAATCCATTAAAACAGTCAAGTAGAGAATAAAATATACTATCTTTTATGATTTAAAAGGTTTTTCATCACTTTTATCGGCCGAGACGACAATAAATAATCCACATCATCCCCACAAGACTACTGGCCAAGGATATTCATTAGTATCACAACCACAAATTATCCATGCACTACGGGCCAAGGATATTCGTGTATTCATCAATGGTTATGATCATGCCAACAACTGTCCATCAATGCACTACGGGCCAATGAGTACTTTTACCACATCATTTGTAACATTACGGTCATGATTATACCGAATAATCCCTAGTCATAATCATACCAAGTCCATCTATGCATTACAGGCCACAGATGACCTTCAACATAATATAAACATGAGGATGATGACAATGATATAAGAATTCAATCAAACAAGTTCAAGAATTAATTTATATAGGAACCAATAACATCCAAATTATCAACATGATACTTCTTTGTGGAGTAAAATTTAAGAATGCTCAGAAGAATATTTCCATGAAAAGATTCTGGATGAAGCGCAAATATCAAGGATATTCCACTAATTTCATGGAGTTTAAAAGCCAAAACTTTAACCAACTCAGTATAATAAAGAATGAAATAACAAAAGAAATCACCAGGCATGCGATAGACCGCACAGACAGGTTATTCCAATAGAATAATAAATAACGAAACTAGGTCACGCGTAAAGCATAGACAAGATGTTCCAACAGAATAATAAATAATGGAACCAGGTCATGCGTAAAGCACAAACAGGATGTTCCAACAGAATGATAAATAATGTCACCAGGTCATGCGTAAAGCACAGACAGGATGTTCCAACAGAATGATAAAGAATGGAATAATAGAAGAATTTCACCATGTATGCAGTACTTCGCATAGACAGGTTATTCCAACATAATAACAAGAATGGAATAATAGAAGAATTCCACCAAGTATAGGGTAGTCCGCGTATACAGGTTATTCCAACAGAATAATAAAGAATGGAATAACAGAAGTTCTCTTCATGAATAAGAAAGAAATAATACCCCTTGCCTTAAAAGAAGAGTACTAGATATAGGAGTAGTGAAGTAACAAAATACTTTTCTTCTTTCTCTCTATAGTTTCTCTGTCTAGAGTTTTAGTGAATTCATAAGAAATAATGAAGGAGTGAGCTTCTCTTTATGGGAGAATGGAAAGGATACTATGCAATAAAATATTCTAATAAAATAAAAACTTTTAAATAAAATATAATATATATATATAAGTTCACGGGTTAGCACCCCCGTGACTTTGCTTAAATCATTTCTGCAAATTTTCCAACCTACATATATATATAATACATATAGTACACCCACCATAACCACTTCTTCCAGATCCCGTGCTTCCCCCATTATCATTCTTTTCACTTTTAACACATATATACATATATAGTACTCCCTTTTCCACCATTTATATATATACACCCATTATATATATATATATATATATATATATATATATATATATATATTATACACCCACCACTACACCACATTCACGGGTGAAAATCCTCCACAAAAATCCTTCATCCCACTTAGTGGCTAACCAATATATATATATATATATATATATATATATATATATATATATATATATATATATATATATATATATATAGAAAAACTTTCTCTGGATTACTTTGAAAATTGGGTAAATGGGGTCCATAAAATAAGCAAAACTTCATAAAATCACCTTAATAATTTTAACAACATTTATCACCTTTATTATAATTCACAATATTAATCGACTGGTCATTCCTAGAAAAGAGGAGCTTTCAAATAAGGATTTCTCCCTATTGGTAGGCGCAATTAGGTGACCAAACCTCTCCTTGATGTAACTTCAGACATCGTTAATATTGTAAATAATAATATTAATAACTTTGTCGTCTCAATTATTGATTTAATAATATATAAAATATTGACAATAATTGAATCAAATAACGTGAGATACTATGCAGCAATTAGTGTAGCAATAATTGAATAAAAGCTGGCGACTTCTCACGTAAGCATCAATAATCAATACCGGTGTGCTACTATGCAACCACGCCATAGCATATTCTTTACTTTTAACACCGGGTGTTTCAACATTTAACAATGATAAAACTTCCGCCGTTATTTTTATAAAAGATATTTTTGTCGTTTTCTCAATCAAAACAAATAATTACATTATTAGGGTCCACTAATGATTATCTTGTCGTGCATTGAATATTCCTGTCGTTAAAAGCGAATATTCCCAGACCAATCGAATATTATATAACAACTTGCGTACTTTGCAAAATTTATAAATATTATCCACAACTATAACATTATATCAAATTTACTCCATAATATTCAAAAATGATATTTATAGAAAAAAAATCATCTTTATTAAAAAGTTGGGGTCTTACAGTTCGCCTCACCCTATTTAATTCATCAAATATAACTACTAAATGATGTATAAAATACAACACACTTTTTTATACTGTTTAGGAAGAACTTCCACAGCTAGAGACCACCGTTCTATTCCCCTGTGACCCCTGCTCGACCCAGCTACACTCTTATTACCTGAAAGGAATTGTGAAGCAGAAGGGTGAGCTTAACTAGCCTAGTAAGAAATATTATGACTAAAGATAATTAAATTATCAATAGCATTCGTCAGTAATAAATCAGAGATTTATAACATATGGTATATGATAAAACTTTTCAACCATAGTTGCAGCGGAACGAGCAATCCATTAGAAGAGTCAAATAGACCATAAAGTCTATTATCTTCTCCATGTTAAAAGTCCACCAACAATGTTTTATTCCTATAACATCAATCAACAGTTCCTGTCCACAATCATGAGAATAACTCATAACCATAATTGTGGTTCTAAATTCTTCTTCTCATCCAGGACGAAGATAATTTATATCACTTGTCTTTACCAGAAACATCAAAGATCATGGTTATACCAAATCACAGTTCCTATTCATAATCATACTAATAAATTCATCTTTGCACTATGGGCCAAAGATATTCGTCAACAGTTCATCTTTGCACTACTGGCCAAAGATATTCAACAACAGTACATCTTTGCACTACGACCCAAACATATTCAACAACGGATCATCTTTGCACTACATGCCAAAGATATTCAACAACAGTACATCTTTGCACTACATGCCAAAGATATTCAACAACAGTACATCTTTGCACTACATGCCAAAGATATTTAATATCTCAAAGAAATATATAATCATTTCAGAATTTATATAAACAATAATTATAACCATGTTGATCAATTCACCATTGCACTTAAGCTAAAGATATTCAATTATAAATTTAATGGTCATGATCATACCAGTCAACAATTCATCTTTACACTCAAGTCAAGGAGAATTATCATCATTAGGGTTATAAAAATGTTATATATGATAATAAAAACTATATAATCAACAAATAAATTTAATCTCAGGAGTAAGATTTATAAATCAACGATAATTTGGTCAGAAAAATAAACCAATTTTGTTGTGAATAGTACCCGTGAATAGTAACTCGTGAATCGTAACTCATGAATAGTAACCCCAACATGAAAAAAATAGAAATTCCACAATAAAATCCATACCAATATTTCAGTATAATGATATTGAAAAAATAACATTTCTTAAACTTATAAATAATTTATTTTAATTGTTTACACTTTACTAATTAATGCATTTAATCATCCTAAAATGCCAAACTCATAAGATTTCATCGCCAATAACCAAAACTCTCATCAAAAATCTGCATATACCTTATATAGGATTCTCAAGCCATAAAATCCTATTTTCCAATTTTCTTACTTCACATAACATATTTAATTCATTTACTCATAACTACTCCATTTTCATGAAAAATACGAAATCAGTACAAATAAATTTTCTTTTATGAGATTTAGCAGAATATAGTCCCATATTGAACATATATTTTTCTTGGAATTTTTAAAATTCATTTACTATTTTACACATGGCCAAAATTGTCGAATATTTAGACATTTATCATAAACTGTACTTTTGTCCAAAAATTCTGAAATTTACAAAGTATACTTCTGTTATATACATGTACTCCCAATAAAATTTTTACCAATTTTGGAGTTAACCACAAAGAGTTATAAGGGTTTACTTTTAAAATAGTCTTTTCCCATAAAATTCATAACTCATAATCTATACATCCAAAAATCGCCATTTTTGGACACAGTCTAGAAAACTCATCAAATTATAATTTCCAATTTTTCCAGAATTGTTGAAGGTCGAAAATTATTTAAACCGAAAAAAAACATAATAACCCCTTATAATCCCTTAGCTCAAAAAAGCAAGTATTTACATTGGAATATCTGATGAAATGTTGAAGGAAACTTGCACTGAATAGCAACTCTCAAAGTATCTAAATACTCAAAAAAAACACGCTCGATAATATAGAGAGAGAAAACTTATGTTTCTGGTGTGATTTTCAATTCTAACTTAAGCGCCTATTTATAGGAAAATGCTAGAATGCCAAAGGAGACTAAATTAATAAAATATTATTAATTTTATTTTTCTTCCACATATGCCAAGCTATACCAAAACTTCTGCCACCACAGTGGGGCCCACCAATTCAGCACATGTTTTCTACACCAACCAAAAGTGGGTCCCACCCATAATTTTAATAAAAACATTTTATTTTCTGAAACTTTAATAATTCATAACAAATAGCCCATTTATCAGAAAAATACGAATTTTATGTCCATTCCACATGAAATCGAATTCTCTACAACTTTGTAGCTTCAAGTTTTTCCAAATTCCAGACAAAAAATATCTGAAATCCACAAACAGACGATTTTCAATACCTTTTAAAATTCATAACAAATCATACGTTAATTTTTAACGGTTCAAAATTTGTGGACATATATTCATCTTATATATGTATAACATATCCAAAAATCACAACGATCCAACGATCGGATTAAAATTATAACTCACGCTATAGAGCTTTAAGAATACCGATTTGATCTTTTAATACATCAAATCTGACAAAATACTGATAAAACACCTCAACATTAATTCCTTCATTTATAACCACATAAATAAATTCATCATTTATATCCGCATCAAATAAATATTTTCTTATCATATAAATCAATAATTAATTATTCACAAATAATATTACAGAATCACATTTTTGACAACCAGTCAGTTTCCAGGAAAGAGGGGGCTTTCCGATAAGGATTTCTCCTTACTGGCGCACAATTAGGTGACCAAACCTCTCATTGACAGAACTTTCTAGACATTTCCAATAATGTTATCTCATAATATTATTCAAATAATATGAATTATTGATCTGATAATGAAAAATATTGTGCAGTGACAATTATTGAAACAACAATCATATAAAATATCAACGCAGTAATTATTGAATCAATCAAATAAAATATTGAACAATAATTACTGTAACAATTATTGAGTAGTGCATTCTTACGCATTTAATCAATAATTCAAAAATATTAATGCAAAACCGTGCTTATTGTGCAACCACGCCAGACATCGTATTTTAACCACCGGGTATTCCAACAAGTTGTTAAGCAGTAATAACTACTGTAGATTATTTGTAAAAACTCAAATTTGTCATTTTTTTCATTCGACCGTTATCCATTATGGGGCCCACAAATGGTCGCTGGCCGTCATGCGATTTAATATTCCCAAGCGTAAAGAATATTCCACGACCAAACGAATATTCCCACAACAAATGAATATTTTATAACCACTTGCTTATTTTGAAAAAAATTCACATATCACCCTTAACTTTAACTTTTTATCAATTTAACTATTTACTAAATTGAAAAATTGAATATTTTTATTTCATAAAATTCAGGGTCTTACAATATATATATATATATATATATATATATATATATATATTTTAATAATTTTTTTTTGCTAAGTGTCGACGTCGGGATTTTTGGATGTCCCTTTCCTTTACTTGTTCTTTGGTGTTTTCATTTTAGGTGAGATTTATTTGAAAAAACAAGTGAAAAAGGTTAAGCACATGTATAATGTCGACGATGGATGGACTATTAAGAGTCGCCATTGGTTTTTTAAATGGTTGTACCAACACAACCGAGAAAAGGTTTGCACATTGACCCAAAGGTGGTGACACCGCTAAACGAAGTCGGTGAAACGGTGATTCATTAGGGTCCAGGGGACTTGGTTATGCGGAGGGAAGGTGTTAGCACCCCAAACATCCGTGTTACCATGGTGACCGCCTCTTTTCAAGAAACTACTATCTGAATGTGTGTGTGGGTTGATGTGTTGTTATTTGGAAGTAGTCTGAGGCCTCGTTCACATATATATATTGTGGTTTGAATTTATGTAAAAATTCAGCTTTTTAGCAAGATATAACAATGATGTTTTATAAAAGAGGTTTTTCAAACCACGATGCTCAATAGTAATTGAGACCTTTACACTCCCATTTTATTAAGTGTTCTAGCTTGATTGATTTTATTTAATGAGATGTGAGGCATCCGTACGAAAATAATGTACAAAATAATGTCGACTTCCTCGTGGGTATGGAAACCATCTGAGAAAATTCAGACACCGCAGAATAATTTACAAGCTACTTACAGCTGAAAATGTCCATCACGAGAACCGAATCTAGATTCAATGGGATGAATCTGTGATCACATGATTCCTAAGCGCACAGAATACTGCAATTTATATGAAAGCATTAAGCAGGTATATATATAAAAGCTATAAATATATATATACAGACATGATCACCAACCACGAAGCACCTCCATGGGGGATCAGAAAATGTAAATAAAGCTGTAAAAGCTATCAACCATACGGAGGAAACTCCAAAGGGACAAAACGTAAATAAAGTCAGAATATGACCAACCGCCACGAAGGAACTCAGGCGGGACAAAATGTAAATAAATCAGAATAATACCAACCGCCACCACGAAGGAACTCAGACGGGACAAAATGTAAATAAAGTTGTAAAAGCGATCAACTGCCACGTAGGAAACTCCAGGCATGACAAATATATATATATATATATATAGATTTGCAAAAGTAATAAACGCACCGGATGTAAAATCTAGGCTCATCGAATAGAGTTCGACAACAGTTCATATATATAATATATATATATATATATATACAAAAGCGTAGTAAACGCACCGGATGTAAAATCTGGGCTCATCGAGTAATGTAGTCAGACCACAGTTCATATATATAAATATATATATATATATACAAAAGCGATTAAACGCACCGGATGTAAAATCCAAGCTCATCGAACAGAGTCCGACCACAGATCATATATATATATATATATATATATATATATATATATATATACAAAAGCGAGTGAACGCTCCAGACCGAAGTCTAGGCTCATCGAACAAAGTTCGACACACAGTTAATATATATATATATATTAAAGCAAATAAATGCTCCAAATCGAAGTCTAGGCTCAATCGAGGCATAACTCGATAATGTTAGTCAATATATATGTAAATATATATATACTATATATATATATATATATACTAAAATAAAACCACGGACTGAAGTTTGGGCAAAAGCAAGCAGCACGATTCTCAACGTGTAGAAGGGTGTGTGCAAAGATGAAGAGAAAGACTCTACAGTGTGTGAGAAGGCTTACAGCTGACTGCCAAAGAAGACTTCTATATCTTTAGAGTGGGTAAACACTGACTTTTGTAGATACAAAAGGGCTATATATTAGTTCACAGGTGTTTAAAAGGGGAAAGTACATTGCATGGGGTGAGTACAGAGATAATTGGGCAGGGCTTCCTCACCTTTTTCTCTTGCAAAATGGGCAGCCCAAGCCCTCTATTTATAGGCAATTTAGTCACAGGTGTACCAGAGCCAACCCGGGTGGGCCCGAGTTTTTTGGGTAGGGTCGTCTCGAAGTACGTGCACTCAGTCATTGTAATGTCCACTCGAACTTTCAGAATTGTAATCCGGGCATCCGTTTGAGGTATACATGACTTATTTCGGACTGCCGTTGTCGAGAGTTGTACGATGGCATGGGATTAGTGTTTGTACGAAGTTATTGAAGATGGGACGATGCCCTCCAGTCTTCAAGCTTCAACTTTCATCCGTTACCCCGCACACTAGTCACTCGGGATTGGTTAGTCTTATGGGACATTTTTACATAGAGATGTTAAGACGACGTGACGTGGCATCGTGTTGACGAGATTACGATGTTGCCCCTCACCGGTGTTATCGCTGGATTGGGCTGATAAAGCAGACATTGCTCGAGCTCACCGAGATTGGATCGCCGTAATTTGTTGAAGGTCCTCATTGTCATCTTTGAGGTGTGCCTGTCTTCCCGATGTTATTGCTGGGTTGGTACAGTACATCTCGTTGTGAGCGCCAAGATTGAAGTTGGTCGCATTTGAAACAAGCATTTCCGGGGTTATCGCCGAAACTGCATTCCTTGGGGTTATCACCAAGGTTGGTTGCTATTCCCATGGTTGGGACTGAGACTGGATACCTCGGGGTTATCTCCGAGATTAATCGGTCTTCTCTGGTATATGTTCCGGTATTGGATCTGCATGCCTCGGGATTACATCCGAGGTTGGAATTGTTACTCCTAGAATGTGATCCGGGGTTGATGTTGAACTTCCGATAGTATCCGGTATGGATTTGGATTGTCTTTCACGGTTCTCTCTTAAAAGATGAATATGTCCTCCTGCAATGTTAGTGACAGTAGTACAGAAAATTTCGAGTGTCTACAGATGCCCTTCTTTATCATACTCATGCATGGCGATGCATGGGTAGGATAAAGAATCCTAGACACTTGAAACGCAACAAGATGAACATGGTACTATGGATAGGAACATGATGCAAATGTATGATGCGTGTGTACGGGGTTGTAGCCCAACACACTAGGGATAATTGTTGGCTCCCTGTTCCTTCAACTGGGGATTGGCAATGATGACCAGATTTGATGTGTAATCCGAATCTGTTAGGATGTTGATGTTAGAGGTGTCACCAAATTCTTGTGTCTTTGATTATGACTTGATCCTGAAGATGTACCTCTTATGTGTAAGAGATCTGTGGGGATAAAGCTTGATCTGTTTGAGGATGTGTATAACATATTCCATCATCTATCCTCTTTGATAACATTGACACTTCCTGGTTGGTATCGCCAGAATATGTCAAGATCCTGTTGGACTTACTGCCAACAGCAAATGTAAGACCCCGAAATTTTTAAATAAAAAGGAATTTCCTTTATTTTGAAATAGTAAGGGTTGATTTGATTAATGTGGATAGTTAAGGGTTAAATACGCAAATATTTCAAAATAAGCAAGTGGTTATAAAATATTCATTGTTGTCGGGGAATATTCGTTTGGTCGTGGAATATTAAATCTTTGTCGGGGAATATTAAATGCGACAGTGCGACCACCATGTGTGGGCCCCATAACTGAAAAGCGATTGGATGAAAAAACGACAAATATAAGTTGTTTTTAAATAGCGGCGTAGTTGTCATTTAATTATCTTTGTTGGAATACCCGGTGGTTAAAACACACTAATGTCTGGCGTTGTTGAATAGTAGCTGCGGTATTGCACCAATTATTGATTCTTACGTAAGAAGGCACTACTCAATAATGGTTACGATGATTCTATTATCAAAGATTTTATTGAGTTAATAATTGTTGTGTTGATATTTTATATTCTTTGTTGTTTCAATAATTGTCATTACACAAGTATCTTTCATTATCGAAGCAATAATTCATATTATCTGAATAATATTATTAGATAACATTATTGGCAATGTCTAGAAAGTTCGGCTAAGGAGAGGTTTGGTCATCTAATCTTGCGCTAGTAAGAAGAAATTCTTATTGGAAAGCCCCTCTTTCACAGGAACCGCCTCGGTTGTCAATATTGTGATTCTCGTAATATTATTTGTGAATAATTAATTATTGATTTATATGATGAGGAAAATATTGATTTTATGTGGATATAGATGGAGAAAATTTTTAAAATGACAATTGTTGAAAATTAATATTTTATCTTTTTTTGATAAAATAATTCATTTAAATATATTATTTTAATAATATATTAACGGTGATATTTTTACAATGAATGTGGGATATATGAGTATATGAGGAGGAAGAGTATTTTTGTGGCATTAAATGTTTAACACATGTTTTGTGTGTTGGTGGACACAATTATTGACCGAAATTTGATTATAGCCTGTAAAATCGCCCGTTTGTGGATTTCGGTTGATTTTTGTTTGGAATTTGGAAAAACTTTCTTCTGCAAAGTTGTAGAGAATTGAATTTCCTATAAAAACTCGCGAGATTCGAATTTTCTGATGAAAGGGCTATTTATTATGAATTATTGAAGTTCCGAAGCTCCGAAATAATTGATTTTTGGGAGTTTAAATTATTTTTGTTAAGAAAAACGTTTTTTGTATTTTTTTGGACATCATTAACATGTGTGGCTGGTGTTTTGACCAAAAGGTGGGCTAAGGAAAATTTGTATAATTATATTAATATTATATTAAATTTTCTGCTTTGGTGTTCTAAGCATTTTCCTATAAATAGGTGCTTAGGTTAGAAATTGAAAATCACAGCATAAATCAAGTTTTTCTCTATTTCTCTCTCGATATTTTGAGCGTATTCTTGTGAGTATTTTGAGTATACTTTGAGTATTGCTAGATTTGCAAGTTCTCTTCAAAGACTATACCGTAGATTCTAGCTAGAAATCTTGATCTTCGAGGTAAGGGATATTATTTTTTTTCAGTAATGATATTATTTCTTCAATATCATTATCTTTGAAATGTTGATCTGAAGTTTTATCAAATTTAGAACTTTTTCATGTGGGGTTACTATTCATGGGTTACTATTCATGAGTTACTATTCACGAAGTTACTATTCATGAGTTACTTATTCACGAGTTACTATTCACGAGTACTATTCATGAAGCGTGAAGATGTTTTTGTGGAATTTCTATCTTTTGGTGTCTGAGTTACTATTCACGATATACTAAGACTATTCACGATATCTAACACTATTCACGATATCTGGCACTATTCAATCGAAAAGTAAAATTTTTCCTTTTGTCCAAAATATCTATTCTCGGATACTAACTCGATTGTATCCATGTTTTGATCATTCTTGAATTTTACACCACTATGATTATTTTTGAGGTATTTTTGGACATGGATAAAACCAAGTACGAATCCTTAATCCTTAATCCTTGTCATTTTGTTTCTTTGGATTCGTTTCTTTAAAAAAATATTTTCATCATCCTCGGTCTTAAATGATGATATTATGGAATATCTTTGGCCCGTAGTGCAAAAGATGAATGATTTCTTAAGAATATCTTTGGCTGTAGTGCAAAGATGAATGATTTCGAAGAATATCTTTGGCCTCTGTAATGCAAAGATGAAGCAGTGTTGAGATGAACATGACCGATTGATTAATATCTTTGGCTCAGAGTGCAAAAGATGGACAGTGTTTAAATGAACATGAATTAATCGATGAATATCTTTGGCTCAGTAGTAAAAGATGAATATTTGATTCCAGATGTATATTGATTGATGTTACTGAGGATAAAAGATGAGCGATGAACTTTTAAATTCATACATAGAAGATAGTAGTTTGCATTCTCTACTTAACTCTTCTAATGAATTATTATTTCATTGCGAATATTGATTTAAAATTTGTTGTCTATTCAGATTCTATTATATTTTTCCTGTTGAAGACTAACGATAATTTGTTGTATATTATCTTAGTCATAATATTCTTCTTCGAGCTAGTTGAGCTCACCCTTTTCCTTTTGTTCCATTTTTCTCGGGAGGCGAGAATATAGCGAGTATGCAGTGGGGTATGGAATGAAGGTTTTAGAAAGGATTGTTTAGTAGTCCTCACCATTTTGTAAATTAATGTATCAATAAATGTGATGAGGATTTATTTGAGTATAGATATTATCTAGAAGATAATATTTGTATTCAAACTCACGCTTTCTTGTTGTAATAATAAAGTTGTAGTTGTTTTGCATACCATGTATTGACAACTCAGAATAGGTGATGTATACCTATTTTGGGGGCGTCACAGCAAATGTTGTCAGGGGTGCCTGACCTTCGTTGACGTGTACTTCACCGACATGTGAATCAACAGTTGAAAAATCTTGTGGGATATCTTTGTCAAGGTCGCTTGACCTTCACCGATGTGAATCAACTATGAAACTCTATTGGTAGATTGTCAAGGTTGCTTGACCTCCGCTGTCGTGTAGATCAATGGAGCATTGCGTTGTGACCCCCGTCAGGGTACTGCTGGGGAAATATGAGCAATCCAGTATGAAATCCTCGAATAGCTCTAGAGCTCTGATAGGTTTAATCGCTATCGACTGAGATAACGTCAAGGCTGCTTGACCTTCGTTGATATATGTGTCAACGGCTTGAATGTACGTTGTAATCCCCTGCTGGGGACATACGTTGTAACCCCCGTCGAGGACTCACGTTGTAACCCCAGTCGGGGATTCACGTAGGGTAACGACCTAGAGTTGGCAGCATCGGACCTGTATAAGGTATTGCCGTATATGATTTATGACAACTGAGATCATCGGCAGGGTATACCTTATGTTCAGGTGACTACCAATGAGTGATGTACGGATTCAAAGTCTCATTTGAGAAGACCAGGATTGTATGTTGTTTTGCTTAATCGCATGGCATTTTTATTTTTGATTTGACCTTTCTAGTCCGCAAGAACTCCTTTGTAACTCAAATCGACCGAGAAATGGGAGGGTGGGACCCACATAAAGGGTTATGCAGTGCACTCATCGCAGCAGCAGTGAGCTCGCTGCCAATCATGGATGATAAATTCCAAAGAGTTGGTCTCACAAGTCACTTTCAACTTGTCGCGTGAAGGAAAATCATGAGCCTCTTTCGGATCTATCGAGTTCAAAGCTATTTTCTACAAATTACATCACCGCATAAGTGTTCTACTATATCCCGTAACGTATTATGCATATATTTTTTCCGCTTTTTATCCGTTGGATTGTGAGTTATTGCATGAAATGCATCTAAACATATAGTAGTGATTATGTATGCACAAATGACTTGATAAAAAATATTCAACATAGTAAATGTTAGTATTAAACCATGCTGAACATAATGATATGAAAATTTTTGACTTTTGAGACAGTCAAATTGGCACCTTTTTCTGCTATTTTTTGTCCTATTTGAGGTCCAATTAGCAAAAGGTAGAAAGAAAAAATACTCCTAGTATTGAGGTTGACCTTTATGCATGATGATTTTGATTTTTAATGCATATATTATGTATATGACTTTGGGGAAGGTGTGCTACTGAATAGCCACCTAGACATGCCTGTGCGCATGTGGATAGTCCTATTTTCAAAGGGGACTATGGAAATTTTTTTCCAAATGTAGGCATTGGGTAGTTATGCATTTTAACTCTATTATATATTAAAGTAAATGCATGCATGCATATAGACATAAATGCATTCTAGAAAGCTCCAGGTAAGGAAATACCACACCCTTTCTGAGGTGATTTGGAGACTTATTGTCCAGATATTGATGGATCCGGATCAGCCGAGCAGTTCTCACAGGACCACTTCTGGCATATGGCGGATGTGACACCCCCAAATCCAGGTACTTTATTCCCACAGGATTTGGTGTTCACTTGATCAAACATTCATATCTAATTACCTAATCATAATAAAACTGAATAAATAAAAATCTTCCCCATTAAAGGGTTACATAATAAAAATCTCCCAGGTTATCTAACCTTTAACAACAATCATTCAAATGCGGAAATTTAAATAAACTTCATTACAATCTTTAAACCAAAGTCTAAAAGTAAACTATCAAAACTATTACAAGTCTTCAGTATTTATTCATCTTTCCTTTTCCCTTACTGGTGCTAGGTACGTCACCTGTTTCAACTTTAGCTGTAAGAAATTTTACAAGCAAGAGTGAGCAAACAAAGCCCACTTGAAATAACAATAAGTAAATCTTTAAACTTTTACATCAATTTCCAATCTCAGGCTCAATAGAACTGAACAATGTATTCTATTAACTTTCTGAAAATTATAACATTCACTAAGGGTCTAATGACCACGAATCATGTCCACAGTTATAAGTAATCTTTCAACTTTAACTTTAACAGTCATAAGACTATAAGGACTCCACGTACTTAGGGGGATCAACCCTTCGTATAATGTATTGTGCACAACCATTTCAACGCTAAGCGTAAACCTCTATTAAAAGAGTTGTTCATCTCAGTATTTAGAATGCAAGTCTGCACCAAAGTAAGTTTGGTTTGGATAAGCTTTCAAGGTGATTTAGAATTCAACGAACATCAACTAAGGGACTAGTTGAATAAAATCAATAACATTATACTATAGAATAATCGTGATTGGATCATTTCATAGTAACTAAAATCATGCTTTAGGAATAATCTAATAGCATACAATTTGAATAACTATAGCATACCTTGCTTGAACAATACTAAGCCAAGGTTAATTAGAATTGAATACTAAACATGAATAGCAATTTAGTTATGCATGCTAATCAACAAGTGAAATACAAGAATAACTTGTTCAACATCAAACCAAAGTTTAGACATCTTGCATTATTATAAAGTAATCGAATTGAAAACAATAATTAGTTCAATAAGATAAAGGATTAGAAAACTTGCCTTATTCGTAGATTAAACCGAACAATTTGAATCACAATATCCTATATACATATGTCATCATGACATAGTTAGTCATTATCACATAACTAATACATTCATCATGTAGGTTTGATTATTTAATCACATAATCAAATTATAACACAAGTTAATCCTTAATAACAAAATTATTCATAGTATAGAAATACTAAAATCAATATTTTACAGTTCTACTATCATCACATAGTGTTTCTTAAAATTTCGTGCACAAAAAGTACACTGTCAGACCATTCTCGCTTAACTCTGTCGTCATGCGCGCCACGATTTACATCGTGGATCGCTACCATGGCTTGGCATGATGATAACTTCATACAAGTGAATACACTCTGACGGGCCACACGCAAGGCAGTGATGGGGTCATGACTCAAAGAACGTATTATTGGGTCGGCCAACATGAAACTTCGAAGATCGTCGATAGCTTGATGTAAGAATAAAGACAAGAAAAGCCAATTTGGCCTACAAGCTCGTTTCTAACATACTAATTCACATGCAATTCATACAAAAACATTATGTAGACATAATTCAAGAACTTCTAACATGTTTCTACCCATACAACAACATAAACAACGAATTTAAAACATCCAATTACACTATTTTTGACAAAAACTCCATTTTTGATATTTCAATGAAAACCAACACTGTAAATTTTGTTTTTCAACCAAAACAATTAATTCAAAGCATCTTATCAATAATTATACATACTATATCAAATTAGATGATCAATTTATCAACTAAACAACTAATTAACCCTCAATTTCTACTTTAAATTAAGCCATATTCATATATATTTTCATGTAAACACTATAATATGATTTTCTTCACAAAACACACATACATGAACTAGTTTCTCTATAATCATATATATAAACTCATGTAATCATCTTATAGTCAATAATTTATCATATAACCATAAACACCATTAATTTATCTTTTATAAAATTTCACAGAGAACTTTTTGGGAAGAGGAAAACTAAACTTTTAAAGTAAAGGTTAAGCTCCTACCTTTGATTAAGAAGATGATGGCTACTATTGATTATCAAACTTCTTTTCTCCAATTCCTTTCTCAAACCTGTTAGGATTTCTCTCAAATTCTCTCTAGTTTTCTTCTTCTTCTTCTTCTTCTCTTTTTCTTCAACTGAGTTCTTTTCTTTTCTCTAACATACGTACTATAAAATATAACGTATATAGTAATAATATATATTAATTATATAATATAACTCTAGATATCAGTTATGTAAGTTTTGAAATTTAAAAGCCATAAGGCTTGTTTGGCTAATCTTAATAAAATAACCCATTAATCCTTATGCCTTGTTTGGTAAAACACAATTAGATAAAAGACTTAATAGGCATTAGGCCTTGTTTGGAAAAATTGAATTAAACTCCTTTAATTTATTTTAGTAACTCCTTTATAGCAATGTTATTTGTCACACTTCTATTTAATTAAATAATCAATTTAATCAATTCAAATACTAATCTATTAAATTACTTTAACACATAAATCATTATCACGTAACTATAATTTCTTTATAACTATAATTTTATTTAATCCAACTAACACCTTGTTTTAATCACAAATTCCAATTAAAATATTATAATTCATTTAATCTTTATTAGCTCCCTAACTTAATTATTAAATTAAATTAGTATATAACCTTATAACAATTAATTTTCTTAGCTCCTTAATTATTTATTCAATAAATAATTAACTAAATCACATCAACTCAAATTGCCATTAAATACTTATATAATTCAATAAATATTTAATATTATAAATAAATATCTAATATTTAATATTTAATTATTTATTCAACAAATAATTAACTAAACCACATCAACTCAAATTGAACAATTATTTATTCAACAATAAACATATCCATTAAATACTTATATAAATTAATAAATATTTAATATTACACTTTAAAATTCTGGAATGTTACATCATTCCCTCCTTACAAGGATTATGTCCTCAGAATCACAACTCAAATAAATCATTCGTTACATTCTACCCTACTTACAAAGATTCTGTCCCCAGAATCGAAGACATAGATTAAACAAATAACTTAGGGTACTCTTTCAACATTTTCTCTTCGAGTTTCCACGTAGCTTCTTCAGCGTTGTGGTTCCTCCATATCACCTTCACAGAAGGTATCACTTTATTCCTGAGCACTTGTTCTTTCCTGTCGACTATCTAGATAGGAACCTCTTCATAAGACAAATCTTTCTCGAACTGCAACGATTCATACTCGATCACATGTTTGTAGTCGGATTTATATTGTCGTAACACCAAAATATGAAAAACATTATGAATGTTTTCTAACTCTGGAGGTAGAGCTATCTCGTAAGCCACTTCTCCCACTCTACGCAGCACTTCAAAGGGTCCAATAAACCTCAGGCTTAGCTTTCCCTTTTTACCGAAATGAATTTTCCCTTTCCAAGGAGAAACTTTTAGGAATACAAAAGTTCTTACGTCAAATGCACGATCTTGTCTGTGTTGTTCAGCATACTTTTTCTGTCTGTCTTGGGTTGCTACTAATCTTGTCCTGATGAGTTTGACAACGTCAGCAGTTTGTTGCACCAGTTCTGGTCCTAACAATTGGCGTTCACCGACTTCATCCCGGCACAATGGAGTTCTCGCACTTTTTCGTCGCATAATGCCTCGTAAGGTGGCATGCCGATGCTCGCGTGATAACTGTTGTTGTAAGCAAATTCCACCAACGGTCATTGTTCTTCCCAGCTTCCTTTAAAGTCCATGATACATGATCTCAGCATATCTTCCAATATCTAAATTGTTCGTTCTCTTTGGCCATCTGTTTGTGGATGATAAGCCGTACTCATTCGCAATTTTGTCCCCATGCATTCTTGTAGTCTCTTCCAGATATTTGACGTGAATCGCGGATCTCTATCAGACACAATTGATACTGGCACTCCATGCCTCGAAACAATCTCTTTAATGTATAATCTTGTCAACTAATCAAGATTGAATCTAATCTTTATTGGTAAAAAGTGCGCTGACTTCGTCATTCTGTCCACTATCACCCAAATCGCATCATATCCTCTCTGAGTAGTTGGAAGACCCACCACAAAATCCATCGTGATGTGTTCCCACTTCCATTCCGGTATTTCCAACGGTTGAAGTAATCCGCTGGGTCTTTGATGTTCAGCTTTTATTCTTTGACATGTCAAGCATTTTGCTACGTATTCTGCAAGGTCCCTTTTCATATTCGACCACCAAAAATGTCGGCGCAAATCTTGATACATTTTCATGCTTCCTAGATGAATTGAATATTTTGAGCTATGAGCTTCGGTCAAAATTTCTTCTTTCAGCTCTGGTGTTGCTGGAACCCGGATTCATCCCTCAAACCATAGTAGTCCTTCGGTATCGATCTTGTATTTTACATCACTACTCTCAATCAGATTCTCTTTGATTTTCCCACACTCTTCATATTGTAGTTGAGCATTCTTCACTTTGTCCACTACAGTTGGACCCGCTTCTATCTGGAATAGTTGTTCGTTAGATTCTTTTGGAAATTCGATTTCCAACTCCAGTTTTGTCATTGATGAAATGAGCTCCTCCTGAGTTGTTATCAGCATCAACTTTTCCCGACCTTTCCTGCTTAAAGCATCTGCCACCACATTCGCTTTGCCCGGATGATAAAAGATTTCACAATCATAATCTTTTTTCAATTCCATCCACCTTCTTTGACGCATGTTTAAATCCTTCTGAGTGAAAATATACTTCAGACTTTTGTGGTCTGTGTAGATTTCACATTTCTCTCCATAAAGATAGTATCTCCATATCTTCAGAGCAAACACAACTGTAGCCAATTCTAAATCATGAGTCGGATACCCTTTCTCAAAATCCTTCAGTTGTCTTGATGCATACGCAATAACTTTGTCGTTCTGCATAAGAACAAAATAAAACCCTTTGTGTGAGGCATCACTATACACCACAAAACTTCCTGTATTATCTGGTAATGTCAACACAGGTGCCACACTTAGCTTCTTCTTCAAATCTTGGAAACTCTCTTCACACTTCTCCGTCCAAACGAATTTTATGCCTTTCCTTGTCAATTTGTTAGTTAATGAGTGGTCTATTTAGAAAAATCTTGAATAAATCTTCTATAATAATCCGGCCAAATTTCAAGAAACTCCTCACTTCCGATTTGTTCTTGGTTGTTCTAATTGATTACTGACTTCCACTTTTGATGGATCCACTGAAATCCCATCCTTGTCAATAACATTACCCAAAAATTGTACACGGTCGAGCCAAAATTCGCACTTAGAGAATTTTGCATACAACTTTTCTTTTCTTAGTGTTTCCAATGTCAAACGTAAGTGTTCCACGTGTTCTTCTTGAGTCTTGGAATAAACTAGAATGTCGTCAATAAATACCACTACAAACTTGTCTAAGAATTGTTTAAACACCATGTTCATCAAATTCATGAACGCAGCAGGGGCATTTGTTAAACCAAAAGACATCACCAGAAACTCGTAATGTCCGTACCGAGTTCTGAATGTCGTTCTAGGTATATCCTCCTTTCTTACCTTCAATTGGTGATACCCACTTCTCAAATCTATTTTCGAGAAATATTTAGCACCCTTCAGCTGATCAAACAAGTCATCTATTCTAGGCAACGGATACCTATTCTTAATAATGACTTTGTTTAACTCTCTATAATCAATGCAAAGACGCATTGTTCCATCCTTCTTCTTAATGAATAAAACAGGCACTCCCCATGGCGATACGCTTGGTTGAATATATTTCTTGTCTAGCAACTCTTGCAACTGTACCATCAGTTCCTTCATTTCTACTAGAGCCATTCTGTACGAGGCCTTCGATATCGGTGTTGTTCCCGGTGCCAAGTCGATTACAAACTCAATTTCTCTGTTAAGCGGAAGTCCTGGCAATTCCTCTGGAAACACGTCTTCAAATTCCCTCACCACTGGTATCTCTTCTAGTTTCACATTCTTCTTCTGAGTATCGACTATGTAAGCTAAATAGCCCACACAGCCTTGACTCAACAATTTCTTCGCCTGCATAGTCGTTAGACATTTCATTTGTCTAGGCGACTTGCTACCATAAAATACTACCTTTGATGGAGTAATATGGTTTACACACTTCTTGTGACAATCGATTACTTCTCCATATTTGAACAGCCAATCCATCCCCAAAATTACATAAAATTCCCCGAGTCTAATCGGGATCAAATCTACCAACAAGATATTTTCCTTAATGTTCACCCTACAGTTATTGTATACGAATCTAACAGGGATTACTTCCTTATTCGTAATTTCTATGTTCAAAGGAAATTTCAGTTCTTCTCTAGGCAGTTCTAACCTCTTAGCAAATTCATCAGATATAAATGAACAAGTAGCACCCGAATCAAATAATACATAAGCATTTATATCATTGATTGGGATAATACCTGACACCACATCTTTTGATTGCACAACATCTCGCATACCATGTCAAGGTTCCGCCATGGGTTTGTTTGATGTCGCAGTCCCGTGAATGGCCCATGTACTTCCATTATTACCTCCATTGCTTTTGGTTGTCACTCCTTCCCTCTTCTTAGGGCATTCACGAGCAAAGTGATCTTGGGATCCGCACGTGAAGCATACATTCTTCTTCGGTTGAGTGCAATTTGGGGCGATGTAACCCTCATGGCCACAATTATAGCATACTTATTTCCCCATCAAGCACGCACCCATATGGAATTTCCCGCATGTCGTACATGCTTCAAACTTTTTGATTTGCTGGTTACCCTGATGGTTTCCAGCACCCATGTTCCCATTCCACTTCCTCTTCAAGCTGTTGTTGTTGTTGTTGTTGTTGTTTCCACCGTTACCCCCTCCATTCTTAATCTCATTCTCATTCTTCTTCTTCTTTTGTTCCTGATTAAACTTTGTCACTGCCTCGCCTCCACCTTTAGCGAGTACTACCTTCTCCATTACTGCTGTAAATGTCTTCAACTAGAACAGGAAACCCCCATTTGATACCTGTGGCTTCTTCATTCCTGTTCAAATCTCTTAGCCTTACGCTCGTCTTCAGGTAATGACTTGATATGGCATAAACCTCGCTAATTCATTGAATTTTACAGATACTCGACATCAAGTTATCGTTCCTCGCTTTAATTTAAGCGCACTTCTAGTCGACTCTTCAACTCTCCCAAAAATAGGTCTCAAGAATAACTCCTTGAACTGTCCCCCAGTCATCACTCCCGCCCTTCACGAGTTTTATTGGCCTGCCACCAATAACTAGCTTCTGCTTTCAACATAAAAGTTGCGGAAGCAGTCTTCTGATCATCCCCTACCCTAGTGACATCGAACACCTTTTCTATCTCCATAATCCAGGTCTGTGCTTTGACTGGATTCATAGACCCACGGAATTCAGGTGGTCCAACCGCCTTGAAATCCTTAAACATTGTACCATATTTTTGTGGTTGATTCTGCAACACTCCTGTCAGTAGTCTCACTAGTTGTTGAATGGGGTTACCGTCAACATTGTCGTTATTGGTAGTTCTCTCATTGTTTCTCTGTCGGGGTGGTTCACGTCTGGGAGGCATTTTCTGTTAAAACAAAACATCTATTAGAATATTACTCAGCTTCTTTAAGTATTTTCTAATTAACTTGCCTCCATAAAAGAAATAACCACATAACACACAACACTTTGAATAAAGTAACAACTTTTATTTATTCAAAACCTTTTTGGAAAACATAAAACAATAGCATCATCGCTATCTACATTACTTTTCCGAACTACAAAAGTTTCAGGGACAACATCATAGTCATATCCCATATGTGACGCCCCAAAATTAGGTATACATCACCCATCTTGGGTCGCCACTTATATGGTATGTAATTTAACTACAACTTACTAACATAACTGCTGTGGTATAATAATTTATATAAATCGTGAGTTTAAATACAAATATCGCCTACTAGATATTATACAAACTCAAAAAAAGAGTCCTCATTATAATTATTATCACACTATTTCACGTAATAGTGAGGACTACTAATGCTATCTTCGTGACCATCACTCGCTTCCCCGACTCGTCCCAAATTTATATTCTCATTTTCAAGAGAACAAAGGAAAGAAAGGGTGAGCTCAACTAGCCCAAAGAAGAAATATTATGACTAAGATAATGCGTAATAAATTATCAATAGTCTTCAACAATGTTAAACCGATAAAATACAATAGACAACCAGCTTTTAATCTGCAATGGAATACGCAATCCATTAAAAGAGTCAAGTGGAAAATAAAGTCTACTATCTTTTAGGTTTTAAAAGGTTTTTCATCATCGGTATAGCCGAGACTCACTTTAATAAATATTCCACATCATCGAATCACCCCTCGCACTACTACCAAGGATATTCTTTAAGATTACGACCACAATTATTCATGCATCACGCCAAGAATATTTGTGTATTCATTAATGGTCATGATCATGCCAACAATCGTCCATCAATGCACTACGGCCATCGAGGATTTTTATCACATCATTTGTAACATTACTACCATGATTACACCGAATAGTCTCTCGTCATAATCATACCAAGTCCATCTATGCACTATGTGTCATGTATTGACTTTCAACATAATATAAACATGAGGATGATGACAATGATATAAGAATTCAATAAAACAAGTTCAAGAATTATTTTATCCAGAATTATTAACATCCAAATTATCAACATGATATTGCTTTTGTAGAGTAAAATTCAAGAATAATCGTAAGAATATTTTCATGAAAAGATATCTTGGATGAAACGCAAATATCAAGGATATTCCACTAATTTCATGGAGTATAAGTCAAAGTTTTAACCAACCGGGTATAATAAAGAATGGAATAACAAAAGAAATCACCATGCATGCGATAGATGAAGCATGCATGCAAAGTTATTCCAACATAATAATAAATAACGGAAACAAAGTCGTGAAATTCACAACCGCATGTGATGTTCCAACAGATTAATAAAGATGGAACCAGATCGTGTAAAACACATGTGATATAGATATTCCAATGTAATAATAAAGACGGAACTAGGTCCTGTAAAACACATGCATGTGATGTTCCAACAGTAATAATAAAGATTTTAACCAGTCCTGTAAAACACATGCATGTGATGTTCCAACAGTAATAATAAAGACGGAACCAGTCCGTGTAAAACACATGCATGTGATGTTCCAATGTAATAATAGAAGAATGTCACCAAGTATAGGTAAACCACCACGATACAAAGTTATTCCAAATGATAATAAGCAATGGAATAACAACAGCTTCTCTTCATGAATAAGAAAGAATAACACCCCTTACTTTTGGTAGGAGATTGAATATCGCAAAGAAGCAGTAGTGACAAAATACTCTTCTTTTTTCTCTCTTATTCTCTCTATACTTTTCTCTCTATAGCTTGAATGAATTCGTGAAAAATAATGAAGCCCTAGGCCTCTATTTATAGAAGATTTCTAGCTTAGCACCGCCGTGTGAAAAGGTAAGTGGCTCGACGAATTAATGATGTGAAAAAAGAAAAGTGGTTTGACGCTCAGAATGTGAAACGACAAGTGGTTCGACGACTCAGTAATGTGAAAACAACAAGTGGTTCGACGTTCGGTAAAGGTAATTACTATTAACGTAAGGTAATTACTATTCATAAGGGTAATTACTATCGACGAAGGTAATTACTTATCGATTTAAGGTAAATACTATCGACGAAGGTAAATACTATTCACAAAGGTAATTACTATTCACAAAGGTAATTACTATCGATTTAAGAGACTCTTAGATGATGACATATATGGGCCCCCATAAAATAATCAAACTTACCACAAACGTCTCATAACAGACTCTTTATATACATAAATATTACCACAAATCATTTTATTTTTAATCAACACATTTAATCTTTCAACAATTATTAATCATTTATAACTTGTCGCCTCAATTATTGATTTAATACTATAACATATTATATGATGATAATCGTGACAATAATTGAATCAATAATATAAGAGATATGATGTAGCAATTATCGTAGAGTAATAATTCGAGCATAAATGAGTGACTTCTCACGTAAGCATCAATAATCAATATCGCAGTGCTACTATGCAACCACGCCAGACAGACATGTACTTTTACCACCGGGTAGTTCAACAGCTTTTAACGGTAACACCTCCGCCGTTATTTTTATAAAATATTTTTGTCGTTTTTCAATCCGAGAATAATTTCGTTGTGGGGTCCACCAATGATTGAGCCATTGTATTTAATATTCCCTAACAAAAAGAATATTCCCCACCAAACGAATATTTTATAACAACTGCATACTTTGCAAAATTTATAAATATTACCCACAACTATAACATTATATCAAATTTATTCCATAATATTCAAAATAATATTTATAGAAAAAAATCATCTTTATTTATAAAAAGGGGTCTTACAACCTCCCTTCTTATGAAATTTCATCCCTCGAAATTAGGGTACGCACTGGTATGTCAAGAGGTAAGGATATCTTGATTTCATTTTGATTCTAACTCCCAAGTCATTTCCTCAACATCGTGGTTCCTCCATAAAAACTTCGATTTTAAGGTATAACCTCGAGCGTAGAATATGTTCCTTCTTATCCAAAATTTGAACAGAACCTCTTCATACGCCAAATCTTCCGCTATTTTGTCCGGTTCTAACTCAATAATATGGTTCGGGTCTTTCACATATTTACGTAATATAGATATGTGAAAAACGTTATGAACACGAGACATATTCAAGCAGAAAGCGAGTCTATAGGCCACGTTCCTACTCGATCGAGGATTAAAATGGACCGATGAATCGAGGATTAAGTTTTTCTCTCTTTCCAAATCTTGTAACTCCTTTCCATGGAGCAACTCTTAACAACACACGATCTCCTATATCGAATTCCACGCCCTTTCGATGAAGATCAAGATAACTCTTTTGTCGATTTTGTGAGGTTTTTATACGTTGTCGGATCGTTTCAATCTTTTCTCGTAGTCATACGTACTCAACTCCCGGCCCCAACAACGTTGTTTCACCCACCTCATCCCAAAGATACCGAGAACGACACTTTCTTCCATACAACGCTCGAATGGAGCCATGCCAATACTTGCTTGATAACTGCTATATTGAGGAAAACTCCACCAATGGTAAGAACTTGTCCCAACTCCCTTGAAATCAAGGACACAGAGTCTTAATAGATCTTCAAGAGTTTGAATAGTCTTCTCCGATCGTCCCGTCTGTCGAGGAGGATGATATGCCGAGCTAAATCGTAAGTCCGTGCTCATAGCTTTTTGCAAACTAACCCAAAATCGTGAAGTGAATCTTGTGTCTCGATCGTAAACTATGGATACTAGGCATACCCATGCATCTTATAATCTCGTTTATGTACATACGAGCAAGACGCTCAAGTGTATAAGTTTCTCAGATTCCAGAAGAAATGAGCGATTTGGTCAATCTATCAACAATGACCCAAATCGCATCAATACCTTGAAAACCTTAGGAAGACCCCAGAATGAAATCCATGGTAATGTGCTCCCACTTCCATTCGGAATTTCAAGTGGTTGTAATGGACCTTTTGGTACTTGATGCTCCGCTTAACTCGTTGACAAGTTAGACACCTTGAGATAAAAACGCTATCTCTCTCTCTTCATATTGCTCCACCAAAATGTATTTATTTAATATCATGATACATTTTGGTACTCCTGTGATGGATTGCAAATGGTGTATTGTGCGCTCCATCATGATATTATACTTTAAATCGTGGTCGTTAGGAACACAAAGTCGGAGTTGACTCAAGTATTCCTTCTTCATCGATTCTTGCTTCGCATATAGCACCTCTTGCACTTTCTTCCTCATAAGCATCGCCTGTGTCCAGTAGCTCGAAAGCAAATTTTAACTTTATCGATTAAAGTCGGTTCTACTCAGATACTCGCTTATCATCACACGCGCCTCGGAGTCTTTAACTCTATCTCCATCCTTTGCAAGTCACACAAAATGGGCTCATGCGTTGACAATATCGCACTCAGATTTTGCATATGATTTTCACTCAATGCGCCACCTACCACGCTCGCTTTTCCGGTGATGGTATCGATGGTATGATCATAATCTTTCATCAGCTTCAAGCCAACGTCGTTGTCGCATGTTGAGTTCCTTTTGAGTGAAGAAATATTTGAGGCTTTTTATGATCCAGAAGATCTCCACTTTCTCCCCATACAAGTAATGCCTCCAAATTTTAAGTGCAAAGATAACAAATGCTAACTCTAGATCATGAGTAGGATAATTCCTCTCATATTTTTTAGTTGTCATGAGGCATAGGCTATAACTTTTCCATGTTGCATAAGAACACATCCCAACCCTTTCCCAAGCATCATCAGAGATGACAAATCCCTCCGAGCCGGATGGTATTATCGTAACAAAAATAAATAAGTCTCTCTCGAGTTCTTGAAAACTCTTCTCACATTCTTTTCGCTCCAATCGAACTTTGTATCTTTCCGAGTCACCGAGTCAATGGAGTAGCGATTCAAGAAAATCCTTCCACGAATCTCCGATAATAACCAGCTTAAACCGAGAAAGCTACGATTTTGGCCATCGATTTAGGTTGTTCCTACTTTGAATAGCTTTAATCTTTCATTGGGTCAACAGATATTCCATGACTTGATACCACGTGCCCAAGGAATGCTACTTCTTCAAGCTAGAACTCACATTTCTTCAACTTGGCATAAAGCTTATATTCACGAAGCTTTTAGAGTGTCACCTCAAGTGTTGCTTTCATGATCTTCACGCTTTTGGAATAAATAAGGATGTCATCAATAAAGACGACCACAAAGTGATCTAAATATTCCTTGAATACTCTTGGTTCATCATATCCATGAAGGCGTTAGGAGCATTAGTCAATCCAAAGGACATGACAAGGAATTCATAATGCCCGCATCGAAGTTCTCGAAGCCGCCTTTGGAATGTCACGGTTCTAATCTTCAATTGGTGATATCCTAACGAAGATCTATCTTTGAAAAGAATTTGGCTCCTTGCAATCGGGTCAAAAACAGTCATCAATACGTGGCAATGGATACCTATTTTTGATGGTGACATGATTCAACCCCGATAATCAATACAAAGTCGATACTCCCATATTTCTTCTTCATTTAATGTAACAGAGAGCACCCAAGGAGAAGTACTAGGACTAATAAAGCCAATGTCTAACAATTTCTCGCAGGTTGGATCTTTAACTCGAAGTTCAATAGAGCCATTCGACATGGGCTTTGGAAATAGGTTTTGTACCGGGTTCAAGGTCGATACAAAATTCAATTTCACGCCTGGGGTAGGCCAGAAGTTCTTCGGGAATAAGTCAGAAATTTATTAACAATAGAAATATCGCTCAAAACCGATTTATTTTTGTTTAAATCGTGATATGAGCTAAGAAAGCTTGACATCCGCTTTTCAATAAACGAATAGCTTTATGGCTTGAGATGACCGTGATTGATTTTAATGGTTTGGTCATTTGAATTCACATAATAGGTTGATTAGGAATATGAAAGCTAACAACCTTACAAAAAACAATCAATTTTTGCATGATAAGTAGTTAACCAATCAATCCCTAGAATCACGCCAAATGCAAGTATTTTTAATGAAATAAGATCGATAAGTAATGTGAGGGTACCGATTTGAACCAAACAAGACTTATAAACAAGTGGATGTAATGAAGGTTTCTCCCAACTGAGTTTCCACAGATAAGTCAAAGTCTAATTTCTACTGAGTCAAATTTAATCGATGAGCGCAAGTAGAGAAATAAAAGAATGGGTAGAACCCAGATCAAATAAAGTATAGACTTCATTAGAGTTTATGATAAGCTTACCCGTGATGACCTCATTCGGATTCCTTGCTCTTTGGGAGGTCACAACAAACGCCTCCTCAGACTACCGCTTTTGAATTTTCGGGATGG
Source organism: Panax quinquefolius (assembly GCA_020205615.1). Classification (NCBI taxonomy): domain Eukaryota; kingdom Viridiplantae; phylum Streptophyta; class Magnoliopsida; order Apiales; family Araliaceae; genus Panax; species Panax quinquefolius. Next base: position 99,602,466 of record CM035169.1, read on the forward strand.
CCTTTGGTGCCTCCATCCTAGTGAATTTGTCTTCTAGAAACCACAAAATCGAGCTAAGTGACATTCTCTTCCACAATTATAACATGCTTTGACGGCATGACGCAGCTTTGATCGATGTGTCCTCTCCTCCGCATTTGAAGCATATGATAGGTGGTCTTTCTCCTTCCTTAACAATGGGTTTGGGGCCGACGCCTTTCCATCATTGTTGAATCTCCGCTTTCTTGAAATGTCCATTCTTATTGTTTTGGCCCGATTACCACCCAAGTGGTTACCATATCCGCCCGTTGATTCCCTCCACGCTTGTTGTCACCGCTCGATGACTACTCTCGCCGGTATTATAATTTTTTACGCTACCTCTTTTAGTCAAGGTTGACTCATTATCGCGTTCCACTAATCGAGCCCTATTTACAACATCCGAAAACAAACACGCTTTATGAGAAATAAGATGTCGACGATCTCCCGCTTCAAACCTCTTAAAAACATTCGCTACCATTCTCTCTTCATTATCCACCAAGTGGGGACGAAACCGTGATAACTCCGCAAATTTTGCCTCGATCATTATTACCTGGCCATATTATTTTGTTCCAACTTGATAAACTCCACCTCCTTCATGTGGCTAATACTTTCGTGAAAGTATTTGTCGTTGAACAACTCCCGAACTTCTCCCAAGATATCTTCAAGACAAAGAAGTTGAGTACGTTTTACCGATTCCCACCAAGAATCTTCCCTCTCGCGCAACATAAAGGCTGTAAAGGGAACCTTTTGCTCCTGGAGCATCCCAAGACATCAAATATCTTGGTAATCTGCTTTATCCATGCTTCCGCCGAGAAGTGGTTTTGGCTCTCCCTTAAACTCCGGTGATCCCAGCCCTTGAATTGTTTAGCGGTGTGACCCACCGAGAGTTTTCCGTGTTTCCACCTACGTTTTGGATGTGAGTCGCTCTCATTGCCGTTACATAAATTGCATAAAGCCTCGAACATTTGATCATTCATCATTTGGTCAATGTTGTTGTTTGCATGAGGATTGTCGCCTTCTCGATGCACATTATCCTTGATTATTGATATGTGGTGAATCAACGATCGTCATGGGCTCCATTTCTATTCTCAACATTCTCAGATGTCATTTTCAGATACTGCCACAAAAGAAAAGGTTAATTGTCATGTAACAAATTATCCCTATCTTCTGACCAACCAATAAAATAGCACATAAACATAGGTAGGTCATACTAGCGAAGGTATTCCCTGCCTCCCTCCTAGTACTATTCTCACATCTTAGCCAGGATCATATCCTAAGCTCGATACCAACCGTGACGCCCCAAAATTAGGTATACATCACCCATCTTGGGTTGCCACTTACATGGTATGTAATTTAAATACAACTTACTAACATAACTGCGTGGGTATAATACGACATAAATCGTGAGTTTAAATACAAATATAAATTCTACTAGATATTATACAAACTCAAAAAAAAGAGTCCTCATTACAATTATTATCACACTATTTCACTGTAATAGTGAGGACTACTAATTCTATCTTCAGGACCATCACTCGCTTCCCCAACTCGTCTCAAATTTATATTCTCATTTCCTAAAGAGAACAAAGAAAGAAAAGGTGAGCTCAACTAGCCCAATAAGAAATATTATGACTAAGATAATGCGTAATAAATTATCAATAGTCTTTAACAATGTTAAACCGATAAAATACAATAGACAAACCAGTTTTAATCGGCAATGAATATGCAATCCATTAAAAGAGTCAAGTGGAAAATAAAGTCTACTATCTTTTAGGTTTTAAAAGGTTTTTCATCATATATAATGAGACTCAAATTTTAATAAATATTCCACATCATCGAATCACCCCGCACTACTGGCCAAGGATATTCTTTAAGATCAAGACCACAATTATTCACGCACTACGCCAAGAATATTTGTGTATTCATTAATGGTCATGATCATGCCAACAATCGTCCATCAATGCACTACTACCATCGAGGATTTTTATCACATCATTTGTAACATTACGGCCATGATTACAACCGAATAGTCTCTCGGTCATAATCATACCAAGTCCATCTATGCACTACAAATGTGCCATGAGATGACTTTCAACATAATATAAACATGAGGATGATGACAATGATATAAGAATTCAATAAAACAAGTTCAAGAATTATTTTATCCGTGAATTATTAACGCCCAAATTATCAACACGACATCTTTTTTGTAGAGTAAAATTCAAGAATAATCGGAAGAATATTTTCATGAAAAGATATCGATGAAACGCAAATATCAAGGATATTCCACTAATTTCATGGAGTATAGAAGTCAAAGTTTTAACCAATCTGGGTATAATAAAGAATGGAATAACAAAAGAAATCACCATGCATGCGTATAGACAAAGATGCATGTGTTATTCCAACAGAATAATAAATAACGGAACCAAGTCAGGTGAAATTCACACCGACAGGATGTTCCAACAGATTAATAAAGATGGAACCAGTCCGGTGTAAAACACATGCATGTGATGTTCCAATGAATAATAAAGACGGAACCAGTCGGTGTAAAAAACACACAGATGTTCCAACAGAATAATAAAAAGCGGAACCAGTCCGGTGTAAAACACATGCATGTGATGTTCCAATGTAATAATAGAAGAATGTCACCAAGTATAGGGTAAACCACGTATATAAAAGTTATTCCAATGTAATAATAAGCAATGGAATAACAATGCTTCTCTTCATGAATAAGAAAGAATAACACCCCTTACTTTTGGTAGGAGATTGAATATCGCAGCAGAAGTAGTAATAAAATACTCTTCTTCTTTCTCTCTTATTCTCTATACTTTCTCTCTCTATAGCTTGAATGAATTCGTGAAAAATAATGAAGCCCCAGGCCTCTATTTATAGAAGATTTCTAGCTTAAGACCGCCGCGGTGAAAAGGTAAGTGGCTTCGACGACTAATGATGTGAAAAGAAAAGTGGTTCGACGCTGTGAATGTGAAACGACAAGTGGTTCGACGACTCTGTAATGTGAAACAACAAGTGGTTCGACGTCGGTAAAGGTAATTACTATTAACGAATGTAATTACTATTCACAAGGGTAATTACTATCGATTTAAGGTAATTACTATCGATTTAAGGTAAATACTATCGACGAAGGTAAATACTATTCATAAAGGTAATTACTATTCACAAAGGTAATTACTATCGACGAAGAGACTCTTAGATGATGACATCTGGGCCCCCATAAAATAATCAAACTTACCACAAACGCTCTCATAATGAGACTCTTTATATACATTAAGGATTTAATAAATATTACCACAAATCATTTTATTTTTAATCAACACATATTTAATCTTTCAACAATTATTAATCATTTATAACTTGTCGTCTCAATTATTGATTTAATACTATAACATATTATACGGATGATAATCGTGACAATAATTGAATCAATAATATAAGAGATATGACGCAAAGAATTATCGTAGTAATAATTGAGCATAATGAGTGACTTCTCACGTAAGCATCAATAATCAATACCGCGGTGCTACTATGCAACTACGCCAGACATCGCATTTCTTTACCACCGGGTAGTTCAACAGTTTTAATTCAGTAACACCTCCTCACCGTTATTTTTATAAAATATTTTTGTCCTTTTCTCAATTCGACAATAATAATTGCATTTGTGGGGTCCACCAATGATTGAGTAGTTGTATTTAATATTCCCTAACAAAAAGAATATTCCCCACCAAACGAATATTTTATAACAACTTGCATACTTTGCAAAATTTATAAATATTACCCACAACTATAACATTATATCAAATTTATTCCATAATATTCAAAAATAATATTTATAGAAAAAATTCATCTTTATTTATAAAAGCTGGGGTCTTACACATAGGTTGCATAACACTTGGGATTTACAATTTATTTAACCTTTCACTCATCATACAGTAGCTACGATGTTCTATTAAGATACTTCTTAGCCCTATCACGTTCTTCCTCCATGACTCGAAACATTGTTCTGCAATCTAACACGAATGATGGCAGCGTCTCGAACTGAATCGAATATCCCATTACCTAATCTTGAGCTCAATTAATTGCGGTGTTAAATACTTTATCCATCTCTTCCATCTTCATCCTCTTTGCTTGCATGGCTCTTGTTGCTAATCTGGTTTGTTGAAAAGCTTCCTCGTAAGCATCTTCAGCTCTTTCCCTCTTAGCAGCTTCTTCTCTCAGCTTGTTCTTCAGTTCAACGACCACTTCGATCAGTTGTTCTTTCTCTCCTTCAGTCAGTACTAGTTTCTCCTCGACATTTGTCAGTCGTTCTTCACGATCCTGGATCTCGCCGTCTTTTTGAGCCATTGTAGTCTGTTGTTTAGCTACTATCTCCTGCAATTCCTCAACTATATCCTAAAGTTCCACGTTACGGTTATGCACCTTATCGTATATGCTATCGAGTTAAGTGGAATCCTTTCCTCATCATCCTCGTCATCCTCATCCTCCTGTGGTAACTCAACGGGATCCTCCTCGTCTGTCTCCACATCATCATCCTCATCTTCAACTATTGTGACCAACGGGGCTGACTCCCGTGGCAGTAGTTGTTCCCAAACTACCTGAATGTCACGAGGCTCCTCCTCTATATGCACTTGAGGTCCCTCCTCCCTGGCCTGACTGGATTCTCCGACATTAGTCATCCTGACAACAAAGTTTTAAAGTTTTAATTATTAATCATTACTACTCGACACTCACGAGTACATAAACTATAAACACACAAGCACATAAGTGTTTTATTACTTCTTTCTTAAAACTCGATAAGAATTATCTCCACTATATTTTCAAAGGTTACTTCCTAAGGCTTTTCCCCCCACCTAAGGTTCATAACCTAAAGCTTTGATACCAACTTGTGACACCCCAAAATCCAGGTACTTTATTCCCACAGGATTTGGTGTTCACTTGATCAAACATTAATATCTAATTACCCAATCATAATAAAACTGAATAAATAAAAATCTTCCCCATTAAAGGGTTACATAATAAAAATCTCCCAAGTTATCTAACCTTTAATAACAATCATTCAAATGCGGAAATTTAAATAAACTTCATTACAATCTTTAAACCAAAGTCTGAAAGTAAACTATCAAAACTATTACAAGTCTTCAGTATTTATTCATCTTTCCTTTTCCCTTATGGTGCTAGGGTACGTCACCCGCTTAAACTTTAGTAAGAAATTTTTATGCAAGAGTGAGCAAACAAAGCCCACTTGAAATAACAATAAGTAAATCTTTAAACTTTTACATCAATTTCCAATCTCAGGCTCAATAGAACTGAACAATATATTCTATTAACTTTCTGAAAATTATAACATTCACTGAGGGTCTAATGACCACGAATCATGTCCACGGTTATAAGTAATCTTTTAACTTTAACTTTAATACCATAAGACTATAAGGACTCCACGTGCTTAGGGGATCAACCCTTCGTATAAATGTATTGTGCACAACCATTTCAACGCTAAGCGTAAACCTCTATTAAAAGAGTTGTTCATCTCAGTATTTAGAATACAAGTCTGCACCAAAGTAAGTTTGGTTTGGATAAGCTTTCAAGGTGATTTAGAATTCAACGAACATCAACTAAGGGACTAGTTGAATAAAATCAATAACATTATACTATAGAATAATCGTGATTAGATCAATCATAGTAACTAAAATCATGCTTTAGGAATAATCTAATAGCCTACAATTTGAATAACTATAGCATACCTTTCTTGAACAATACTAAGCCAAGGTTAATTAGAATTGAATACTAAACAAGAATAGCAATTTAGTTATGCATGCTAATCAACAAGTGAAATACAAGAATAACTTGTTCAACATCAAACCAAAGTTTAGACAGCTTGCATTATTATAAAGTAATCGAATTGAAAACAATAATTAGTTCAATAAGATAAAGGATTAGAAAACTTGCCTTATTCGTAGATTAAACCGAACAATTTGAATCACAATATCCTATATACATATGTCATCGTGACATAGTTAGTCATTATCTAATAACTAATACATTCATCATGTAGGTTTGATTATTTAATCACATAACCAAATTATAACACAAGTTAATCCTTAATAACAAAATTATTCATAGTATAAAAATACTAAAATTAATATTTTACAGTCCTACTATCATCACATAGTGTTTCTTAAAATTTCGTGTACAAAAGTACATTTGTCGGACCTATTCTTCTTAATCACAGCAATGCCAGCTTACGATTTACTTTGTGGGTCTGGCGCTTCTGATTCATGGTGATGGATGAAAATTGGCATGGCGGTGAATACACTCTGAAGCCATCTTATCATGGCGTGGTGATGGGGTCAAGGCGCCAAAGAACGATTATCGGGCCTCGCCATGCATGGCGTGAAACTTCGAGAGATCGATCGATAGCTTTTGGTAATAAAGACAAGAAAGCCAATTTTAGGCATCAAGCTCGCTTTCTAATGAGACTAATTCACATGCAATTCATACAAAAACTTTATGTAGACATAATTCAAGAACTTCTAACATGTTTCTACCCATACAACAACATAAACAACTAATTTAAAACATCCAATTTCACTATTTTTGACAAAAACTCCATTTTTGATATTTCAAGGAAAACCAACACTGTAAATTTTATTTTTCAACCAAAACAATTAATTCAAAGCATCTTATCAATAATTATACATACTATATCAAATTAGATAATCAATTTATCAACTAAACATCTAATTAACCCTCAATTTCTACTTTAAATTAAGCCATATTCATATATATTTTCATGTAAACACTGTAATATGGTTTTCTTCACAAAACACACACATACATGAACTAGTTTCTCTATAATCATATATATAAACTCATGTAATCATCTTATAGTCAATAATTTATCATATAACCATAAACACCATTAATTTATCTTTTATAAAATTTCACAGAGAACTTTTTGGGAAGAGGAAAACTAAACTTTTAAAGTAAAAGTTAAGCTCCTACCTTTGATTAAGAAGATGATGGCTACTATTGATTATCAAACTTCTTTTCTCCAATTCCTTTCTCAAACCTGTTAGGATTTCTCTCAAATTCTCTCTAGTTTTCTTCTTCTTCTTCTTCTTCTCTTTTTCTTCAACTGAGTTCTTTTCTTCTCTCTAAGTTATATAATATAACTCTAGATATCAGTTATGTAAGTTTTGAAATTTAAAAGCCATAAAGCTTATTTGGCTAATCTTAATAAAATAACTCATTAATCCTTATGCCTTGTTTGGTAAAACATAATTAGATAAAAGACTTAATAGGCATTAGGCCTTGTTTGGCAAAATTGAATTAAACTCCCTTAATTTATTTTAGTAACTCCTTTATAGCAATGTTATTTGTCACACTTCTATTTAATTAAATAATCAATTTAATCAATTCAAATACTAATCTATTAAATTACTTTAACACATAAATCATTATCACAAAACTATAATTTCTTTATAACTATAATTTTATTTAATCCAACTAACACCTTGTTTTAATCACAAATTCCAATTAAAATATTATAATTCATTTAATCATTATTAGCTCCCCTAACTTAATTATTAAATTAAATTAGTATATAACCTTATAACAATTAATTTTCTTAGCTCCTTAATTATTTATTTAACAATAATTAACTAAATCACATCAACTCAAATTGCCATTAAATACTTATATAATTCAATAAATATTTAATATTACAAATAATTATTTAATATTTAATTATTTATTCAACAAATAATTAACTAAACCACATCAACTCAAAATGAACGATTATTTATTCAACAATAAACATATCCATTAAAAACTTATATAAATTAATAAATATTTAATATTACACTTTAAAATTCTGGAATGTTACAGCGGAGGGCTTCCAAAGTGCCTCGTCCCCGTTCTGTTAGACAATCTCGTCGGTTGGTGGATGTCGTGATTAAATCCGTCCAAGTAGATGTGCGACGCGTTGAGACAAGGAGGCGGATATTAAATCTGTCCTCCGCCTCCGCCGCACATGTTCCTCGCAGGAGCTACCTAGTATTCAGTGGCAAACCCAGAGTCATTGGGTGATTTGAGGCACATCCATCAATGTATTTGCATGCTAACGAGGTATGGCATTATACTTTGATCTTTCTTCTTTCCTATGATGAGGATTAAAGGGTTTTGATGTTGATCTCGCATTTCATGCGAGTTCGGTTTTACACAAACCTCGAGGCGGTTCAAAGATTCACTCTATGTATCAAAGCGCTTCATCCTAAGTATAGAGCGGAGTGCATGAGTGGGGATTGGGGCATTCTTCTCCATCCTTCCCGTCGTTGTCCACAGGGTAACCTCGTGGCATTGTTCGAGCGATGGTTTCATCGACTCAGATCACCCATTTCTTTGGATTGCGAGGTGATGATGACGCCTATGGATTGGCGATTTATAATGTGTATGGAGTTTGGTGGGGAGCCATTGCCTTGCATGGCGAATATTACCCTACCGCCAGTCAAATCCTTATTAGTGAGAGTTTCGGACGGAGGTGCTCAAAAGCAGGACTGTCCATTCGGTCCTTTGAGCATAGATGCTTATGAGTGGGCTTTTGAGTGAGCCCATGCTCGATGATGTCGAGAATCGTGGATCGCGTTACGTGGCGATTGTTCTCGATGATCATTCGAGGTCGCCCATAGCAGATAACTCTTCTACTACAGTATCCTTTGCTTTGATCGAAGGCCACACGATGTGGATCAGATTGGAGAGTATGATTGGGGCTCCTATACCTTTGCCTATTTCCTCCGGGGCATCGTGTCGCTCGCTGTGGTTCACCGAGGCTTGGCTAGGATTTTACCCATTTCTGTGGTGAGTATTTCTCTTGTCTTTTCCCATTCATAGGTTAAGAGTGTTTCATCGATAGCAGATGTTTTGCCATTGTGTTGGTAGTTTTGGGCCCATGAGAGGCTCCCATGTTTTGCGGCCCCATGAGGTGTGTTAGGTTTAGATACCTATCCACGAGGACGACGATGGCACCATTCTATTTTCTTGGGAGGTCCCCTGTGGTGAGGATTCACTCCACCGTCAGATGTCTGTTGGAGTTCTCGACAATCGATACCATTATATGGATTCTCCATTCGGGGGAACATTTGACCATCGGCTTTGAGGATGGACACCGATCGAGTCGAGTATTTGATTTCCACCAGGAGAGTTCCTCTCTTCACAGATGGAGGCTGGGAGCTCTATTTAGGAGAGCGTGCTATTAGGAGCACCATAGGGAGATCTCAGATACCGATCTTGTCTCCGCCAGCGCCATCGTTGGCAGAGATCACGATCACCCGCCAACGATATCCCATTGTTGGGGGTTGACGGTTTTTCCTTATCCGAGGGTCAATGTACTCAAGAGATGTTTCAGCGATGGTGGTCTCCTCGCACTATTGGAGCTCAGTCCCGCACCACACAGTTTATGGGGGATATGGTTCCAGGATCCTTGATGATGATGGATTGGGTAGCTTGTGTCCGTGCTCCGACTCATGACCCAGATTGATAGTTTGACCTGGCAGTTGAACCAGGCACATATATTTATCCGGCATTTGGGCAGAGATCCAGCAGAGGCGGAGTCATTTGTTCCTTCCAGCTCAGGCGCCGGCCCCTCAGACGACCCATTCAGTTTTGCCGGCGTAGATCCTCCTCTTTATAGGCTTGACATCCTTGTTGATAGAGATCCAGTGACTCAGGAGGAGTTACATCAGGTGGACAGGATTGATGATGTGGACATCGACACCATGGTCTTCTTCTGATGTGTATTCTCATTATATCTTTTGATAGGCCTCTATTAGATATTAGGTGGTTATTCCCCATTCTCGTTATATCTTTTAATAGGGCTTTGTTAGTAGTAGGGCGGCTGTGCCTCATTTCCCTGTATTTGTAGCTGCATAGAGCTGATGTATTAGATGATGATATACTTAGGAATGTATGCACCGTTTTTTCCATTCCCTATATCATATTTCCATCCATTATCTGTTATGCATGTATCATGTTTTGCATATGTATGTATGCCCAGAGATATTCAGTATTGACCCCTGGATGGTCTTATGACACGGCCCGTACAGATGTCTTCTTTGACAGTTAACCGTATAGATCATACCCCACCGTCAGTGGTGGTATTGGGTATGCAATCGTGGTATGATAGCATGTCACCACCAGATAGGGTGACTGTAGATCAGTTGCTGCATCATACCATGACTTTATTGATGTTTCGGGTTCCCGTAGGGTTTGTAGATGGGATGCTAGAGCATTGGCTATCGGATAGGCAGGTATTCTGATTTGGTACCCATGAGTTGACTCCTACTTTGGAGGAGTATACACGTTTGACGATGCTGCCTTTAGACAGACCTTGCGTGCATCTACCTTTGGGAGACATGAGTAGACGATTCATAATTCTCACAGGATTACGGCGCAGAGTAGTGCAGGACGAGCTGACATCTAGCCACGTGATATCCCAGCGTTTTTTGTACGATAGATTTGGCTCGGAGGATAGCTATTCACGACATTAGGGATTTCACCAAGATCGGAGGACCATGGCGTTTGGCGAGTTGATGTACTATTGTCATGCGATCGTCAGATATGTCTATATGCCATGATATATGGACGAGATAGACATTGGTGTCATCATGGCTGTGAGAGCTCTTAGAGAGGGTCGTACCATTGTACCTATGATTGTAGTAGAGACCCTGCGGTTAACGTCCTATTGTTGCACTTATCCCACAGGAATGTTCACTGGGAGTTCAGTCATGCTGTATGTGTGGTTTATGTCACACTTGAGACCGATTGGTACCCTTAAACAGCGTGTGTTTTGGTTCACCCATGATGTAGCCATGTCATACTCCTTTCAGCCGTCGGAGTGTATAGATGCTCTGTCTTAGTCCGTATTTTCGGCAGATATCAGAGATCCATTCAGCATATTGAAAGACCCCGAATTTTATGAAATAAAAGCATTCAATTTTTTATAATTACTATTCATGAGTTACTATTCACGAGTTACTATTCATAAGTTACTATTCACGAGTTACTATTCACGAGTTACTATTTATGAGTTACTATTCACAAGTTACTATTCACGAGTTACTATTTACGGGTACTATTCACTACAAAATTGGTTTCTTTTTCTAACCAAATTATAGTTGATTTATGAATATTACTCTGAAGATTAAAACTATGTATTGATTATATTGATTTTATTATCATATATAACATTTTATAAACCACGATGTTGAAATTCTCTTTTCTTTGGAGTGTAAAGATTGGTAGATTATTGGTATGATCATGACTAGGGTTCTCTTTGGCTAGTAGTGAAAAGTTGAATTGTGACTGGTATGATCATGACCATTGAATTTATAATTGAATATCTTTAGCTTAAGTGCAAAGGTGAATTGATCAACATGGTTATAATTATTGTTTATATAAATTCTGAAATGATTATATATTTCTTTGAGATATGAATATCTTTGGCCCATAGTACAAAGATGACTTATTGATGAATATCTTTGGCAGAAGTAAAAGATGAATTATTGATGAATATCTTTGGCATGTAGTGCAAAGATGGTCTGTTGATGAATATCTTTGGCCCGTAGTGCAAAGATGAATTTATTAGTATGATTATGAACATGAACTGTGATTTGGTATAACCATGATCTTTGATGTTTCAGGTGATGAAAATTATCTTTGTCCTGGATGAAAAAAAAAAGAATTTAGAACAACAATTACGATTATGAGTTATACATGTAATTGTGGACAGGAACTGTTAATTGATGTTACAGGGATAAAACATTGTTGGTAGACTTTTAACGTGGAGAAGATAATAGATTTTATAGTCTATTTGACTCTTCTAATGGATTGCTCGTTCCGCTGCAACTATGGTTGAAAAGTTTTATTATCTACCATATGTTCTAAATCTCTGATTTATTACGGATGAAGTCTATTGATAATGTAATTATCTTTAGTCATAATACTCTTTACTGAGCTAGTTGTGCTCACCCTTTTGCTTCACAATTTCTTTTAGGTAATATGAGTGTAGCTGGGTCGAGCGAGAATAACAGGGGAATAGTGTGATGGTTCGGGTCTGTCAAAGTTTCTCAACACATTATAAAACGACATGACATACAATATATAATTGTATTGAGGAGCTAAGATGTGTGTCGTATATTATACGTCACTTAATAATTGATTTTGGTGAACAACAATAGGGTGAGGCGAACCCAACTTTGGAAGGGTGTTTTATCACTATCATTCAAGATGTCTAATGACATACAACCTCACGTTATCATAAGATAGGGTTGTGCAGATCCACTCGCTGAGTATATCTACAAGCACTACCTATATTATCTTGGAGTTTATTTGAAACATAATGTTCAATTGCAGACGGTGGAGATAGTTATATGTCAAGAGAAGACTCACCATTGGAAAGAAGATGATAGTAATCTTCTCATTTTTCTTTGGGGTCTATTGGGTCAACCAAGGATAATTTTTTGGGCATATGATATCTATAATAACCTAGATGCATGGCCTCCCATGTACGAAGGTTTCCTTGAGAACTTCCCAAAGGTTTTAATTTCTAAAATAGTTTTTGACTATACCTTTATATAAGGTGTCATGGTGACGTGCTATCCAAGTTGGTGTCCAGAGTCACAGTTGGTATATTTTAGAATCAAAACTCACAACATGTGTTTTTGTATTTTGCACGACAATTGTAGTAATAAAGTTGTAGTTATTTTCTGTACCATGTATTTTGCAACTCAGAATAGGTTGGATGGATTGGACCAATTTTGGGGGTGTCACAGTTGGTATCAGAGCTTAGGGATATGAGCTCTAACGGAGATCGGGGAATAGAACTAGGACGGGAGAGACGAGTAAATCCTTCGCTAGTGTGTCCTACCTAAGCTGAATTTTCTTACTTAAGTTGACAAATTGTGATATGTCAATTAACCTTTGTTTTGAAGCTGTATTCTAGAATGATATCTAAAATACAGGAGATGAGCAATGGAGAAATCATGATGACAGGGAAGATGGAATCTTAAATGAAAGCAAGGTATTCTTAATTCTTTGAAATACCAGGTACGTAAATTTCGGGGACGAAATTTCATAAGGAGGGGAGATTGTAAAACCCCGAATTTTATGAAATAAAAGTATTCAATTTTTTATAATTACTATTCATGAGTTACTATTCATGAGTTACTATTCACGAGTTACTATTTATGAGTTACTATTCACGAGTTACTATTCACGAGTTACTATTCATGAGTTACTATTCATGAGTTACTATTCACGAGTTACTATTTACGGGTACTATTCACTACAAAATTAGTTTCTTTTTCTAACCAAATTATAGTTAATTTATGAATATTACTCTGAAGATTAATACTATGTATTGATTATATTGATTTTATTATCATATATAACATTTTTATAACCCTGATGTTGAAATTATCTTTCACTGGAGTGTAAAGATGGGTAGATTATTGGCATGATCATGACTAGGGTTCTCTTTGGCCAGTATTGAAAAGTTGAATTGTGACTGGTATGATCATGACCATTGAATTTATAATTGAATATCTTTAGCTTAAGTCCAAAGGTGAATTGATCAACATGGTTATAATTATTGTTTATATAAATTCTGAAATGATTATATATTTCTTTGAGATATGAATATCTTTGGCCCATAGTACAAAGATGACTTATTGATGAATATCTTTGGCCCGTAGTGCAAAGATGAATTATTGATGAATATCTTTGGCATGTAGTGCAAAGATGGTCTGTTGATGAATATCTTTGGCCCGTAGTGCAAAGATGAATTTATTAGTATGATTATGAACATGAACTATGATTTAGTATAACCATGATATTTGATGTTTCAGGTGATGAAAATTATCTTTGTCCTGGATGAAAAAAAAAGAATTTAGAACAACAATTACGATTATGAGTTATACATGTGATTGTGGACAGGAACTGTTAATTGATGTTACAGGGATAAAACATTGTTGGTAGCCTTTTAACGTGGAGAAGATAATAGATTTTATAGTCTATTTGACTCTTCTAATGGATTGCTCGTTCCGCTGCAACTATGGTTGAAAAGTTTTATTATCTACCATATATTCTAAATCTCTGATTTATTACGGATGAAGTCTATTGATAATGTAATTATCTTTAGTCATAATATTCTTTACTGAGCTAGTTGTGCTCACCCTTTTGCTTCACAATTCCTTTTAGGTAATAAGAGTGTATTTGGGTCTAATTCGAGAATAACGGGGGAATAATGTGATGGTTAAGTCATCACAAAGTTTCTCAACACATTATAAAACGGCATGACATACAATATATAATTGTATTGAGGACCTAAGATGTGTGTGTCGTATATTATACGTCACTTAAGATGATAGTAATCTTCTCATTTTTCTTTGGGGTCTATTGGGTCAACCAAGGATAATTTTGTGGGCATATGATATCTATAATAACCTAGAAGCATGGCCTCCCATGTACGAAGGTTTCCTTGAGCACTTCCCAAAGGTTTTAGTTTCTAAAACAGTTTTTGACTATACCTTTATATAAGGTGTCATGTTGACGTGCTATCCAAGTTGGTGTCCAGAGTCACAGTTGGTATATTTTAGTATCAAAACTCACAACATATGTGTTGTTGTATTTTGCACGACAATTGTAGTAATAAAGTTGTAGTTATTTTCTGTACCATGTATTTGGCGACTCAGAATAGGTTGGATGGATTGGACCAATTTTGGGGGTGTCACAATATTGCCGTGCTCGAGGCTTTGCTCACCATACAGCTTCATTACTCACGCTCCGGGCATGGACTTCCTCCCTCTGGCTGGCTTGAGGGGCTTGACTACTTATCACCCACAAGCCGTGATGTCGCAGTTTTACCAGTTCCAGGATTTTTATCCTTTCGAGGGGACGATAGGTTAGCATTCAGCTTCTCGATATCTCTCAGCAGAGGACCGATCACGTGTGTATGCTTGTTGGGATCAGCGTGAGATAGCTTCTTTTTCTATCAGTCATTCAGGTTGTTCTGTAGAGTATTCCGCATGGATGGAGACAAAGATTTTGTCAGCTGTATCAGTATTTGCAGTACCGGATAGCGAGTCAGATGATGTAGAGCCCATGGAGGACATCGATACCTACATCGAGGAGGAGCATTTCTTTGGGTTGCCAAAGATTTCTTCCCAGATTCTCCTAATACCAAGATTGTTGTGGTTTAGCACTCAAAGACAAGCATCTAGAGCAGAGTCTTCATCTGATGACCTTTGAGAGAGATCAGGCTCGATCTATGATGTTGATTGCCCTTGATGGGAGAGACGCAGCTCTATTAGAGAGAGACGAGGCATTAGATCACAGAGATACCGCTGTTGTTGAGCAGGATGAGGCCAGATCAGCCAAATACGCAGTGATAGTTAAGCGGGATAGTGTCATATCTGCTCGGGATGTAGCCGTCACAAATAATACTGCCGTGAAATCCCTTACCACTGGCATGATTGCAGAGATGAACACATATATTGATGATCATATGGTCACCATGCAGATGGCTACAGAGCTGTTGGGTCCTGTGGATATTCTCGTACAGGAGACCACAGCTTCGCCTCCTTCTTCTGAGAGGGACGCCATGTTGGGCTTGTTAGCTCGCATATACCCTAACTTGTAGATGAGCTTGTATTTACCTGCACAGACTAGCTTAGCCATTTTGTCATGTACAGTTTACATTGTATATATCAAACAACATTATATATATGACAGGGAAATATATTTTTGGATCACTTCCCTTTTAAATATGCTTTGCTGCTTGCTTGATATTTGATATTTTGCCTGCTGCTTCAGGGCTTGTGATCTTAATGTATTCTGAATTCCTCCTAGGTGGATGGACATTGAGTTATCTCTGGATAGTTCAGAATGGATCATCGATCTGTATGTATCCCTACCATCTTTGGTGTCTTGGGACTGGTTTCTGGATGGAAATGTGGAGAGGAGTGTGGCTTTCCTCTCTGAGATTGACCACACCACAGATGGTCGCCAGTACTTCTATTTAGGAGAAGCCTAGTTAATTCCACCTCTTATGGATTAGTGTTGCTCTTCAAGGTATGACCACAGCTTAGATGGTCGCCGAATCTCCTATTTGGGAGGAGTTCAGGTAATTCCATCCCTTTGGTCTGAAGCCAAATGAGATGTAGTGGATTGAAGGATGATCCCAGTACCAGTTGACAATGGTTTGTGTTTTGGTAGGGGGTGAGATCGCACCATGAATGACTGCCTACGTACTCCTATTGAAGAGGAGATCAGGTCTGCGTAGTTCGAACCTGGTGTAAGAGGTTCAATGTTGTGTATGGCAGAAAATGGAGTAGGAATGTTTTTGGTTGTTTTTGTTTTTGTAAGGGTAGAAATGTTTTTGTTGTTTTTGTTTTATTGCGACCAGGCCATATGACATGGTTGCCTACGTACTCCTATTGAAGAGGAAATCAAGTCGATGTAGTTCGCCCCTCAGGACGAGAAGAAAAGCGTAATCCCATGTGCAGGTCAGAGTGCGGGGAGGAAAAAGTTTAATCTTAGGCTGAGGATAAACTGCAGGTCTGAGAAGTTTGATCCCATGTATGGGTAGCCAAACTGCAAGTGCGAGAGGTTCAATCTGCGGTGGGATGACCTAAGTTGTAGGAACGCAAAGGAGAGCCAGGCTGCTGGCTTGAAATGTATGTTTCCCTGAGGGGCAAAGTGTAGGAAAGTTGTAGGAGGTAAAGGGTTAAAGAACCGGAATGACTGGTGATCTGATGGTCCGACACTGTGGTGTTTATGAATTACTTCAGATATAGTACCGCTTTCACACGCAGCGTCGAAGTTGATGAGTTGTGGAAATTCATCGTCGTCCATTTCTTGTAACTGAGAGCGCCTCCCGTCAATACTTCCTTGACAATAAATGGGCCTTCCCAGTTAGGAGCGAATTTTCCTTTAGCCTGATCTTGGTTGTCAAGAATCTTCTTCAAAACCAAGTCATGTTGTTTAAACTACCGTAGTCAGACCTTTTTGTTGTAGGATCGGGCGATCCTTTGCTGATATAACTAACCATGGAAGATAGTCGCGGTTCGCCTTTCATCTATTAGAGACAATTGGTGATATATGTCTTGTACCCATTGGTCTTCATCCAGCTGAGTGTCTATCAACACTCTGAGGGATTCCATTTCAACTTCTATGGGGAGTACTACTTCCATCCCATAGGTTAAAGCGTAGGGTGTTGCCCCAGTGGAAGTACGCATTGAGGTTCTGTAGGCTAACAGAGTCAGAGGCAATAGGTCAGGCCAATCTTTGTGGTTGGCGAACATCTTTTGCATAATCTTCTTGATGTTTTTGTTAGTCGCTTCAATCGCACCATTCATCTTTGGGCGATAGATGACAAAGTTGAGATGTTTGATGTGAAATTTACTGCATAATTCCTCCATCATTTTGTTGTTGAGGTTCTTGGCATTGTCTGACACAATCACCTCTGGTTGTCCGTATCGACAAATGACATTATTTCTGATGAAAGCAATGATGACTTCTTCAGTAACCCTGGGGAAGGAGGCTGCTTCTACCCACTTGGTGAAGTAGTCGATCATGGTGAAGATAAATCAGTGACCATTACTGGCTTTAGGCTCGATGGGCCCGATAATGTCCATTCCCCACATTGAGAAGGGCCAAGGTGAACTCATATTGTGGAGTTCCTGTGGAGGGGTGTGCATAGTATTCCCATGAATTTGGCACTGATAGCATCTCCTGACGTGGTCATTGCAATCAGCTTTGAGAGATAGCCAATAATGTAACGTCCTGAGGACTTTTTTGACCAGGAGGGAGCCACTCATGTGGGGGCCACAGACTCCACCATGGATTTCATCCATAAGCCTTTGGGCTTGATCTTTGTCTAAACATCTAAGGAGACCTAGTCATGCATCTCTTTTGTAGAGCGCATCTCCACTCAGGTAGAATTTCATAGCAAGTCTATGGATCCGCCTTTTCTTAGTCGGGCTCGCCTCAGTGGGTGTAGATCCATCTCGTAGATATTCCTTGATATGATGATACCAAGGATGTTGGATGGGAGGTAGCTCATCCGATACTTCTCCAACGTAATTCCCAAAGGCTGGGGCCTTGTGCAGGGAAATTGTGATGCTCGGCAAGTGTTCCTTGTCTGATATGCCAATCAAGGAGGCCAAAGTTGCTAATGCGTCCGCAAAGTCATTCCTATTACGAGGATTGTGTAGAAAGGAGATTTCTTCGAACTCCAAAGCCATCTTCAAAACCTGCCGATGGTAAGGCAACAAATGTAGTTCCTTGGTTTGATAGATTAGGTGGATTATTCGATTACAACTCCGAATCTCCAAAGACAGTTAACCGCCTGACGCCCATTGAACGGGCAAGTTTTAGCCCCATGAGACAGCCTTCATACTCAGCCGTATTGTTGGTGCTGACAAACTATAATTTGATGGCAACGGGATACTACTCCCCCATACCAGATACTAGAACTGCTCCAGCTCCGGAACCTTCCATATTAATAGCTCCATCAAAATACATCTTCCATGATTGGCGCGTATCGCACTGATGGTGTTGTTGCACTGTCATTACTCCTTCATTGGGGAAATATATTTCCAAGGGTTTGAAATCCCCTGAAGGTGCGGCGGTCAGTTGATCCGCGATTCCTTGACCGTTGATGGACTTTTGAGTCACATATACGATGTAAAATTGTTGTAGGATCAACTGCCATCTGGACAGCCGACAATTTAACATAGGTTTGTTGAACACGTACTTGAGAGGATCCACGCGGGATATGAGATGGGTTGTGTGACCATGGAGGTAATGGTGTAACCTCATGGAAGCCCATGCTAAAGCACAACACGTCTTTTCGATCAGAGTATACTTGTGTTCACTGCAGCTGAACCTTTTGCTGAGGTAATAGATAGCTCGTTCTTAGCCTCTATCGCCTTCGTGTCCCGAATCACGACCCATGGCATTATCACTTATGTGTGCATGTACATGAACAACAGGGAACATCATCCCTAGGTGGTACCAAGACGGGAGCTTTGATTAGCTATTTCTTGATTGTGAGGAAGGCATTTTGACACTCATTATTCCATTTCATGGAGGAGTTCTTCCTTAATAACTTGAAGATTGGCTCACGAGTTCACGTGAGTTGGGGATAAACACCGCTAATGAAGTTGATTCTTCCCAAAATCCTCAATTTCCTTTTATATCGAGGAATGGGCATTTCAAAGTGATGGCTTGGATTTTGCGGGGATCCACTCAATCCCTTTGTGGCTGACTAGAAATCCTAACAACTTGCCTGATTTAACGCCAAAGGCGCACTTAGCTGGATTCAACTTCAAGTTGTACTTACGCAATCTGTTGAACAACTTTCTGAGATGGTGTATATGGTCATCCTCCTTCCGGGACTTGACAATTATGTCATCCACGTAG
The DNA here is from genome assembly GCA_020205615.1 of Panax quinquefolius. Classification (NCBI taxonomy): domain Eukaryota; kingdom Viridiplantae; phylum Streptophyta; class Magnoliopsida; order Apiales; family Araliaceae; genus Panax; species Panax quinquefolius. The sequence continues at coordinate 99,621,975 of CM035169.1, forward strand.
ATCTCAATCTCTTCATGGAAAAGAGCCATCATAGCTCGTTGATAGGTGGCTCCGGAATTGATGAGGCCGAATGATAACCGTCTATAGCAAAAGGTTCCCCAAGGCCTGATGAAAGCAGTTTTCTCACGATCTTCCTCAGCAAACATGATCTGATGATACCCCGCAAAGCAATCAGCAAAGGAGTACATGTCGTATTGCGCAGTATTGTCAATGAGAATGTGGATAAATGCCACGGGAAAGCTATCCTTTAAGCAAGCTTTGTTTAAGTCCTGGTAATCCACGCAAACTCGCACCTTCCCTCCAGGTTTAGGCACTGGCACAATGTTGGATATCCATTCAGGATATGTAGACACCATTATGATGCCAGCTTGAAATTGTTTCATAATTTATTCTTTCACCTTTAAACTTCTTTCACCTTTAAACTCCATTCAAGTTTCAATCGCCTGAGCTTTTGCTTGACTGGCTTAAATCCCTCTTTAATGGGAAGGCGATGAAGGACAATGTCAGTGGACAAACCCACCATGTCTTCATGAGACCATGCAAACACATCCTGGAATTGGGTTAATAGCGTAACCATGTCATTCCGTTGGTTTAGGGTATGGTCTGAACCAATCTAGATTAACTTAGGGCTTTCTAAGGTTCCGAGATTGAAAAAAGTGGTTTGATCAAGGTTGGGTTTAGGTTTTTCTTTGACCCATTCTTGAATTTCTGGAGGCACCTCAATGTACTCCGGTATATTCATCAAGGCTGAATTCATCTCTACATCAAAGGTACAATCCTTGTGGAGAAGAGGCACCGTGACGTAAATACAGCACATCTAAATTCGTGAGTCCTCGAAACAAAATATGCTTTCACTTAGTATATATTAAATGTGTTGATCATACACGGTGTTAGCATATCTTGGCAAAATAAAGCGCTAATCTTGTGCATAAAAAAAGTAAGCAATTATTATATCTACAGGCGTAAAGAGTTTACGCTCGCTTTACCCTCGACGACCAATGCAAAGAATGTTGTTCCAATTAGCAAAGGCAAAGTCCCGTGGACCGCAGATGATGGAGGGATTGTCATCATCCTTTAGGTCCAAAATGATGGCCATTACGTCCGGGCAATCATCGTCTGCAGGGTGTATCTGTTGGTATGTTCATCATGAACGATGACGCGCGATCTTAGGACAACATCGTGATGACGTCTTACTTGATTCTTCGTTCTTTTCTTCCATCGTGGGATTTGGAACAAAGATTTCTTTCTCTTTGCATTCGGCTTGAGAAATAACATAGCCATTACATTGGCCGGCACCTTTGAGGAGGTTGTGCGGACTCGAATTTGAAGGTAAGATAAACATATAGATAGTTGAAGTCAAGGAATCATTGATGCTTATGAGGATTCCTGCGGCTAGAACTGACAGAATAGCCTAGCCCAACTGTTCCAATTTGCTTGGTTAATCAAATTGGATATTTGATACCCTGGCAATCTTTACCCAACCCTTGTCCCGGTTTATGACCCAACGAAATCATTTCTTAAGTAGCCGACATTACTTCGGCAGAAATCTTGGGTTCGGGCAATGGCGCTCCAATAGCATGGTATTGGGTATTGCTTATTTCTAAAGCATGAAAAATGACTGGTTCAACATCCGTATTGGCATTGATGAACGGTATGTCCCCGTGTTGAGGATACTCTGGTTCAGCGTTGACCGTAACCAGGCTATTGTTGATAATGTATTTCAATTATTGATGAAGGGTGGAGGGGACTACCCCAGCCATGTGAATCCATGGTCATCCCAAGAGCAGTTTGTATCCCGAATCTATCTTGAGCACATGGAAAGATACGCAGAACGTGTGAGGACCAAATTCGATTGGCAACTCAATTACTCCGACCGAATTTCGCCGGGCACCATCAAAAGCTTTGATGATAGTATGACTACTCCGAATTTGGTTGAGATTGATATTCATCTTCACCAAGGTAGTGTATGGGCAGATATTCAGAGAGGAACCTCCATCTACTAAGACTCGAGCTACCATATATCCGGAGGACAAGACCAGAATGTGCAACGGCTTGCAATGACCGGTCCCTTCAGGCGATATGTCATCATCAGTGAAGGATATCACATTGTTGTTGAAAATGTGATCAACCAGATGTTGAAACTTTTTCGTATCGACTGATGTTGGTAGATAGGCTTCTTCTAAAACCTTTAACAAGACCTTCCGGTGATTCTCAGAAGTTAGGACCAAGTCCAAAATTGATATTTGTTGTGGAGCTTCTTTCAAGCTTAAAACCACCGTAGCTTCATTATGACCTATAGTGTGGAGGAATTTTTTAATTTTCTGCATGGGTATTTTCCCCTTTGATTTGATGGTAGGCTTCATCACCCATTGGGGAAGATATAGTGGATTTTCCTTCGACACTGTAGCAGTTGTATGTGAGGTGGATCCTTCACCTTCTCCATAATTCCACAGAACTGTGCGCAAGCTAACAATAGGATATTGTGCTCTGCACGTCAAGTTGATTTGCTCGAGAGCGGCCACTTTCAAAGGATTGTTGCTTCCCTTGAGTTGAATTGTTGGCATTGTGAGTGATTTGTTAACCCCATCATTTTCAGCGGATATGACTGCTACTACACTCTTCCACTTAGTAGGGCCTGCATTCTCACTTGCACGTAACACAGTATCGTCGTCCGCTAGGCGCAGGACACCATTGTCGATTAGAATTTGAATAAGGTGGTGGAGTGCCCAGCATTGTTCTGTGCTGTGACCGCGAGACTGGAAATGATATTGACACACTCCATCAGAGTTATACCATCCTGAACGGGGGTTGATTGGAGGTAGAAGGGAACTGATCCTTCCTTCATTGATTAACATATGAAGGATTTCCTCCATAGGTTAGCCCAGATAGGTGAATTCCCTTTTGTTAGCGAAATCCCGACGGGCTTTGGCATTTGCTCTCTTTGTCACTTTGTCTTCCAGCATTTCATTTTCTAAAAGTGATGAGGGAATATTCATGATAATAGGTAGGAGACTGGCATGCTCCTGGCTGATTAACTGACGAGTCATTTGATGTTGATAAGTCACCAGTTTCGCCAATTGCTCAATTTGCTTGCAGAGAGCTTTCATCTTTCATTCCATTGTGAACTGGAACTTGGCATAATCCCATCTGTCATCACCGTCTTTGAGGGTCTGGGAAGATTCACAGCTGAAATTGGAACTCTGTCCATTGCTCCAATTAATCATGTTCGCCTCTTCTTCTTTGTGTTGAGGAAGAGGGTTGTCTTGAACATGAGGCTAATCTGGTTTGGTGACCACGATCTCTCCATTGTCTATCAGGTCCTTGATCTTGTGCAACAATCCTGAGTATCATGTCCAGGTGCCCCGGCATGATAAGCACATTTCCTAGCCGCATTGAAACCCTGTCCATTAGGGCTGGCTGGTGGAAGAAGATGCGTAATTTTCTTCTGTGTTGTCAGAAGATTTAAAATATTCTTGAGGGTATCCCCTAAGGGTGTAAACACTCGAGGGCGTTTGACTTCTCCACCTTTTGGTATTGGAGGGTTTACAGACTGTGCTTGAAAGGGAGTGTAGTTTCTCCTTTGAATAGGCATGTTCTGATTGCCTTTTTACCCCTGTAGTATCAGGGAAACATCTTCTTCTTTCTTTTTATGGACCCTCCGAGGGTTGTTCCCATAATTTCCAGATTGGATGTGATCAAGAATGACTTTGAGTCTGACTAGGTCTTGAATCTTCCGGACTTCAATCCCATCTCTCGGCCATCTCCCCATGTTTGACCATTTCGTAAAATGGTTCGTCCAATGCTAAGCTAAAACTCTATCATAGAAGGAGCTTCTTGTATGTTCATGAAAGTTATGACCATTTCGATTACATCATGGAAGGACTAACTTGGGCGCCTAGCTAAGCGTCTCCACCTTTGAGCATACTCTCTGAAAGACTCGTTAGACTGTTTCTTGATCTTGGTAATTTGATACCGATCAGGAGCCATCTGAGTTTGAAAGCTGTATTGAGTGAGGAAAGCATGTGCTAGCTCTTCCCAGCTATGGATCTTTGAATTATCTAATCTCGTGTACCACGACCGGGCTTCTCCAGTTAGACTTTTCTAGAATAATTACATTCTAAGCTTTTCGTCCTCTGCATAAGATCCAAGTTCTCCAATAAACACCTTTAAATGTGTGTAAGGATCTCCTAACCAGTCATATTTTTCAAAGTCAGGAGTTTTAAATTTTTTTGGATAATGAACACCAGGAAAAATACACAGATCAGCATATGAAACACTCCCGTGTGTTCCAATTCCTTTGATAGCGCGAAGGGTCTCTTCCATTTGGAGGACTTTCTTTTTGATGTCACTAGTGTCTGGATCTCTAGTGGGATGGGCAGCATCATGAGTTTTGTTGGTCGTATCCAACTGCAGTTTAGGTAATGTAATGACCTGGGTTCCTCCTTGTGTAGAGGATTCAGCATGTATGGGTATTTTCTGACCCTGTGTAGACTGGTATAATTCTTTGAGTAGAACAACCAAATCTGTAATTTGTTTGCTTAATCCTTCGAATTCTTTGCGAGAAACTGGATTAAGTTCAGTCTGGTCGGATGACGACATGATTGACTGTAGGCTTGTTGCCTTTTTGGACTTTGAACGGGTAGTAGGTCCGATTGATTCCCTGCGAAAGACTTGCATAGTTTAGTCTTTAGGGAATGTGTATAATAACATGCTACGTGATGTGTCTATTTTAGGAATTTTATCCTGCAAAACGGATGTCAGCTGTTTGTAGCATGTTTTAAAATATGTATGTGTACACATTTCTTCATATTTCTCATTACATGGAGATAGATATGGAATGTAATTACAAGTAATTGTGTTTACAAGTAATTTGAAATGAGAGCATGAAGAGACTTTCCTCCGTTTTGGGTTTATCAGAGGCTGACCTATCTTAGGTTACTCTCACGGCTTTTTGGCATGAAGGTTCCCAAATCATCGCAATCTACTTGGACGGGAAGTTAATCCAGGTCTTTCAATGGAGCAAATTTGGGTGGTGCCTTTCCCGAGCCTCGGAGAATTAGTCTTCTCACGAGTCCAAGAATCAAACACCGACGGATAGCCTCCTAGTGGAGGGACCACACAACATACATTCACATACATCGCGTCTCACCGTATGAAAAAAATGATGACATGTGCGAAGCACTAATATCATAGCGGAGATATGGTGCAAAGCACTAATATCACAAGCAGTTATGGTGTGAAGCACTAAGTGCAATAAGGAAATACATTCGTACACATTCATCAAATGTAAATGCAACATCCACACACAAGCAGATAACAGTTTTGAAAAGATTGTAATAGCGGCTTAAGTCCTTTTACTAGAGTCCCCAGCGGAGTCGCCACCTGTCGACGTCGGGATTTTTGGATTACCCTTTCCGTTACTTGTTCTTTGGTGTTCTCATTTTAGGTGAGATTTGTTTGAAAAAACAAGTGAAAAAGGTCTGACATGTATAATGTCGACGATGGACTGTTTAGAGTCGTCAGTTGGTTTTTTAAATGGTTGTACCAACACAACCGAGAAAAGGTTTGCACATTGACCCAGTGTTGTGACACTGCTAAACGGGTCGGTGAAACCGAGATTCATTAGGGTCCGGGGACTTGGTTATGTGGAGGGAAGGTGTTAGGCACTTCGACATCCGTGTGTTACTACGGTGACCGCCTCTTTTCAAGAAACTATTATCTGAATGTGTGTGTGTGTGTGGGTCACTGTGCTGTTATTTAGAAGTAGTGCGAGGCCTCGTTCGCACCTATATACACAGGGTTTGAATTTATGTAAAAATTCAGTCTTTAGCAAGATATAGCACTGATATTTTATAAAAGAGGTTTTTCAAACCCTGATGCTCAATAGTAATTGAGACCTTTTACACTCTCATTTTATTAAGTGTTCGGCTTGATTAATTTTATTTGACAGATGCGAGGCATCCGTATGAAAATAATGTACAAAATAATGCCGACTTCCTCGTGGGTATAGAAACCATCTGAGGAAATTCAGACACCGCAGAATAATTTACAAGCTGCTTATAGCTGAAAATGTCCATCATGGGAACCGAATCTAGATTCAATGGGATGAATCTGTGATCACATGATTCCTAGGCGCATAGAATATTACAATTTATATGAAAGCAGTAAGTAGGTATATATATAAAAGCTGTAAATATATATATACAGACATGATCACCAACCACAAAGCACCTCCATGGGGGATCAGAAATGTAAATAAAGCTGTTAAAAGCTATCAACCGCCACGGAGGAAACTCTAGGCGGGACAAAATATAAATAAAGTCAGAATATGGCCAACCGCCATGAAGTGAAGTGAACTCCAAAGGGACAAAATGTAAATAAAGTCAGTAAAAGCGATCAACCGCCACGAAGGAAACTCAGCGGGATGAATATATATATATATATATATATATATAGATTTACAAAAGTAATAAACGACTTTGGATGTAAAATCTGTGCTCATCGAAATGAGTTCGACAATAGTTCATATATATATATATATATATATATATATATATACAAAAGCTTAGTAAACGCACTGATGGATGTAAAATTAAGGCTCATCGAACAAAGTCCCACCACAGTTCATATATATATATATATGTATATAAAAGTGAGTAAACGCTCCGCATCAAAATCTCAGGCTCATCGAACAAAGTTCGACTACGCTAATATATATAAATGTGTATATATATATATATTAAAGCAAATAAACGCTCGCATCAAGTTCAGGCTCAATCGAGGCATAACTCGATAATGTTAGTCAATATATATGTAAATATATATATACTATATATATATAGACTAAAATGAAACCACTGGATCAAGTCAGGGCAAAAGCAAGCAAAGACGACTCTCAACGTGTAGAAGGGTGTGTGCAGAGATGAAGAGAAAGACTTCAAAAGTGTGTGAGAAGGCTTACGGTGACCGCCAAAGAAGACTTCTATATCTTTAGAGTGGGTAACTCTTGACTTTTGTAGATACAAAAGGGCTATATATTAGCTCACAGGTGTTTAAAAGGGGAAAGTACACTACATGGGGTGAGTGCAGAGCAAATTTGGCAAGGCTTCCTCGCCTTTTTCTCTTGCAAAATGGGCAGCCCAAGCCCTCTATTTATAGGCAATTTAGCCACAGGTGTACTTGCGGCTGAGCCGCAGGTGTACCAGAGGCAACCCGGGTGGACCCGGGTTTTTTGGGTCGGGTCGTCTCGGAGTACGTGCATTCAGGCACTGTAATGTCCACTCGAACTTTCAGAAGTGCAATCCGGGCATCCGTTTGAGGTATATAGGACCTATTTCGGACCGCTGTTGTCGAGAGTTGTACGATGGCATGGGATTAGAGTTTTTACGAAGTCATTAAAGATGTGACGATGCCCTCCAGTCTTCAAGCTTCAACTTTCATCCGTTACCCGGCACACTAGTCACTCGGGATTGGTTAGTCTTGTTGGACATTGTTGCGTAGAGATGTTAAGACGATGTGACGTGGCATCGTGTTGACGAGATGACGATGTTGCCCCTCACCGGTGTTATCGTCGAATTGGTGGCTATTCCCATGGTTGGGACTGAGACTGGATACCTCGGGGTTATCTCCGAGATTAATCGGCCTTCTCCGGTATGTGTTCTAGTATTGGATCTGCATGCCTCGAGGTTACATCCGAGGTTGGTATTGTTACTCCCAGAATGTGATCCGGGGTTGATGTTGAACTTCCGGTAGTATCCGGTATGGATTTGGATTGTCTTCGTGGTTCTCTCTTTAAAGACTAATTTGTCCTCCCGCTGATATTAGTGACATGAGTATGTAAAATTTGAGTGTCTACACTAAGTTAAATATATAAATATTTTCTTTAATAATAGATATATATATATATATATATATATATAGTTTAATACATACAATTTAGAGAAAAGAAACTAAAATTTATATGTATATTTATATATTAACAAAAATATATATTAATAAAAATAATTTATATTAAGAATACATATATAGTCTATTAATAAAAATAAATAAGTAGAAGATAAATTAAAGTTTCTTTAGACACAAAAAATAATAATTAAGAAGATATATCTAGCATTCCTAACTCAATTCTTAATTTGCAGAATCTTTCTGAACTTAGTAGTTTAGTAAATATATCAGCTGTAAGACCCCGAATTTTACGAACTGAAAGTATTTAATTTTTATAATTATTATTCTATTTAGTAAATGGTTAAATTGATAAAAGAAAAGAATGATGTCTGGCGTGGTTATGCTGGCATGGCATCAGATTATTATAATATTTTTGATTATAAATGCTTACGTGAGAAGTCACTCAGTTTTATTCAATTATTGTCACAATATTTTATATTATTAAATCAATAATTAAGACGACAAAGTTATTTATATTATTATTTGTAATATTAACGATGTTTACAAAGTCTTTCGAGGACTGATTTGGTCACCTAATTGCACGCCAATAGGGAGAAATCCTTATCGGAAAGCCTCCTGTTTTCTGGGAATGATCTAGTTGTTAAATATTGTGAGTTATAATATTAATGATGAATAAGTTTGTGTTGATTAAAGATGAAATTGATATTTCCATTGTGTTGGGATTATTAGTGTTAATGGAAATCGACATCTATTCCGATAATAATTGATGTATGGAGGTTATATTGACCAATCGGGTAATTAATCGGATAAATGAGTAATTAATTACAATTAATTCACATACTTATAACTATTTATTCACATATGTGTACTACTCATTCACATGCATGTACTATTAGGAGAGGTGGTGCAAGAATGATAATACTTACATGACTAAATTAAAAATGGAGGTATAGATGAAAGTAGTATACTGTAATTATTTTTTTCACACACCAAAGATAAAAGCACTCTAATGCAATAACACTTAATGTAATAAACGCTTTTTTATAAAAACGTACAGATGTATATTTTTACAACGTTTTTAAAAAAACGTTGTAGATATATATACAAAAACGTTATTTATTTAAAAGGGTACTTTTTTTGTTTTAATTAGATTACGTTTTTTTTTAAAAACGTTATCTATCAAGAAAAACACGGAGCTAAAAAAAAGACGCGAAATGAAACACGGAGAAAAAAAAAAAGACACGGAGCAACATATCCTCTTTTGCCCTAACACTCTACCCCCAATATATCCTCTCAAATTCAAAACCCTCTCAAATACTGACTTCAGTCGATTTAGGGTCTCACACTTTCGCTCACTGCTTGTTTAGATTCCTGTATTCAGTATATGTATTCTTTCTTTCATTAACAACAGGCTTCAGGCGAAGATTACGAAGACGAAGAAGAAGAAGAGGAGACAGTCACCGTGGAATCAACATTGCTTTTCGAAAGAGCCAAAATGGAGATCCTGTTCTGTCGAATCTCCACAGAGAATGTTCCCCTTCGAGTTCACAATGTTTTAATCAAGGGCAATACCAAGACGAAAGAGCCGCTGATCATTTCAGAAATCGAAGCCCTAAAAACAGCAACCTCAGTCCAAGAGTTGCTTCAGGCGGCTAGTATTGCTAATGCTCGGCTTCGACGGCGGCTCGAGATTTTTGATTCGGTTAACATTACTCTCGATATGGAGTGATATTTGTTTATTTTGATTCCTGCTTTGTTTTGAACTCACTTTTCCTTGCACTCATCTTAACAGGTTGGTTGAGATTTTGAGTCCAACCTAGTCACCCATATTTCAGCTACTTATGTCTTTGAACCTTGGTATGACTTGTCTCACTATATTTTCATGTAGAAAGTCATTATCGCATAGGCACATAACTTTTTTTTTTAAATTTTGTTGATTTTGGGTGATAAATTAAATGAATTACCTTGTGTAGGCACTTACTGAGGAAGCTAAAGCAAGATATGAAAAGGCTATATTTAAAGTAATTGATTTGGTGAGTTTGAGTGGTTGATTTTTTATGTTTTTGTTTAGTTGATTGATGCAGGTGAATTGTAATTTTGATGTTACTGATTAATTGAATGATTGGATGATTAATAGGATGATTATGCTCCCGAGGATGATGATTATGAAACCAAATTGAAGAAAGAATCTTTGGCATTTTTCTTCTTAGCTATGTGAGTCTAATTATCTGCCACTTGGATCACTAAAACAAATTCACTATAAGCATTCGAAGGCTTGTATGTACCCATTTTTTAAAGTTTGATTTTGCTGTTGGTGATATGTAGTTATGGAGATGGTGAACCAACGGACAATGCAGCAAGATTCTATAAGTGGTTTACAGAGGTAAATTTCATTTGCCTATTAACTTAAGAACCTGGAATTGTACTTGTAAGTAAGATATGGGGTTGATTTTAGATTATGTAATTTGAAACAGGGAAAAGAGAAAGGGGAATGGCTTAACAATCTTCAATATGGAGTGTTTGGCCTTGGCAATAGGCAATACGAGCATTTTAATAAGGTATGAAATAGATGCATCTTCTCATCTAAGAAACTACTTTGTTTCTATTTATAAAGTTTCTTTGTATGTTTTATAGTTTACTAAAGTCTGATTTATTTTGTCTTTTGCACAAATAGATCGCGAAGGTTGTGGATGATGGCCTTGCAGAGCAGGGTACCCATTTTACTTTTTGTTTACATTTCTTAAACTCAATTCTCTGCTCATTTTGGTGACATCAAAATTAAGTGAACCATTGATCCCTTGTAGAACCTATCATTTAAAAGTTGGACACTAATTGGAGCTTATATTTGTATCTGCTTAATTCTGTCGAATTGTCATATATGAAATTCTGTGATTATTGTCGTATTATGTTTTATGTGCTGAGGTCATGTTTATTTAATCTTTAACTGATTTCTAGATGTGTTATATAAAAGATCACACTATAAATTGTTAAATTTACTACACATTGCTGAATGCTATTAGCTTATTCATTGTCATAGATACTTGTGATCTCTTATGCGTTCAATTATTTACATTTAGTTGCTATTCTGCTAAATGCGTTGAGTGTATTGTATGCCTCTAGTGTCAATAATGTTGGTTAGCGTTCAGTGTCTATGTCGTATGATTGAGAAATCTATCTTATTCTTTTGACTGAATTACCAGTCAAATTGAAGTATGTCAGCTTAAATATGCTAATGACAGAAGTTAAATTACAGCTTACTCCGACTCATAAACAATTCTCCCTTGCTTATGCTTTTAGTTACTATTATGGTGAATAGGCTTAGTGCATTGCATGCCCCCAATATAGTGGCTATGCTATTTTGGAGTTTACTCTCCATGTCTGTATGATGGAGAAATCTGCCATTCTCTTTTATAATTTTATTGCATTAGAATGTGGATGATATCATATTTTCAGTCAGCTGAAGTCTGTGAGTATAATCTTTTCCATCATTCACAGCGATGTTTATGTTATTAACTTATTTTCCGGTTGTCTAATCTTTTACAACATTTGCAGGTGCCAAACGTCTTGTTCTAGTGGGCATGGGAGACGATGATCAATGCATTGAAGATTATTTTACTGCATGGTATGATGACTTGAGAAAAATTATCTGAAATGTATGATAAGCAATTTGGATTCCTCATAAATTAACCAAGTGTAAGCTCAACTACATTTATAAACTGTTGCACTCTAGGCGGGAATTGGTTTGGCCTGAGTTGGATCAATTACTTCTGGACGAGGAGGATACTGCTGCTGCCACTCCTTACACCGCTGCTGTTTTGGAATACCGTGTTGTATTTCATGATCGAATCGATTCATCATCTCTACTGAATGGGACTACGAGTGTGTCTAACGGCCATGCTTTCTATGATGCTCAACATGTCACTTACTGAGGCACTTCAAGAGCATAAGGAGAAACGTAGAAAGGATAGCAATAAAACTACAGCTTTCCCGGGCAATTTAATGGGTAACACTTGTTTAACTATCATCCACTGTAATTTCACTTCAATAGTTTGCTGGTGACCTGAAATCCTAAACTATATTTTCGTTCTTCAGTGAGATGGATGAGGACATATCTCGATTGAAAACTGCAGCTGTTAGCTTACTCAGCGACTTGGGTTGCAATGCCTCAACTTTGACAGAGGACCTTATCAATGAGATGTGCAGATAAGGTGCTGCAAAGCTCCACGCTGTTGCTGCCTTCATTGGTGGAATTGCATCACATGTCTTCTGCATCTATTTCTTGGAAGTCATCTTTGACTGCATCTATTTCTTACCCCCATTCCTGATCGAGTTTTTGCCAAACTGCGTGCTTGCTTACTTACTTGCTTGATTTTTGAGGTACGTACGTATATGCCCCATCTTTATTTAGGACTACTCCACTATTTGTCACAGGCACTTTCATTTAGGATTCCTAAATTAGATTTTATGTTTTTTCTCAAAATTACCAAATGCGTATTTGTACGCACAAATCCTTGCCTCTTATGGGAGTAAAGACAGAAATTTATATGTGACTTGGAAACACTGATCGATACTCTTCTTTTGTTGTGCTACAAATTTGCAAGTTTCAAATTAAGTGAAGCTCTTTTCAGAATTATTTTTCTTTTTTTTGGTTAGTCTTGGCTTGTTTGACAAGGTAGGCCATAAAAACATAAATTATTTGGCTTAAGAATTGGACTTGGATTTATATTTAGAGGATCCTAGGTTGTTGTGTGTGTATATCTATAATATAAAACAGAGAGAGAGAGATAGAGGAAATCTTGAGCCCTTCATTTGGCTTGAATATATGTTTTCTTTTATGATGTCGACATACTTTAACATTTATAAAAAAGTGAAACTATTGAGGATACTCTAACTTCAATATGCCAGGTATAGCATGTCTAACTTCTGTTAACAAGATGTAGAATCAACTCGCTTTTAGTTAATGATTGCTTACAAATGTTCTGGTAGTGCTGATACAGTGTGTTACTTGAGTATGCCAGTATCACATATTTAAAAACTTAAGCTTTAATTATGCAGTCAAAACAGAATAAAAAATATTTTAAATAAAAGAACCATTATATGTTGTGAAGTTCTGAACCGGTATCACATACTTAGGTTTGAAGTTCTGAAGTCCCAAATAGAAACTGGGACCCCTTATATGTTGTTCAAGTTGATTTTAAATGCAACTATCTAACAATTATGGTCTACTATTATTTGTTTGTATTGTGATTTTGTCCCTCTCTTATCCTCATATTTTATTTCCTTCCAGGATACCTGCAATAGAAAGAGCAACCAACAAAATCTGGGAACCATTTGCAAGTTCAGTCTCATTGTCTTTGAAAGAAATTTAGTTTCACTTGTATTTTTTAATTCATGTTGTTTCATAATCAATGCTTGAGATATTTGAAACTGTAAACGAATGATATTATTGGGATGTATTTTGAATGGTTGATACATTTTGGTTTTTAATTTAAATGAGAATTTAGACCTTTTAGTTATATATCATGGCATTAGCATATTGCAGGTGCATTGGTAATATAGGTGAACTATAATTTTTTTTTTCTTTTTTTTTCTTTTTTTTTCTTTATCTACAACATTTTAAAAATATTGTATAAATTGGCTAAAAATGTTGTGTGATATACTAAACAACAACGTTTTTATCCAAAAAACGTTGTGGAAGCATACCTTCTACAACGTTTTTTTCCTAAAAAACGTTGTGTATTGTGCTTAACTACAACGTTTTAAAAATGTTGTGTAAGGGTGTCAAATAGACAACACCCTTAACCACGACGTTTTTTCTGATTGAAATCACAATGTTTTTTTCGCGTTGTCTATTTGCTGTTTTGTAGTAGTGGCAGTTGTAATATTAAGTCACATGATTGTACTATTGATTCACATGATAAACTATTAAGGGAGGTGGTGCAAGTTTGATAATACTTGCAGGACTAAATTAAAAATAAAGGAAAAGATGAAGGTATTATACAGTAATATTTCGAGTTCCAAAACGTGCAATTATCGAAACCATATTTTTCTATAAATAAAAGCTCATTCTTCTTTCATTCTCACAAATTCACTAAGACTCACAAGAACAATTATAGAGAGAGAAGCTATAGAGAGAGAATATATAAAGAGAAAGAAGAAGAGAAGTCTACTACTTCACTATTTCAGTATTCAGTCTTCTTCTGAAGTAAGGGATATTATTTGTTGTATTCGTAAGGAGTATTATTTATTTCATATTCTGAAGAGATATTATTTTTCGTATTCGTATGAATATTATTTTTGTTCAATATTCGTAAGGGGTATTATTTCTTTCGTATTCATGAAGAGAGTTATTTTCTTTCAATACTCGTAAGGGTTGTTATTCCATTCTTTATTATTCTGTTGGAATAACCTATCTACACGACTCACCGCGATGTATGATGAAATTCTTTCATTATTCCATTCTTTATTATTCTATTGGAATAACCTGTCTACGTGGACTACCGCATGCATGGTGAAATTCTTTTGTTATTTCATTCTTTATTATTCTGTTAGAATAACCGGTCTACGCGGAGTACCGCATGCATGGTGAAATTCTTCTGTTATTCCATTCTTTATTATTTTGTTGGAATAACCTGTCTATTGTTGCCTCTTTTTTAGTTCTAACAAAAGAGCTCTAACTCATGCAAGTATACATGTGTCAACAAGCAATACTGAGTAAGTCGAGTATCGATCCACAGGAAAAATTGCTAAATTAAATCATTATGCATCAACTCTATCACAAAATTTATATGCTTAAACTAATAATTATGATTGTGATTGAAAATTACCTTAGAATCAAATAATAACTAAAAGAAGAATAATAATGAAATAAATCAAATCTGAAAATAATGGGATCCTAACTTCATTTAATAATTCATCTAATTGCCACAATCAGGCAAGATTGTTCACATATCACAGTAAAGTAGCTAAGAGCACTCATGTAGACATAACCATTTTTCAATGCACTATGACCTACTTACACATCATCTACATGCAATAGACACCATGTAATCATCAATATTACCAAAATCACTATATGTCTATGTGAAATTACAACCATATTGAATTTAAGCACAAGCCCTTATTTAACTCATACGGTGAAACAGTAGATATCTGATTTATAAAATACAAAGCTAAGCAAAACAGCCCCATATACGCATGCTATCATGATTACGATCCATACTCGCATGTTATTTTTCAATTCCATACAAGTAACTAAAACGAATGGTGATCAATCATTCATGCATGCAAATCAACCATGATAGAAATTCCTTATGATATGCAAAACAAAACATGGATAAAAGCAAATGGAGTTTAGTTATGGAGTTTAGTCAAGCATGCAATTAAACTACATATTAAAATCCGTTAGAATCCCATAATGGAGTTTAGTTCATGATTGAACCAAAAGCCATCATGGGATCAAAGCAAAACATGGATAATAAACAGACAATTGAAAGAGAGAGGATACAATCGATCAAACCCAATTGCTGATTATAATCCAATAGTAACGTTCAATTCTGCATTAAAATCTAGCAAAGAAACAATAGTCTTTCACAATGATTGAAAATCCAAAGAAGAAGTAGAAAATATAAAGTTTAAGCTTAGTTCTACCTTAGAACTCTCTCAAAGTGTAAAACCCTAGTTCCAATATGAAAAACACGTAATAACTACTGAATATTACGTCTGGCACCAACCATAATTGTTTTAACAAATTACAACTCTTTAAAATAAGTAAAATAAAATAAAAGCAGATCGTTAGACTTATAAAGATCGCGCGCACGCGCCAAGGCTCTCCTCCTTTTGTATTCTTTCGCGGTAAGCGCATGCGTAAAGTCTGGCTAAACCGAGTGATCACGCGGGCGCGCGAGTATTAACTTGTGTAGCCGCACAACTTCTGTAGTTTGGATTCTGGTTCTGCTGCTGCTACTGCTTTGTCCTGCTACCATTGCATCTTTGTCTTATCACTCTTCCTTCATCCATTCTCAGTTGCATATTTCCACTTGTTCCTTGCGTCATGCGTCCATTAGCCTTATGCCATCTAACATCACCAAATCATGCCATATCCTGCACTTTTGCACCAAAGGGAGTTCTAAGTACATGCAATGCAAAATAACAAAAATGTAACTAAAAACACACTAAAATGTACTTAAGATAGGTGTAGTTCGCGTGAATTGATATCCGATAAGTAGGTATAAAACCCACTTATCAAATACCCCCAAACTTGAACTGTTACTTGCCCTCAAGCAATGCATACACATAAAACAATGAAAATGCAACTACATGTTATGCAACTAAATCGTGATGCAAACGAGTCTCACATTGTTCCAGCCATAACAGATTTTTAGTCCAAAATGCCTCAGCGAATTATCCAGATTCAAGAATACAAATTCAAACTGAACTATAAGCATAATATCATACACTCAGATAATTCTCATATGCTATAGAGATGCTGTGTGTGTGTGTTGTGTTCACTAAAACTTGATTTAAGCAAAGAATACACATGCTAAACTGCTCACAACAGAAAATTATAGTCTAAATCAAGACTCATGTATACTTATGCAACAAAGACTGTTTCAACATATCAAAGCAAACTAAGGTTCAACAATGGGTTAAACTGCTTTATTGCTACTCACGAGGGCGATTTTCGCTCTTTCCCGCGATGTTTATTGCTATATATTTTTTTTTCACATGACTGTGCAATGCCTTATTCCATTAGGCAACACTGCTACCCCTTAGGGTGCTAGGTGTTATGACACCCCTACGGGCGTACTTACTCAAGTAGCCAGGGCCCCGAAATAAGACTAGCCACGTTATTGCTATTTGTTTTTTTTTTGTTTTATACATAGCATACCCATGTTTTCACAAAGTTTGAATATCAATGTTTTATACAGTCTAAGTTCACTTTCCACATATTTCTCTTTTTTAAAACTACATTTTCTATCGAGCAATGCAACACATAATTCTTATACCTACAAGTGATTGTGAACACGGCAGTGCAAACCGAAAGCATCTAAACAGCAACATGAATTTCATCATGTAAAACATTATAACTAGGTTCATGTTATCCAAAATACTCAAAAATCCTTCAAAAGTAACTATCATCATCGGCTAGACAAAATTTCCATAAAGCTAGAACTGTGAGACATGCAAACTAAAAATATACTGACACAAGTAATAATGACTAAAAACTAAAAAATAAATAAAAAAATTCAACAGATTTTATCTAACACATAAACATGCAAACTTTTAAACTAAACATGAAACTTTAAACTAAATATTCAAATACTAAACTAACATGCAGATACTACGTGCAACTATACTACTACCCCAATACCCCCAAACTTAAAATATTCAATGTCCCAATGAATGAAGGTAAAGAGTTAAAGAACACTCCCTTAATGATCAGCTGCACCACCCTTTGTGGGTGGTGAATCTGGTGGTGGATATGGCACTGCTGTTCCAAATTGAGGCCACTCTAGCATCGTTCCATGCTGCGCAAACGCCTCTGCAAGTGACCTTGTCAATCCCGTTGCAAACGCTGCAAAGTTATCGTACATGGCGTCGACCTTGCGCTCCAACCTGCTGAGCTATCGATCACCAGGAACAGTTGTAGCTTGGGTTGACGGGCCTGCCACATCTGTCTGAGATGGCTACTATGGTGGCTCTGGGAATGTGGGATGAATGATAAAACCTAATCCTCTCGGATGCGGTACACCTCTTGCCCAATCCTCGAATTTAGCGATGGTAGCGTGGGTGATATCCTGGTTTGGGTTTTGCATTTGTTCATTGTCTCAGTGGCAGCCCTGATGAGCACACAGCATAGCTGCAACTGATACGTATGGAATGCTCCCTATAGTGCTTCCCAGCAGATACTGCAACATATTTTGATGGATAAGATGGCCCACATTAATGTATTTATCGGTGATTATGCCCCACGGAATAATTGCCCTTTCCACTATGATCTCATGCTGATGAGACAAAGGAACTAGCTTGGCACATATGAACAGATTCCACACCTTTGCATATCGATTCAGGGTGGTGGCTGGGAATATGCGAGGTTGATTCGTGCCGACTTTGTACGTCCACTTTGTGCCTGGTATGCACAATTCAGCAATAACCAATTCCAAGTCCGTTTCCATATGTGCACCTGCTACCCAATTAGCAGACCCAGTCGGTGGTGTATCAGTAATTCTGAAAATGGCTCTAATGGCGGGTGGTCTGAAATCCACTTGAATGTCGTGCACCACTGATAACCCACTCATCGTCGCCTTTGCATTTGCATAGAATTCTCTGACAATACCCATTGGGGCAGGCATGGACGTGGCAGTCAATCCAAGCCATCCTCTTTCGCGAATCATGTCACATAGCTGACCATCTTGCCCTTCAGGTTTGAAACCCCTCTCCTTCACAAACGTTTTTGCCACGATTCTATAATATTCCATTTAGGTGTCTAAATCGACGAACTTGGTGTGATCTACAACATCCTCCCCTTGACTGCTAGAGGGGGATGATGATGAAGAAGAAGATCGTGCTCTCTTTGGATCCATTGTTTTGAATGTGGAAAATGAAGATTTTCTTGCCTGATAGAGATTTCTGACCGGTTTGAATAACCCCCAAACTGATTGCTACACAACTCGATTGGAAACCCTAGTTTTATATTGCACTTATGAAACGTGGGAGTAATCGTGGGTGTAAATACTGACGCGATAATCACGTGGTGGAGATGATAGTTAGGCTCAATTTGTAAGTGCCGAGAGGTGGGGAGACATGTCTGTTGAGGAGAGCAAGAGAATACGCCTCTGTGTGATTTCAAATGAGAGACTCAATGAACCCCAACACGTTTTTAAAACTAAAAATTTTTCACTACCCGGTGTCGCGCGCGGCCGCGCGGCTTATCAAAGGGAATAATGCGCGGGCGCGCAAGTGGCATTCTTGGTCTGGCATGTATAACGTGCGGGCGCGTGGTCTTGGTTGTTATCTTTCTTGGCTACCGCACGACCTGCCTCCCTCAGATCGCTAACTTTCATCTCCAGTATTGCAGATCCTTGTTGAATTTAGTCCAGGATACCTACATAGACATGAATACATACTGTTAAGATATGAATTACTGAGTAAGCAGGAATGACCAAGTAAACTCTATACTACATCTAACACCTCTCAATGCAAATTCAGCTACACACTCAATTATGCAAAACACAATAATCTGTCACACTGAAAATGAAGATGAACTAATAACAACAACCCAAACTAAATAAATAAAAAGACAATAAAGGTAGAAATAATGGGTTGCCTCCCATCAAGCGCTAAGTTATAGTTAATTAGCTTGACTGTCTCTGAATCTCATGTTGAAGAAAGAATTGAGGTGACTTTCTATCAGTCCACCTCACCACCAAAATAGTGCTTCAATCTCTGTCCATTCACCTTAAAAGGCTTGTCCGAAAACTTGTCAAATACTTCAATTGCACCATGCGAAAATATAGTCTTCACTGTAAATGGCCCTGACCATCTCGATTTTAGCTTCCCGAGAAAATGGTTAAGTCTGGAGTTATAAAGCAAAACCCTTTGTCCCGGTTCGAATGTTCTACCAATGATCTTTCGGTCATGCCATTTCTTCACCTTCTCCTTGTATAGCTTTAAATACTCATATGCCTGTAATCTGAATTCATCGAACTCATTGAGTTGGAGTAAGCATTTCTCCCCTGTAGCTTTCAAATCAAAATTGAGCTTCCGAATCGCCTAATATGCCTTATGCTCTAACTCCATAGGAAGATGACAGGCTTTTCCATACACAAGCTAAAAAGGTGACATGCCCAACGAAGTTTTGTATGCAGTCCTATAGGCCCATACTGCATCATCCAACTTTAACGACCAATCCTTCCTCGTGGGATTCACAACCTTTTCAAGGATTCTTTTTACTTCTCGATTCAACACTTCAGCTTGGCCATTCATTTGTGGGTGATAGGCTGTAGTAATGCGATGGTTCACCCCATACTTGGCCAACAAAGCTATAAACTGCCTATTGCAGAAATGACTGCCTTCATCACTAATGATGGTCCTAGGAGTCCCAAACCTAGAGAAAATACTCCTGTGTAAAAACCTGAGGACTACCTAGGCATCATTTGTCGGAAGAGCTGCCACTTCTACCCATTTTGAGACATAATCCACTGCGAGCAAGATGTAGAGATTTCCGCAGGAAGAAACAAAAGGTCCCATAAAATTAATCCCCCACACATCAAAAATTTCTACTTCGAGTATCGTATTTAACGACATTTCATTTCTTTTTGAGATGCTCCCCACTCTCTGACATCTATTGCACCGCTGGACGAAACTATAAGCATCATTGAAAATTATCGGCCAGTAGAATCCTACTTGTAGCACTCAAGCCGCTGTTCTTTCTCCTCCATAGTGACCACCATACACCGAAGAATGGCAATCCTATAAAATTCCCTTGGTCTCGCTATACGGGATACACCTTCTTATCATTTGATCAACACGTTGTTTAAACAAATAAGGCTCATCCCATATGTACCATTTGACATCATGCAGGAATTTCTTCTTTTGATAATCACCAAGTCAGGAGGTACCATCTTACTCACCAAGAACTTCGTGTAGTCTGCAAACCATGGCACTTCCCCTTTCACCACAAACAACTGCTCATCTGGAAAGGATTCATTGATTAAAACATTGTCGTCTGCCTCCCTTTCCAGATTCTCAAGTCGAGATAACCACTTGGTTTTCAGTGCCCTTTCTGTCCTTGATCTCCAAATCAAATTCCTACAGTAATAAAATCCATCTGATCAACTAGGGCTTTGCATCCTTCTTTTCCACTAAATGACGAATTGCCGCGTGATCCGTATACACTATCACCTTTGTGCCAATCCGATATGCTCGAAATTTATCAAAGGCGTACACCACCAACGCTAATAACTCTTTTTACGTGGTGGTGTAGTTAAACTGCAGGCGTCTGTAAGCGGTCTCTTGCGGCATAATAAATCACATGCAACATCTTCTTTCCTCTCGCCCAAAAAGCACCCCTACGACGTAATCATCGGCATCACACATCACCGAATGGTAAATCAATAACTGTGCGGTAATCTTTGGTGTCAAGTTAGTTTCCTTTAAGTGCTCAAATACCGACACACAAGCCTCATCAAAATTAAACTGTGCATCCTTCTCCAATAAACTGCATAGGGGTTTAGTTATCTTGGAGAAGTCCTTGATGAATCTGCGGTAAAAACCTGCATGTCCCAGAAAATTGCGAACACCTTTTACTGAAGTATGTGGTAGAAAGTTCTCAATAGTTTCCAGCTTCGCCCTATCCACCTCGAGTCCCTTCTTCAAAACTTTGTGTCCCAGTATGATTCCTTCTTGTACCATAAAATGGCACTTTACCCAGTTCAGCACTAAATTTGTCTCAACACACCTCTTCAAAACCATCACCAAATTCTCAAAGCATAGATAAAATGAGTCCCCAAAGACTGAGAAGTCATCCATAAATACTTCCACATTCTGCTCCATCATGACTGAAAATATAGCCATCATGCATCTCTGAAAGGTGGCTGGAGCGTTGCACAACCTGAAAGACATCCTTCTGAGAGCAAAAGTGCCATATGGACATGTGAAGGTAGTCTTTTCCTGGTCTTCCAGAGCTATCATAATCTTATTGTAGCCTGAATAACCGTCCAGAAGGCAATAA
Organism: Panax quinquefolius; assembly: GCA_020205615.1. NCBI lineage: Eukaryota > Viridiplantae > Streptophyta > Magnoliopsida > Apiales > Araliaceae > Panax > Panax quinquefolius. Next base: position 99,643,615 of record CM035169.1, read on the forward strand.
TACTTATGACCTGCTAATCTGTCCAATATTTGATCAATGAATGGTAGTGGGAAATGATCTTCCTCGTAGCTTTGTTGAGCCTGCGGTAGTCCATGAAGATTCTCCACCCCGTCACTGTTCGTGTAGGAATTAACTTGTTATTCTCATTAGTCACTACGATCATGCCACCCTTTTTTGGTACACACTGCACTGGGCTCACCCATGAGCTGTCTGAAATCGGATAGATTATGCCTGCATCCAGCCATTTTAATACCTCTTTCTTGGCCACTTCTTTCATTATCGGATTAAGCCTTCTTTGTTGTTCCACCGACGGCTTACTGTCATCTTCTAACAGGATCTTATGCATACAAAAAGAAGGGCTGATCCCTTTGATATCTGCTATGGTCCATCCAATAGCTGATTTGAAGTCTCTATGCACTCTTAGCAATTTTTCTTCCAGAAAAGATGTTTAGTGCAGAAGAAATAATCACAGTTAGCTTTGAATCTTTAAAAATGCGTACCTAAGATGATCCGGAAGTGGTTTCAATTCAAGTTCTGGAGGTGTTTCAAGAGATGGCTTTAATTTTATCGATGTCTTTCCAGCTTTTGTTAATGGCTCGACAGGTGTTCTGAATTTTCTGAATTGTGGAGTGGTATCTAGATATTGCACAAGTTCGTTAAGTTCGTCGTCCTCCAAATCTGAATTTTTAGCAATGATATTTCCCAAAGGTTCATAATCCACTAGACTCTGTACTTCATCATTTAGAACCTGATCCATCAAATCAACCCGAAAGCATTCTTCTTCATCTGTTGGGAACTTCATTGCCTTAAAGACGTTAAAAGTAACCTCCTGATCATGTACACGTGTAGTGAGTTCTCCTTTTCGCACGTCTATCAAAGTTCTTCCTGTGGCTAAGATTGGTCTCCCCAGTATGATTGGTATACTCTTGTCTTCCTCATAATCTAAGATAATGAAGTCAGCTAGAAAGATAAATTTGTAAACTTTCACCAATACATCCTCAACTATGCCTTGTGGATATGTGATGGATCTGTCAGCTAGCTGCAAAGAAATGTTTGTCTGCTTTGGAGCCGGTAATCCCAACTGATTGAATACTGACAAGGGCATCAAATTGATACTTGCCCCGAGATCACATAAACTCTTATTGAAACTCATCTTCCCGATCGTGCATGAAATTGTGAAACTGCCCGGATCCTTCAGCTTTGGAGGTAATTTCATACCAAGCATCAGACCGCATTCCTCTGCCAAGGCCACTGTTTCAAACTCGTCTAATCTCCTCTTCCTTGACAATATACCCTTCATGAACTTTGCATAACTTGGCATCTGTTCCAATGCCTCAGCGAAAGGTATGTTGATTTGCAGCTTTTTAAATACCTCCAAGAACTTACTGAACTGTTTATCTTCCCTCTGTTTATTCAGTCTCTGGGGATACGGAACCTAAGGGTGAACTATTGGTATTGTATCCTTTGGATTCTCATCTGAACTTGCTTTATCCTTCTCTCCTCGCTGCGACTCAGATTTCTCAAGAATTTCTTCCTACTCACCAATCGCTCGCTTTCGCGTTGTTGCGGCCTCCTCAAGATAACAAAGTGGTAGCGCGACTCTCAATTTCTCGTAGTCTTTTCCTGCACCTCAATGTGATCGCCGACAATCGCTCCTTCCCGCCTCTTCTAGGATTTGCCATCAGACATTTGGCAATGAACCCCGGGGCTGTTGTTAAGCATGCTCGCCATTTGCCCCATCCGAAGTTTCTAGATTTTTAATAGCCATCGCTTGGCTTTTTAATCATGACCTCCGTGTTTGCCATGTACTTCATCATCATCTCCTCCATTTCTGATTTCTTTTCTTGCCGAGGGTACCTGGAGTATGATGTTGTTATTCTTGAGAAAATCTCACTAAAAGGTGGTCTAGAGTAAACCGCGTCGTCATACTGGTACGTGATCAAACCGATTAGTCGGTCAAACCGATTCTCACGATTTCTTGATTATTAGACCAACTGAAGTTTGGATGATTACGGTTGTTGGGGTTGTATGTGTTTTGAAACTGACCTTGGTCTTTTGTGTAATTGCTCACATACTGTACCGACTCTGAGCTTATAGCACATTGATATGTCGAATGTGACCGCACACAGATCTCATAAACAAATGCAACTGTCTTCGCCTCACCCTCTATTAATGTATCTATTTTCTTCGCCATGGCTGCCATCTGTGCTGACAACTGCGTGATAGCATCCACTTCCAACAAACCTGCAACTTTGGGCTGTGGTATCCGAGATGTAGGATTTTGAAAATCATTTGCTGCCATTGTTTCAATAAGGTTATAGGCCTCCTCATAACTCTTTGCCCATAATGCTCCTTATGCAACTGCATCTACAATCGGCCCAGACTGCCATCCCAATCCATTATAGAATGTGTTGATCACCATCCAATCTGGCATACCATGGTGCGGACACTTCCGTAGCATCTCTTTGTATCTCTCCCATGCTTCGTATAAGGATTCACCCTGCTGTTGCTCAAACTGAGAGATTACTGTCCTCATTTTCGCAGTCTTAGCCATTGGGAAAAACTTGGCTAAGAACTTCTGTGTTAAGTCCTCCCATATAGTTATAGATTGTGAGGTGATAAGCAGGTTTTATACCTACTTGTCCAGTATCTATTACTTGAATTATTTGCTTAATCTCATGTTTCGTAGTTACTTTTCATACATTTTATGTTATTTTGTAGGCGATGACACGACATTGGCATGAGGAAAGCAAGGAAAAGCAATTCAAACATCTTTTGGACTAAAATATGCAAGCAAATACAAGGAGGGATGAATGAAGGACTTTTAACACCAAGTTGGATTCATGTTCTTGGCTTGGAACTTGGATTTTATGGTATCTCTACTTCTTAGCTTTTTGGAACATCTTGAATCGTCTCAATCGGAGTTCGGATGTGAAAGTTATGGCCTTTTTATCAACGAAGGTCAAAGCTAAGAGTTGTCATGCTTGCCATTTACACAGCATCTACTCCAAGCTCGATTTCCGCCTTTCTCCAGCTCGAATCTGTCAATTGTTAAAGAATGCAAGTTATAGATCTCGTCGATATCTTCGATTTGATAGGTGGTAGGACCCGTAACTCCAAGCGGATCAAAGGTTATGCGTGTTTTACCAAAAGACGTCGCAAAGCAGTAAAATGGTATATGTGGACAGCGCTAGGGGGCGCTTAGGCCACCGTAAATGTCGCCACTCGAGTGCGGACCGTGCCTGTAATGGCTTGGGGATTTGGCGGAAGCTTAGGCTAGCGGGGAAAAGAGTTGTTTTGGGTTATTTGGTGTCCAATTTGAGCTAGAATAGGATTCTTAGTTGCCTAACTTGCTAGGGTGTCCATTAGAACTCTAAATACTGGAGTTTAACTTGGATTGGGAGGCTAGTTCTAAGACTCCATTAAAACCTTCTTGGGATAGATTTCTATTAACTTAATTTTTTACTTTCTTTCTTAGATTAGGAACCCTAGATTAGATTAGAATGGGAGATTGAGGCAACTTGGACATTATCAAGATCAAGAGCAGGAGCTTGAGGAAGATGGAGATTTCTTCGACAATGATTTATTCTTTACTCTACTCTTATTTTTATCTTTTAATGTTATTTCAAGTGTGGATTCTTAGTTTTAATTCAATAATCATGAACTAATTCTTTGTTTGAGATTACAATGGATCTTATTGTGTAGTTTATTTTAATATGCTTCGCTATCGATTATTATGTTCTATTATGAGGATTGTCTATTGTGATTTTGACTTAATTATTTAATTGTCTAGCTAACAATTACCGTGATAATCTATATGAACTCGAGAGATGAAGTATTGATTTAGATCTTATCATGATAGCATGTGTTTGTGATTTCTGCATAGATGGAATTCATGATTCGTGTTTAGGATAGAGATATGCTTTTACGCCATATGTAATCTTATAGAGAACTTGTGCTTTAAATCCTTTTTAGTTGTAATTCACATAGAGATATAGTGGATTAGTTAATTAGGGTGTCTTTTGCTTAATTCTATCATCTGTGGATTTAAGTGAGTATGGGTATTATGCATCGAGAGATGGTTTTATCTTCTTTAGTGTTCTTGATTAACAATTAATGATAGAGAATAATTGATGAGAAGTGTGTTAACTTAAATGAAGCAATAAGTGAAGTTGTGATCTTAAATCTCCGTAATCTTAATTTAACTAGTGGTAATTAGAATTAGTTTAATTATAAATTGAAATTTATTCGTTTAAATAAGATTGAGTTGGTTACGGGTTAGTACTTGGTAATTTTTATTAAATAATTCCTCATGGGAACGATACTCTACTTTCACTTTATTACTTGTTGACCACGTATACTTGCGTGTTGTGCGTCATTATATTTTACCCAACAAGTTTTTGGCGCCGTTGCCGGGGAATTAGTTTAATATTTTTTACCAATATTAATTTCAATCAAATTAGTCTTAATTTAAACATTTTTATTTTTATTTTTAATTCTCTTCCTGTATTACTCTCTTCTCCGGTACCATGGATGACTTTGCGTATCAATGGCCATACACGAACATGACTCAACCAAGGGAAACGGGGATTGATAAACTTAATGTATTTTCTGCAATGTCAGCACAGATTGAAGAACTTTCGAGGAAGTTGGATGTTGTCGCAGCCCAATGTAATCGAAGGATAGCAGTTACTTGCAATTATTGTGCTAGTAATCATTCGAGTAATCGATGCACCGTTAGTTTTGGGCCAGGACAACATGGTGGTGAATACCTCAACGATTATACATATGCTAATTATCATCAAGTTTGAGGGTATCACCCGGATTCTTCATGGAGCTACAACTATCAAGACCAATACTCTACTCCAAATCCAACATACACGCCGGAATTCTGATATCAACCTCCATTAAAAGAAGAAAAGTTAAGGTTGGAGGAATTGTTGTCCAAGTTCATAGCATCAAATGAGGAGAGGAGGATTAATCAAGAGCGGTTAATTCAGAATCAAGAGATATCAAGGCAAAATCTGCAGAACCAGGTGGATCAAATACTCAAAGCCTTGAACAACTATCCTCAAAATAATTGGTGTTATGACGAGGATTCCGAGATTAATGAAGTGCCCGAGCCAAATCTACAACTGGATGAGCCACGAGATGTTGAAAAAGAGGAGACACGTGGGGAAAATGAAAACAAGGTCGGTAAAGAACTAATTGTGAGAACCAACGATGATGAGCCGATGTTATTTATGCCTCAAGTGCCTTCTCCTCCACAGTTCAAGAATCCGGTTAGATTTGCAAAACCTTGTGCGATTAGTAGTCATGTCATTGGCAATACTCCTTGTGACGTAAAAGCGAGTACAACTTCGAAGCCATTGTGTGATAAGCTGGAGAAGATAGAAGAAGAGATTGTTGTGTCTGACAAGCCGCAATGCCAGAATCTATTCACAGACACAATGGAGAAAATACCTAGATGTTGGACGTTCTTGAATGAAATCATACCAAATCAGAGCATGCTTGGTGACTTTGATGCATTAGCCATCGCAAATGGGAACCTACCAAAAATTATATTTTTTCGATGGATGGAGGGTTCCTCAATTATCGAAGAGGAATTGGATAGTGCTGACCAGACAAAGTCGGGCTTACGATGTTAAAACTAGCGCTACTTGGGAGGCAACCCAAGCTCTAAACCTTTTCTTCCTTATTTATTCTTTATATTTTAGTTTATAGTCTAACTCAAATATTTAGTTTTCAACGAATAATGATTCCATAATGGTATGCTCGCAGGTAAGTCAAGAAAAAGAGAGTCACCAAGAATTGCTTCCCATGTAATGACCAAGGCGCTACACATTGCTCAGATTCAAGTGCTGGCGCGCTAGCACCCCGTAAAACCAATCAGTAAGCTCGTCAATGACCGCGCTACATCGCCGAACCGACAGCGTGAAACGCGCTCATGCACCCTCAACTTCATCGACCGCCAAGCGTGGTCACTACTACACTACTATCTCTATGGCTGCGGCGCTACGATTCAGAATCCACTGCTTGCCTAGCGCGGGGTGCGCTATTCATCGCCTACACATAGCGCGGACCGCGCTACTCGGGACTATCAGATACTGAACAGATGTAGCGACGCGTTCTAGACTGATCCAAGCCACATCTCCTCATTACAAGCAAACTCTCCACTTCTCCTACACCCATTACACTTCCAATACTCCACAACCCCTATTACACCATCCTTACCTCTCCTTCTCCTTTTCAACTTCCATTCTCATTAAACCCATCCATCCCCAATTTCCAATCCACGTTGGTTTTCAATTTTTGCGCCGCTCGAAAATCCCAGGCGTTAAAAGTGGTTTAATTGCAATGTTAGTCAAGTCCAACTCAAGCGTGATTCTCGATTTATTCCAATGTGTCTGGCCTATTCTTCAGACTTAGCAGACAAGGAGGAAAATGTTGTATTTTCAGGGAAGTCCTCTCTTTTAATTTTTCTTATCTTAGCCATTGAGGACAATGTTTGTTTTAGGTTTAGGGGCATTTTAGTGTCGTATTGCATATAGTTAGTTACATTATAGTTCATATAGTTACATTTAGTTTTTGCATTCAGTTTCTTAAAAAAAAGATAAAAAATTTGAAAATTTGAAAAATTAGTAGTTAGTTTACTATGTTTATATAGCATTTAGTACATCTTGCATGAGTCCAGTTGTTTGATATTTACAGTTTGTTTTGGTCAATGATGAGATTGGAATTGGGTAGACAAGTATAGTACTGACTATTAGAGCTTTGATGTGATTTCTGGTTATGAATTGAGTTTTTTTTCTATTTGAAACTGGTATAATAAGGATAACACAGTAAGAATAACTTGTTAATTGATTGAGTTTAAATTGATACATAATGGGGCTCTAGAGGATAATGCTAGTTTAAATAAGAGAATGATAAGGATAGGCAATGAAGGCAAAAAATTAGGCAAGAACCTAAGTTTGGGGGGAAAAGTGGGGTATATAAGCTTCTAAGAAAAAAAAAAGAAAAAAAAAGAAGAAAAGATATTGAGTTGAATAAATTGAGTCCTGTGGTGGGTGGAGAAGAAGCGTGAAATGCACTCCCCATAAACACATGTGTGAGATGGAGCGTAAAACGCACTCACTAAAAAAAAGAAATAAAACAGGAAATAAGAGCAAAAAAGCCCCTGTAGATGAAAAATGAAGCATAAATACCCCATGTTGACCCTTGATATTGGTAATTGTTTAATTTTAGTTGGATCTAGCTTGTTTTTGGATTTCTTGAGTTTACACTGTATGATGCCTTCGAAGAGACTTGTTAAGTGTTAAATTTGATTTTATATCGGTTAACATTGTTGTGAAGCACACACGCACTATATTAGTGATAACAGTCTAAGATTTGATGATTGATTGAGAAGTTTTTGATTTGTTTTGATATGATGTATTATCATGTTTACTTGATTTCTCTAAGGCCGATTGAATAGACTTATTTCTGTCATTACTGCTGGATTCGTAGGCATGTAGATTAGTTGCATTGCATAGCATTGTTGTTTTGTGTTTTTGCTTGAGGACAAGCAAATGTTTAAGTTTGGGGGTATTTGATAAGTATGTTTTATACCTACTTGTCCGGTATCTATTACTTGAATTATTTGCTTAATCTCATGTTTCGTAGTTACTTTTCATACATTTTATGTTATTTTGTAGGCGATGACACGACACTGGCATGAGGAAAGCAAGGAAAAGCAATTCAAACATCTTTTGGACTAAAATACGCAAGCAAATACAAGGAGGGATGAATGAAGGACTTTTAACACCAAGTTGGATGCATGTTCTTGGCTTGGAACTTGGATTTTATGGTAGCTCTACTTCTTAGCTTTCCGGAACATCATTAATCGTCTCAATCGGAGTTCGGATGCGAAAGTTATGGCCTTTTTATCAACGAAGATCAAAGCTAAGAGTTGTCATGCTTGCCATTTACATAGCATCTACTTCAAGCTCAATTTCCGCCTTTCTCTAGCTCGAATCTGTCAATTGTTAAAGAATGAAAGTTATAGATCTTGTTGATATCTTTGATTTGATAGGTAGCAGGACCCGTAACTCCAAGCAGATCAAAGGTTATGTTTGTTTTACCAAAGGACGTTAAAAGAGAAAATAGAAGCATGATGGACGGTATGGGGGGCTGCTAGGCTTAGGCCACTAGAAACGCTGCCACTAGAGTGCGGACCACGCCCAGAATGGGTTGGGGACGGTGCGGGGCGCGCTAGGCGGCGGGAAAAGAGTTGTTTTGGGTTATTTGGTGTCCAATTTGAGCTAGAATAAGATTCTTAGTTACCTAACTTGCTAGGGTGTCCATTAGAACTCTAAATACTAGAGTTTAACTTCGATTGGGAGGCTAGTTCTAAGACTCCATTAAATTCTTCTTGGGATAGATTTCTATTAACTTAATTCTTTACTTTCTTTCTTAGATTAGGAACCCTAGATTAGATTAGAATGGGAGATTGAAGCAACTTGGACACCATTGAAGATCAAGAGCAGGAGCTTGAGGAAGATGGAGATTTGCTGACAACAAATTTATTCTTTACTCTACTCTTATTTTTATCTTTTAATGTTATTTCAAGTGTGAATTCTTAGTTTTAATTCAATAATCATGAACTAATTCTTTGTTTGAGATTACAATGGATCTTATTGTGTAGTTTATTTTAATATGCTTCGCTATCGATTATTATGTTCTATTATGAGGATTGTCTATTGTGATTTTGACTTAATTGTTTAATTGTCTAGCTAACAATTACTGTGATAATCTATATGAACTCGAGAGATGAAGTATTGATTTAGATCTTATCATGATAGCATGTGTTTGTGATTTCTGCATAGATGGAATTCATGATTCGTGTTTAGGATAGAGATATGCCTTTACGCTATATGTAATCTTATAGAGAACTTGTGCTTGAATTCTTTTTTAATTGTAATTCATATAGAGATATTGTGAGACCCCGAATTTTATGAAATAAAAGTATTCAATTTTTCTATTTTGGTAAATAGTTAAATTGATAAAAGTATAAAGTTAAGGGTAATATGTGAATTTTTTTTTTGGCAAAGTAAGCAAGTTGATATAAAATATTCTTTTTGTCGGGGAATGTCCGTACGACGTTACAATCATTGGTGGACCCCGCAACGGAATTATTATCGGATGAAAAAAATGATAAAAATATTTTTATGAGAATAACGGCAAAAGTTTTACCTTTAAAACTGTTGAACTACTCGGTAGTAAAAGTACAGTAATACGCGTGGTTGCATAGTAGCACACGATATTGATTATTGATGTTTACGTGATAAGTCACTCAATTTTGTTTTATTGGTATTATTAATGTAATAAAAGCAGAATACTTTTATAAAGTTATTCTATAAATAGAATATATTATATTCTATTATGCATAGTGTTGCATAATTGTCTCGATAGTGTTTTGTATATTAAAATCTTTTTTATATAAAATGTAATACTTTTATAAAGTTATCTATTTTATTAGACAATAATTAGAATATATTATATTTTATTATGCATAGTGTTTGCATAGTGTCTGCATAGTGTTTGCATAGTAAAATCTTTTATAAAGTTATTCGTTTTATTAGATTATAAATAGAATATATTATATTTTATTTAAAAGATTTTGCTTTAAATATGGACCGTCAGATTAAAGTAAATCAATCTGGACCGTTCATGAGTTAGTTACTATTCAGTCCATTTTTCTATAAATAGAAGCTCATTCATTCATTATTTCTTACGAATTCACTGAAACTCTAGATAGAGAAACTATAGAGAGAGTTCTTCTTCTATAATCTTGAGCGTATTTCTTTAGAGTTTAAGAAAGTTTTGAGCGTAGTGCAAGTTTTCTTCAAGTATATTCCCGCCCTACCAGTTGGAATACTTTTCTTTTTAAGGTAGGGGATATAATTGTTGTACTCGTAAAGGATATTATTATTATTTATTATTATGTTGGAATAACCTGTTTATGCGAAGTACCGCATACATGGTGAAATTCTTCTAATATTCCGGTCTTTATTATTCTGTCAAAATATCATGTTTGTGCGTTTACGCCGGACCTGGTTCCATTATTTATTATTCTGTCGGAATATCCTGTCTGTGCGTTTAAGCCGGATCTGGTTCCATTATTTATTATTCTGTCGGAATATCATGTCTGTGCGTTTACGCCGGACCTGGTTCCATTATTTCTTATTCTGGTTGGAATAACCTGTCGGTGCAGTCTATTGCACGCATGGTGAATCCTTCTGTTATTTCATTCTTTATTATTCTATTGGAATACGCTTTCTATGTGGATTACCACATGCGTGGTGAATGATCCTTCGTATTCATACGAATAGTATTTTCATTAAAAAGGGGTTTCTCCAAGGGGCAGATTCGTAATTTTTCTGACCCTCAAAACTTTTGAAAAAATTTAAAATGCCAATTTGATGCGTTTTCTAAATTGTGTCGAAATATGGCGATTTTTGGATGTATAGATTAAGAGTTATGGATATTATGGGAAAAGACTATTTTAAAAGTAAACCCTTATAACTCCTTGTGGTTAACTCCAAAATTGGTGAAATTTTTATTAAGAGTACATGTATATAACAGGAGTATACCCTGTAAATTTCAGAATTTTTGGACAAAAGTACAATTTATGATAAATGTATAAATATTTGATAGGTTCAAGATGGGACTATATGTGTTCTGAGAAAAATATATGTTCAAGATGGGACTATATTCTGCTAAATCCCAGAAAAGAAATATTTTTGGGACTGATTTGGTATTTTTCATGAAAATGAACTAGTTATGAGTAAATGAATTAAATATGTTATGTGAAGTAATAAAATAGAAAAATAGGATTTTATGGCTTGAGAATCCTATATAGGGTATATGCAGATTTTTGATGAGGGATTTGATCATTGATTATGAAATCTTATGAGTATGGCATTTTTGAATGATTAAATGCATTATTTGATAAAGTGTAAACAATTGAAATAAATTGTTTATAAGTTTAAGAAATGATTAAAATATTGTTATAATATTAATGATATTAGATTATGAGATTATTAAGTGATTGATAACATTTGGTTATTATTGAAATTTGGATAAATTGTATTATAAATGTTTAATATTTATCATTTATCTCATTTGATTGATTCTTATATCATTGTCATCATCCTCATGATTATATTGTATTGAAAGTCATCTTTGGCAGTAGTGTAGATGGACTTGGTATGATTATGACCGAGGATTATTCTGTATAGTCATAATTCGTAATGTTACAAATGATGTGGAAAAAGTCCTCATCGTCTCCGTAGTGCATTGATGGGACGCTTTTGGTATGATTATGGCTATGGATTCTCTTCGGCCAAGGGTGCAAAGAGGAATTGTTTTATAGCATGATCAGGACCGTTGATAAAAACACGATTATCTTTGGCCCGTGGTGCATGGATAATTTGTGGTTGTGATACTAATGAAAAAGTCCTCATTGGCCCGTAGTGCATTGATGGACAGTTTTTGGTATGATTATGGCTATAGATTCTCTTCGGCCAAAGGTGCGAAGATGAATTGTTTTATGGCATGATCAGGATCGTTGATGAAAACACGATTATCTTTGGCCCGTAGTGCATGGATAATTCGTGGTCGTGATACTAAAGAATATCCTTGGCCTGTAGTGCAGGGATGATTCGATGATGTGGATTATTTATTGAGCTGAGTCTCAGCAATGAAATATTAATTAATGGATGTGATAATAATGAATATCTTTGGCCGTAGTGCAAAGATGATTTAATGATTACGAGCATGAATTGTGATTTGGTATAACCATGATTTTTGATGTTTCAGGTGAAGATATGTGATGAAAATTATCTTCGTCTCCGGAAAGTAAAAGGAATTCGTAATCACAATTATGATTATGAGTTATTCATATGATTGTGGACAAGAATTGTTGATTGATGTTACAGGGATAAAACACTATTGGTGGACTTTTAATATGGAGAAGATAATAGACCTTATGTTCTATTTGACTCTTCTAATGGATTGCTCGTTCTGATGCAACTATGATTGAAAAGTTTTATCATCTACCATATGTTCCAAATCTCTAATTTATTATTGATGAAAGCTATTGATAATTTAATTATCTTTAGTCATGATATTCTTTACTAGGCTAGTTGTGCTCACCCTTTCTACTTCACAATTCCTTTCAGGTAATAAGAGTGTTGCCGTAAGAGTGTTTCCGGGTCGAGTAGGGATAACAGGGGAATAGAACAGTGGTCTCTAGCTGTGAATGTTCTCCCTAAATAGTATAGAAAAGTGTGTTGTATTTTACACAATATTTAGTAGTTATATTTGGTAAATCAAATAGGGTGAGGTGAACCCAACTTTGGAAGGGTGTTTTGCCACTATCATACAAGATGTCTAATGACATACAACCTCGTGTTATCATAAGACAGAGTTGTGCGCATCCACTTGCTGAGTATATCTACGGGCACTACCTATATGATCTTGGAGTTGATTTAAAATATAATATTCACTTGGATACAGTGGAGATAGTTATATGTCAAGAGAAGACTCCCCATCGGAAAGAAGATGATAGTAATCTTCTCGTTTTTCTTTGGGGTCTATTGGGTCAACCAAGGATAATTCTGTGACCATATGATATCTATTATAACCTAGACGCATGGCCTCTCATGTACTAAGGTTTCCTTGAGCACTTCCCAAAGATTTTAATTTGTAACAGTTTTTTACTATACTTTTATGTAAAGTACCATTGTAAGGTTGTGGTCGAGGCACCACGAGAGTTACATACATTTATATTAAAACTCACAGCTTAGCGTCGTGGTTGTATTCTATCTGACATTTCAACAAGTTGTATAAATGAAGTTGTATTTGAATTTTGTACCATGTATCTGGCGACTCAGAATGGGTGATGTATACCTAATTTTGGGGGCGTCACAGATATAATGGATTAGTTAATTAGGGCGTCTTGCTTAATTCTATCATCTGTGGATCTAAGTGAGTATGGGTATTATGCATCGAGAGATGGTTTTATCCTCTTTAGTGTTCTTGATTAACAATTAATGATAGAGAATAATTGATGAGAAGTGTGTTAACTTAAATGAAGCAATAAGTGAAGTTGTGATCTTAAATCTCTGTAATCCTAATTTAACTAGTGGTAATTAGAATTAGTTTAATTATAAATTAAAATTTATTCATTTTAATAAGATTGAGTTGGTTACGGGTTAGTACTTGGTAATTTTTATTAAACAATTCCTCGTGGGAATGATACTCTACTTTCACTTTATTACTTGTTGACCACGTATACTTGCGTGTTGTGCGTAATAATATTTTACCCAACATGAGGGCCCCGAATCCGAGGTCCCGAATCACCACGGATCCGGTTCGATCATTCTATCACTATACAACTATTTGCGGAAGATATAAACATAAATTGTTTACAATAAACTTCCATACTTTTTCCCAAGGTCGAGTAACCTTAACTTAATACACAAGTCATAACTTTTCTAATATATAACATTATTATCAAATTACACTATTACAAAACTAATCGTGGATATTAACTTTAAGCTGACACTGTCTTTAACCTTTCCTTGTATCCAACGCGTTTGTCTTAATCTGCAATGTTTATCATGATATAACAAGGGTGAGCATAAGGATTGCCCATCAAGTTTAAATTCAATAATATAACGATATATCATGATTGAAAGAGTCTGAATAATAAACTGGCTATAATTCAACAATATAATTCTGAACTAACAGGAACAAATTTATGACTGAACAAGTATTATACATGAACAAATATATCTGAACCAACTGATAATGAAGGTGATCAGTGTAAAACCCCAACTTTTTGAATAAAGATGAATTTTCTATGAATATTATTTTTAAATATTATGGAGTGAAATTGATATAATGTTATAGTTGTGGGTAATATTTATAAATTTTGTAAATTACACAAGTTGTTATTCGTACAACGGCACAATCATTGGTGGACCCCACAACGGAATTATTGTCGGATTGAGAAAACAACAAAAATACTTTATGAAAATAATTCATGAAAGTTTTACCGTTAATCGCTGAAACACCCGGTGTTAAAGTATAAAGAATCTGGCGTGGTTGCATAGTAGCACACGGTATTAATTATTGATGCTTACGTGATAAGTCACTCAGTTTTGTTGGTATTATTAATGTAATAATACAAAAAATCTTTTTATATAAAACATAATACTTTTATAAAGTTATTCTATAAATATAATATATTATATTCTATTATGCATAGTGTTCTGCATAGTGTTTTTGCATAGTAAAATCTTTTTATATAAAATGTAATACTTTTATAAAGTTATCATTTTATTAGACAATAATTAGAATATATTATATTTTATTATGCATAGTGTTTGTATAGTAAAATCTTTTATAAAGTTATTCGTTTTATTAGATTATAAATAGAATATATTATATTTTATTTAAAAGATTTTGCTTTAAATATGGGCCGTTAGATTAAAGTAAATCAATCTTGACCGTTCATGAGTTAGTTACTATGTAGTCCATTTTTCTATAAATAGAAGCTCATTCCTTCATTATTTTCTTACGAATTCACTGAAACTCTAGATAGATAAACTATAGAGAGAAAGAAGAAAGTATTCTGCTACTTCACTACTTATATATCCAGTACTCTTCTTCTTAAGGTGGGGAATATTATTTGTTGTACTCATAAGGGGTGTTATTCTTTTGTATTCATGAAGTGAACTTATGTTATTCCATTCTTTATTATTCTGTTGGAATAACCAATATACACGAACTACCCTATACTTGGTGATATTCTTCTAATATTTCGTCTTTATTATTCTGTTGGAATATCCTGTCTGTGCGTTTTACGCCGGACCTGATTCCATCTTTACTATTCTGTTGGAATATCCTGTCTGTGTGTTTTACGCCGGACCTGATTTTGTCTTTATTATTCTGTTGGAATATCCTGTATGTGCATTTTACGCCGGACCGATTTCGTCCTTATTAATATTCGTTGAATAACTCCGCCTTGCCATGGGCACCGTATGCATAGTGATTTCATTGTTATTCCATTCTTTATTATTCTCGTTGAACATCCCGCCGGTAATTTAATTTGACGATTGCACCGTTATTTAGTATTCTGTTGGAATAACTCGCTCTATGGGCACCGCACGCATGGTGATTTCTTTTGTTATTCCATTCTTTATTATACTCGGTTGGTTAAAATTTTGACTTCTATACTCCATGAAATTAGTGGAATATCCTTGATAATTGCACTTCATCCAAAGATCTTTCATGGAAATATTCTTCGAGCATTCTTGAATTTTACTCTACAAAGCAGTGTCATGTTGATAATTTGGACGTTATTGGTTCTTGGACAAATTAATTCTTGAACTTGTTTTATTGAATTCTTATATCATTGTCATCATCCTCAATATTTTTTTGAAAGTCAACTGTGGCCTGTAGTGCATAGATGGACTTGGTATGATTATGACCAGGGATTATTCGGTGTAATCATGACCGTAATGTTACAAATGATGTGGTAAAAGTCCTCATTGGCCTGTAGTGCATTGATGGATGATTGTTGGCATGATCATGACCATTAATGAATACACAAATATTCTTGGCCCGTAGTGCATGGATAATTGTGGTCGTGATACTAAAGAATATCCTTGGCCATAGTGCAGGGGTGATTCGATGATGTGGATTATTTATTAAGCTGAGTCACAGCGATAAAAGTGATGAAAAACCTTTTAAATCATAAAAGATAGTAGAATTAATTCTCTACTTGACTCTTGTAATGGATTATTTGTTCCGCTGTAGTTAAACTCGATGTTTGTTATATTGTATCAGTTTAACACTGTTTAAGGCTAATTATAATTTATTCTGCATTATCTTAGTCATAATATTTCTTACGGGGCTAGTTGAGCTCACCCTTTCTTTCACTGTTCTCTTCAGGAAATGAGAATATAGCTAGAACGAGTCGGGGAACGAAGTGATGGTCCTAGATGGTGCATTAGTAGTTCTCACTATTCTATGAAATAGTGTGATAATAATTGTAATGAGGACTCCTTTTGAGTTTGTATACTCTCTAGTAGACAATATTTGTATTCAAACTCACAGTTTATGTTTTGTCGATTATTATACCTGACGGTTGTATTTGAATTCTGTACCATGTATCTGGCGACTCAAGATGGGTGATGTATACCTAATTTTGGGGGCGTCACAATCAGCCTTTCATACCTGACTTATACATGCACTATGTACAGAGTACAATTCATGGCAACCAGCAATGATTAACCATAAGCTTATCCGAATAAAACAACTCTTAGTAGAGTTAATTAAAACAAACTTGCTTGAACCGTTGATTACTGCTACGCATTTTATATCGCTTTATCCGAAGACCTAATATTAGTAATATAGATCTCCAATATTAGAATAATATCATCACAATATAATACTATTATATATATAGATATACGTAGAATAACCTAAACACATAACACATAATACATAACCCTATCAGTCTACAACACACACAAAACTTAGTATCAAGTCAAACTATTTTTGTCTGACTTGAAACCGACACAAATTTGACATCCCAACGGTCTAGTCTGACAATTCACGAGTTTAAGTTCAATTAAACTCTGTCTAACACTAAACAATTATCTTAGATAATTTTAATAATAGTCAAAAATATTTTTCCAAGTCTCGTAATAATTTTTAAATAATTATTACTATTTATCTTGATTTTTCAATCATTAAAATCGTATCTAAATGAATTAAATACCACATAATTTCTTTATCATTAATATTTATTTATTATCAAATATTAATGAAATACATGTCATAATATTATAATATATCAAAGTATTTTTAATACCTTAAAATTACCTTTATATTGATTTTTAAACAGCTTAAATTCATTATCCGATAATTGCTTTTAATATTAAAATATTAATATTTTCATGACAAAATATCAAAAGTTATATTTTATAACTTAAAATATTGTTATAACACTTAAATCATTTTTATATGATTTATAAATTATTAATTTATTTTTCCTTAATTTATTTAATATATTTATTAAATAAACTAATTATCATTAATATTGATTAATTAATAAAATTCATCCTAAAATATTAAAAGTCACCGAAAATAACTTAAAATATTTTATTATACCATAATATTATTTTTCATATATTTAAATCATTTTTAAATAATTTATTTAATATTATAATTAAATAAATTAAATACCATTTATATTTCAAAAATATTAAATATTTATGAAATAAACTCTAAATAATTAAAAACTATTTTTTCAGACTTTAAAATAATTTTTCGTAATTTATTATGTATTTTTAATAATTAAAAACCATTTAAATTGATTTATTTAATTAAAAATATTAATTTCTGAAAATAAATGTCGTTAAAT
Organism: Panax quinquefolius; assembly: GCA_020205615.1. Classification (NCBI taxonomy): domain Eukaryota; kingdom Viridiplantae; phylum Streptophyta; class Magnoliopsida; order Apiales; family Araliaceae; genus Panax; species Panax quinquefolius. Next base: position 99,661,094 of record CM035169.1, read on the forward strand.
TCCCTATAAATGATGCATCTCGCCGCTATAGGTGTTCTTGGTGTGTTCTTAAGTCGTCCGGATCTTCAAGTCAATTGGACAAGGTAGTGGTTCGAACCGACAATAAATCTCATCAGTAATTGCTTTTCGAGCTTGTTTAAGAATCGATATGGTAGATTTATGTAGCACTAGAATAACAAACCTAGTTCATTACCATAACACATCGATTCCCGAGATACATATAGCATACAAAACGTAGTGTAGAATCATTTTTCATTTTTGGGTTTCTATAAATGAAAACAATCAAGCACATACTTTCCAGCCTTTGAATCTTAGCATTCTGGGTTCAGTTTATGTGATATAATGGTTCGATCGTGTAGATAACATGTCAGTCTACAACTACATAACATTAGGTACTAACAACAACATCACATATGACAGAACAAGGATAGTCAAACTTTGTCAGAAAAATCACGTATGAAGTTTCTGGGTTTTTTCCAGAATTTGAAATCGTGAACGGATGGTCTAGTTTGACCACCAGCTAAGTTAGATCTGATGATGATTTAAATGATCTAAAGCCACATATATGAAGTACACATGACCAGCTACAAACCTATTACAACATATCATCAAAACACTAACACGATTGACAGATCAAAGCGAACGAAACTCTAATCTAGGAATTAATATTCTCATTCCTTATTTCATTAACAAAATTAGGGTTTGGATTCCATATCTGATTTATCTTGCATATACATACCATTATTAATTAAATTAAAATAATTAACTTAGCTAATTTAAATACATTCATATAATAAATTATTTATTATAATAATACTAATAATCATTTCATATATTATTTAAATACTATATAAATTTATTTTCATGGAAAATAAATTCTAAAATCATTTCGACTATAAAATTAATTACTATAAAAATATAGTTTATAATGATTAATAATTCTTTAAACATTTATTTGTAATTATTCAGGAAATAAATAAATTTTTATTTATCACAAATATACATACACATTACCTGGCACATACTCCTAACTTTCAAAATAAAAAAAATTTATATGCAAAATTTCTTATTTATTTATATAGAAAATATCGGGTTATTATAGTTGGTGTTGACAAACTGCAATTTGAAGGCAACAAGATACTGCTCTCCCGAAATAGATACCAAAATTCCTCCAGCTCCGACACCTTCCATGTTTACAGCTCCATCAAAATACATCTTCCATGATTGGGTTGTATTGTCATGATGGTGTTGCTGAATAGTCATTATCCCTTCATTGGGGAAATATGTTTCCAAGGGTTTTAAATCCCCAGCTGGTGCGACGACCAGTTGATCCGCAATTCCTTGACCTTAGATAGACTTTTGAGTGACGTAGATGATGTCAAATGGCTGAAGGATCAACTGCCATTTGGACAGTCGACAATTCAACATATGTTGTTGAACACGTACTTGAGAGGATGCATGCGGGATATAAGATGGGTTGTGTGACTATGGAGATAATGTTGTAATCTCATGGAAGCCTATGCTAAAGTACAACAAGTCTTCTCAATCAAAGTATACTTGTGCTCAATGATGCTGAATCTTTTGCTGAGGTAATAGATAGCTCTTTCTTGGCCTCTATCATCTTTTTGTCCCAGCATACAGCCCATGGCATTGTCATTGATTGACAGGTACATAAGCTTTGACTAGTTGCTCTTTGATGGAAAGGAAGGCTTTTTGACACTCTTCGTTCTATTTCTTGGAGGAGTTCTTCCTTAACAACTTGAAGATAGGTTCACAGGTTGCTGTGACTTGGGAGATGAGTCGGCTGATGAAGTTGATTCTTCCCAAAAATCCCCGTATTTCCCTCTCTATATGAGGCACGGTCATCTCATTAATTGCTTGAATTTTTGCAAGATCTAGCTCAATGCATTTGTGGCTCACTAGGAATCCCAGCAACTTGCCAGACTTGATGCCGAAGGTGCACTTGTCCAAATTTAACTTCAAGTTGTACTTACACAACCAGTTGAAGAGCTTTTTGAGATGGTCTATGTGGTCTTCTTCCCTTCGAGATTTGACAATGATGTGATCCACATAGACATCTATCTCTTTGTGCATTAGATCATGGAAAAGAGCCATCATGGATCGCTAATAGGTAGCTCCGGCATTAATGAGGCCGAATGACAACCGTCTGTAGCAAAAGGTTCCCCAAGGAGTGATGAATGTTGTTTTCTCACGATCCTCTTCAGCAACCATGATTTGGTGATACCCAACAAAGCAGTCAACAAAGGAGTACATGCCATACTGAGCTGTATTGTCAATGAATATGTGGATGAATGGTATGGGAAAGTTATCTTTGAGACAAGCTTTGTTCAAATCCCTATAATCCACGCATACTTTCATCTTCCCTCTGGGTTTAGGTACGGGGACCATGTTGGATAGCCACTCTTGGTATGTTGATACCATAATGATGTCGGCTTGAACTTGTTTCACAATTTCTTCTTTGACTTTCAAACCCCACTCAGGTTTTAATCGCCTGAGTTTTTGTTTGACTGGCTTGAATCCCTCTTTGATGGGTAGGCGATGAATGACAATTTTAGTTGACAAACATATCATGTCTTCATGAGACCATGCAAACACATCTTGGAAATGAGTTAATAGAGTAACCATGTCATTCCTTTGGCTAGGGGTAAGATCCATATTAATCTGGATTTGTTTGGGGTTTTCTGAGGTTCCGATGTTAGAAGAGGTGGTTTGATCAAGATTCGGCTTGGGTTTATCTTCGACCCATTCTTTGATCTCCTCAGACACCTCATAGTCCTCTTTCTCAATCTCCATCAAGTCAGAGTCCAACTTTACATCAAAGTTGCAGTCCTTATGAAGAATAGGCACTCTATCAACAAGTTTAGACAAATTTAACTTTAGAGTCCTGAAACAAAATGCTTTCATTTAATATATGAAATTGTTTGATCATACAAAGTGTTAGCATGACATAAGAAAACAACTGCTAATACTATGCAACAAAAGTAAGCAGTTATTGTTATCTACAAGGCAGAGGGATTTTCTGCCCTTTTTACCCTTTTCGACAAATGCAAGGAGTGATGCTCAAATTGCTGAGGGTCAAGTCCCGGTGGACAACTGTGATGAAGGGGTGGTTATCGTCCTCCTCTTCTTGAATGATGACCATGATGTCTAGACAATCGTCATCTAGGATGTCCCTGTTCAAACCCTTTGTATAGATCAGGATGTGCATGTAATGACCGAGAAAATCGAATTAATTATAAAATAATTTTATTTGATTAAATAATGAATTAAATTATATTATATGTTATTATTATGTGTTATTAAGATGAAGGTTGTTCTATAACCTAAATGTGTCAGAATATCGTAGTATTCTGGCTACGTGAAGGAATTAAAGTGTTTGAATTTCTAAGACGAAAATAAAAGCTTTCCGAGAAATTTTCGAACAACACTATTCATCAATTTCTTCACGGGAATTATTTTTGAACTTCCGAGAAATACGTAACGATAGAATAATAAGAAAGGATGGAATATGTAATAATATTTCAGTTATGGCAAACACAATTTTTCGCCTACGTACTAAGTTTGAGAATGTTAAGGAACGTAAAGATTTGAATAAATGATGATCATATAATGGCAACTATTATACGAAGTAATGAATACGAGTATGATACAAAGTATTATACGAGTATATAAGAAATGTAGTATATCATATATGATGAATGATTATACGAACTACTATACACGAAGAATACGTAGATTATATGTTAAAAGGCTTTAAGCTAATTGTACTGGACTTGTAGGATTTGTATAGGAATTGTGCAAGCCCAATTAGAATTATGTTAAAGCGCAATGTTAGTCCCAAAGTTAATTAAAACCTAAAGCCCAAACTAAGAACCGGATCCGTGGATCGAACCGATGGGTTAACGGGTAAGAAAACCCATGGGGCAACCCATTTGGGCCCCATAGGTGAGTCATGGTTGACCATGTGTGGTGGCCAAGCAATGTATAAGTTGTGTGATGACCAAGAAAGGAATAGTAAGGAGGTGGTTTAAGGAGGTGGGATGACCTTTTGACCATAATATCCTCACCTAGGAAATCCTATAAATAGAAGAACTTGTTGGTCATTTCTTGCCTTGTTCAATTTCAACCAACAACTTAGAGCTTATATATTGAGAGAGAAAAGTAAGAGCTAGACTTGCTATATCAAATAGAGAAGAAGAAGAACCAAGCTTGATCATCAAGGGTAAGAACCTTTAAACCATTATCGATCTTCTTCTCTTCGATAATATTTGATAGAGAAGTGGATAAGTGGTGGAGCATGTGTGTTAAGGAGTGATAAGGATGATTATTAGAGAACTTAAACTTCAAACCATTTTGTAAGAAAATCATAAAAATGAAAGTTATGAACTAATGAAGAACATTGAAGAATTTGTCATGTATATGATTTGATGAAATATGTTTGGTTAGGTTGTTAGATATATGGATTGAATCCATTTTGAACAATGTAAAAATCTCAAGTAACGAAGTTATGGCGAAATTAACGAGATTATACAATAATCGTTAAATTCTCGGAATAAAAGTCAAAAGTTAACATTGAACTTGGAAACGTTGGTTTTCGATGGAGAATAGTCTCAATTTGCATTTTAGAGTTGCGAACTCGAAAATGACCAAATTTTGACTTAGAACGAAGAAACGAGCGTTGAACGTTCACGAACGTTTTATAAACGCTCAATAATGAACTAATCGGTGAATTCTGAGTTAAAAGATTCAAAAATGAAATATTTTCTAATGAAATCATAGAACATGTGATTTGTGAGCTAACGGCCTTTGAACAAGCCAATTCGGACTTATAACGATTAAGTTACGAGTTGGAAAATTTACAAAGAAAACAAACTATCAAAAATTTTCTATGAGGCAGTGTGAGGGCCCCAGATCCGGGTCCCGAATCACCGCGGATCTGGTACACTATTTTTATAACTATTGCAGAAGATATAAACATAAATTGTTTATACAATAAACTTTACACATTAACCCCAAGGTCGACAACCTTCACATAATACCTGAATCAATATCCTATCTAACATACAACGTTATTATTATACATTACTATTACAAACTAGCTGCATACATAGTCCCAAGCTGAACTTGGCTTTGTCCTTTCATGTATCCAACGTATTCGTCTTAATCTGCCATGTTAATCATGATATAGCAGGAGTGAGCAATAAGTTTGCCTAGCAAGTTTAAGTTCAATAAATTAAGGATATATCATGTGTAAGACCCCAACTTTTTATAAATAAAGATTTAATTTCTCTAATTATTATTTTGAAATAGTAAGGGGTTGATTTGATTAATGTGGTTAGTTATGGGTAAAATGCGCAAATATTTTAAATAAGCAAGTGGTTATAAAATACCATTGTTGTCGGAGAATATTGGTTTGGTCGTGGAATATTCTTTGTCATCGGGGAATATTAAATTTACGACTGACGGCGTAGCCTATGTGGGCCCCATAACTGGAAAGCGATTGGATGAAGAAAATGACAAGTATAAGTTGTTTATAAATAATAGCATAGTGATTATTACCAATATTAATATTGTTGGAATACCCGGTGGTTACAATACGAATGTCGGCGTTGTTGCAGAAGTACAAGGTATTGCACCAATTATTGATTCTTACGTAAGAAGGCACTACTCAATAATTGTTACAAAGTGATTATTATTCAAGATTTTATTTTATTGATTCAATAATTGCTGCGTTAATTTTTTATATTACTGCTGTTTTAATAATTGTCACTACACAATATTTTCCATTATCGAAGCAATAATTTATATTATCTGAATAATATTATTAAAAAACATTATTGGCAATGTCCAGAAAGTTCTGTCTAAGGAGAGGTTTGGTCACCTAATTGCGCGCCAGTAAGGAGAAATTCTTATTGGAAAGCCCCCTCTTTCCTGGGAACTGCCTGGTTGTCAGTATTGTGATTCTGTGATATTATTTGTGAATAATTAATTATTGATTTATATGATGAGGAAAATATTAATTTTATGTGGATATAGATGGAGAAAATTTTTAAAGTGACAATTGTTAAAAAATTGATATTTTATCTTTTCTGATAAAATAATATTTTATTTTATTATTATAATATAATAATGGTGATATTTTTACAATGAATGTGGGATATATGAGTATATGAGGAGGAAGAATATTTTTGTTGTAAAAGTTGTTTAAAACATGTTAAACATGTTGGTGGACCCATTGTGTAAGACCCCAAATTTTATGAAATAAAAGTATTTAATTTTTCTTATAATTACTATTCAGTAAATAGTTAAATTGATAAAAGTTAAAGTTAAGGGTGATATATGAATTTTTTTTCAAAATACACAAGTGGTTATAAAATATTCATTTTTGTCGGGGAATATTCATGTGGTCGTGGAATATTCTTTTCGCTTGGGAATATTCGCATTTACTTGGCAGTAGCCATTTCAGGGCCCCATAATAGAATAACTGTCGAATGAAGAAAATGACAAAATTAAGTTTTTATAAATAACTACAGTAATCGCTACTGCTAATAATCATTGTTGGAATACCCGGTTGGTAAAATAAAGTAATACGCGTTGTTGCACAAGAAAGACACCAGATTACACAGAGATTTTGAATTATTGATTCTTACGTAAGAAGGCACTACTCAATAATTGTTACAGTAATTACTGTTCAATATTTTATTTTATTGATTCAATAGTTGCTACGTTGATATTTTATATTATTGTTGTTTCAATAATTATCACTGCACAATATTTCTTATTATCAAATCAATAATTCATATTATTTGAATAATATTATTAGATAACATTATTGGCAATGTCAAGAAAGTTCTGTCAAGAAGAGGTTTGGTCACCTAATTGCTCACCAGTAAGGAGAAATTCTTATTGGAAAGCCCCTTCTTTCCTAGGAACGACATTCGTCATCATATAATGTGATTCGTAATATTATTTGTGAATAATTAATTATTGATTTATATGATAAGAAAATATTTATTTGATGTGGATATAAATGATGGATTTATTTATGTGGTTATAAATGAAGGAATTAATATTGAGGTATTTTATCAAGATTTTTGTTGAATGAAGGTATTAAAAATTAAACCAAAGATTTTTGAGATATATTGCGTGAATTATAATTTTTAATCCGACCGTTGGATCGTTGTAATTTTTGATATGTTATACATATATAAGTTGAGTATATGTCCACAAATTTTGAACCGTTAAAATGAACGATGATTTGTTATGAATTTTAAGAGGTGAATGGTTCGTAAATTGTCAAGTATCCGAATTTATCATTTTGGTGGAAAATTTAGAATTGAAAGGGCCCCACTTGTGGTTGATGAATAAATGTGCTGAATTTTATTTCAAATGTGGTGGTGGGAATAGTAGTGTAAAGCCATCGTGTTGCAGTCAAGTCAAGTCTCCGCTAAAATTTTCCTATAAATAGATGGCTAAGTTAGAATTGAAAAACACACCGTAAACAAGTTTTTCTCTTTTCTCTAGATTATTGAGTGTATTTTGTGAGTATTTAGATACTTGGTGAGTTGATATTCATCAGTGCAAGCTTCCTTCAAACGTCATATCCGATATTCAATGTAAGGCCGCTTTTTGAGGTAAGGGATAGTAAGGAATTTTAAGGGTTATTATGTTTTTTAGCTCGTACTTCTTCTGACCTTCAGAAAATTCTGGAAAAATTTGAAATGATATGTTGATGAGTTTTATTGATTTTGTCCAAAAATGGTAATTTTTGGATGTATAGATTAAGAGTTATGAAATTTATGAGAAAAGACTATTTTAAAAGTAACGCCTTATAACTCCTTATGATTAACTCCAAAATTGATGAAATTTTTATTGGAAGTACATCTATATAATATCAGTGTACTCTGTGAATTTTGGAATTTTTGGATAAAAATACAATTTATGATAAATGTCTAAATATTCGGCGGTTTTAGCCATATGAAAAATAATAAATAAATTTTAAAAATTCTAAGAAAAATATATGTTCAATATGGGACTATATTCTGCTAAATCCCAGAAAAGAAATATTTTTGGAACTGATTTGGTATTTTTCATGAAAATGGACTAGTTATGAATAAATGAGTTAAATATATTATGTGAAGGAAGAAAATTGAAAAATATGATTTTATGGCTTGAGAATCATATATATGATATATGGAGATTTTTGATGAGGGTTTTGGTTATTGGTGATGAAACCTTATAAGTTTGGCATTTTATGATGATTAAATGCATTATTTAGTAAAGTGTAAACAGTTAAAATAAATTATTTATAAGTTTAAGAAATGTTATTCTTTCAATATCTTTATACCGAAATATTGGTATGGATTTTATTGTGGAATTTCTACCTTTTTGTGTCAGAGTTACTATTCACGAGTTACTATTCACGGGTACTATTTATTACAAAATTGGTTTCTTTTTCTGACCAAATTATAGTTGATTTATGAATATTACTCTGGAGATTAAAACTATATATTGATTATATTGATTTTATTATCATATATAATATTTTTATAACCCTGATGTTAAAATTCTCTTTCACTGGAGTGTAAAGATGAGTAGATTATTGGTATGATCATGACTAGGGTTCTCTTTGGCCAGTAGTGAAAAGTTGAATTGTGACTGGTATGATCATGACCATTGAATTTATAATTGAATATCTATAGCTTAAGTGCAAAGGTGAATTGATCAACATGGTTATAATTATTGTTTATATAAATTCTGAAATGATTATATATTTCTTTGAGATATTAATATCTTTGGCCTGTAGTGCATAGATGAATTGTTGATGAATATCTTTGGCCAGTAGTGCAAAGATGAACTGTTAATGAATATCTTTGGCCAGTAGTGCAAAGATGAACTGTTAATGAATATCTTTGGCCCGTAATGCAAAGATGACCTGTTGTTGAATATCTTTGGCCAGTTGTGCGATGATGAACCGTGGATGAATATTTTTGGCCCGTAGTGCAAATATGAATTTATTAGTATGATTATGAACAAGAACTGTGATTTGGTATAACCATGATCTTTGATGTTTCAGGTAAAGACATGTGATGAAAATTATATTCGTCTTGGGTACGAAGAGGAATTTAGAATCACAATTATGATCATGAGATATTCATATAATTGTGGAAAGGAACTGTTGATTGATGTTACAGGGATAAAACATTGTTGGTGGACTTTTAACATGGAGAAGATAATAGACTGTATTGTCTATTTGACTCTTCTAATGGATTGCTCGTTCCGCTGCAACTATGGTTGAAATTTTTATCATCTACCATATGTTCTAAATCTCTGATTTGTTATTGATGAAGGCTATTGATAATTTAATTATCTTTAGTCATGATATTCTTTTATCGAAGTTAGTTGTGTTTCACCCTTTTGCTTCACAATTCCTTTCGTGTAATAAAAGTGTAGTGGGTCGAGTGGGGGGTAACAAGGAATAGAACTATGGTCTCTAGTTGTGGAGTTCTCCCTAAACAAGTATAGACAAGTGTGTTTGTATACATCTTTTAGTAGTTATATTTGGTGAATCATATAAGGAGAGGCGAACCCAACGTTGGAAGGGTGTTTTGCCACTATCATACAAGATGTCTAATGACATACAACCTCGTGTCATCATAAGACAGGGTTGTGCTCATCCACTTGCTGAGTATATTTACGAGCACTACCTATATAATCTTGGTATTTGTTTGAAGTATAATTCTCAATTTGAGACAGTGGAGATAATGATAAGTCAAGAAAAGACTCACCATTGGGAAGAATATGATAGTAATCTTCTCGTTTTTCTTTGGGGTCTATTCAATCAACCAAGGATAATTGCGTGGCCATATGATATCTATCATAACCTGTAAGCATGGCCTCCCATGTATTTAAGGTTTCTTGAGCACTTCCCAAAAATTCTAATTTCTAAAATAGTTTTTGACTATACCTTTATGTAAGGTGTCATAGACCCCAAATTATTAATAAATGAAATTTATTTTCCTCTATTTATTATTTTGAAATAGTAAGGGTTGATTTGATTAAATGGATAGTTATGGGTAAAATACGCAAATATTTTAAATAAGCAAGTGGTTATAAAATATTCATTATTGTCGAAGAATATTCGTTTGGTCGTGGAATATTCTGATCGTTTGGGAATATTCAGACGACGCAGCAATTTTTTGTGGGCCCCATAACGGAAAGCGATTGGATGAAGAAAACGACAAATATAAGTTGTTTATAAATAATGGCGTAGTTGTTACTCAAGTAATATCGTTGGAATACCTATGGTTAAAACACACTAATACGCTGTTGTTGAACAAAAAGAAGATACCAGATTGCACCAATTATTGATTCTTACGTAAGAAGGCACTACTCAATAATTGTTACAAAGAATTACTATTCAAGATTTTATTTTATCGATTCAATAATTGCCGCGATTGATATTTTATATTATCGTTGTTTCAATAAATTGTCATTACACAAGATTTTCCATTATCGAGCAATAATTCATATTATCCTAATAATATTATTGGATAACATTATTGGCAATGTCTAGAAAGTTCTCGCCTAAGGAGAGGTTTGGTCACCTAATCAGGCGCCAAGAAGAGAGAGATCCTTATCGAAGCCCCCCCTCTTTCCCGGAACTACCGTCACAAGATCGTGATTTCAGTAATATTATTTGTGAATAATTAATTATTGATTTATATGATGAGGAAAATATTGATTTTATGTGGATATATATGGAGAAAATTTTTAATGTGACAATTGTTGAAAATTAATATTTTATCTTTTTCTCGATAAAATAATTCATTTAAATATATTATTTTAATAATATATTAACTGGTGATATTTTTATAATGAATGTGGGATATATGAGTATATGAGGAGGAAGAGTATTTTTTGTGGCATTAAAATGTTTAACACATATTTTTGTGTGTGGTGGACCCAATTATCGATCGAAATTTGATTATAAATTGTAAAATCGCCCGCTTGTGGATTTCTTGGCTAATTTTTGTTTGGAATTTGGAAAAACTTTCTTCCAAAGTTGTAGAGAATTGAATTTCCTATAAAACTCGCGAGATTCGAATTTTCCGATAAAAGGGCTATTTATTATGAATTATTAAAGTTCAAGTTCAAATAATTGATTTTTGTAAGTTTTAATTATTTATTTTATGAAAAACGTTTTTTATTATTTTTTTCTAGAAGGTTGGTATGTGGGAAATGTTAGGAGCTGATTTGAAAAGAGGCGAGGAAAATTTATTATTAATAATATATTATATTAAATTTTCTACTTTGGTGTTCTAAGCATTTTCCTATAAATAGGTGCTTAGGTTAGAATTGAAAATCACACCGTAAATCAAGTTTTTCTCTCTATATTATCGAGTTTATTCTTGTGAGTATTTTGAGTATACTTTGAGTATTGCTATACTAAGTGCAAGTTCAAGTCATAGCCTATATCCTGTTTCAACTAGAAGTATCGCTTTTCGAGGTAAGTGGATGTTATTTTATTCGAAAATGATATTATTTCTTCAATATCATTATGCCAAATATTGGTTGGAAATTTTTATCAAATTTTGAACTTTTTTTTCATGCTTCTGGGTTACTATTCATGAGTTACTATTCACGAAGTTACTATTCACGAAGTTACTATTCACGAGTTACTATTCACGAAGTTACTATTCATTAGTACTATTCATTTAAGCGTGAAGATGTTTTTTTTGTGAAATTTCTATCTTTTGGTGTCTGAGTTACTATTCACGATACTTGACTATTATTCACGATATTCACTACTATTCTATTCTATTAACGGCACTATTCAATTTAAAAATGAAATTTCTTCTTTTTGTCCAAAATATCTATTACGGATACTAGCTTTGATTGTATCCATGTTTTGATCATTCTTGAATTTTACTCCACCGATTACTTATGAAGTATTTTTGAACTGGATTGTTTAAAATACTTAATCCTTAATATTTGTTCTTTTTGTTTCACCGGATTCGCTTTCTTTAAAATATTTTTCATCATCCTCACCCTAAATGATGATATTATCGAATATCTTTGGCCCGTAGAAAAAAGATGAATGATTTTTGATGAATATCTTTGGCCCGTAGTGCAAAAGATGAATGTGTGTCGAGATGAACATGATCGATCGATTAATATCTTTCGCCCGTAGAGCAAAGATGAACAGTGTGTTTAGATGAACATGACTAATCGATGAATATCTTTCGCCTCGTAGTAAAAAAGATGAATATTTGATTCCGTATATATATTGATTGATGTTACAGGATAAAATATCGACGATGAACTTTTAAATTCATATATGTAAGATAGTAGTTTGCATTCTCTACTTAACTCTTCTAATGAATTATTATTTCACCGCATAATATTGATTTAAAACCGGTTGTCTATTGTATTCTATTAGATTTTTCCCCGTTGAAGACTAACGATAATTTGTTGTATATTATCTTAGTCATAATATTCTTTATCGGGCTAGTTGAGCTCACCCTTTCCTTTTTGTTCCATTTTTTCTCTCTCAGGAGGCTAGAATGTAAATGAAAGTACTAGCTCTCTGGGTATGGAATGAAGGTTCTAGAGAGAGTTGTTTAGTAGTCCTCACCATTTTTGTAAAATAATGTATCAATAATTATGATGGGGATTTATTTTGCGTGTGGATATTGTCTAGAAGACAATAATTGTATTTAAACTCAAGATATATATGTTGTCGTATTTTGCACGCACAAATGTATTAATAAAAGTAGTTATTTCGCATCATGTATTTGGCGACTCGTAATGGGTTGGATGGAATGGACCTATTTTGGGGGCGCCACAGCTTGGTATCGTAGCTTAGGATATGATCTCTCCATGAGATCGGGAATAGAACTAGAGGGAGAGACGAGTAAATCCTTCGCAAGTGTGTCCTACCTAAGCTTATTTGTTAGTTGGTTAAGATATAGGATATTATGTGATATATTGATTTTCTTAATTAACCCTTGTTTTATGACAAGATTTGAGAATGTCGAATCGAGAATATTAACAAAGGAGTAAATGAGACCGTGAGAGATGCTCAGTATTTACCAACGAGGAGAACGTGCAACAGTCGGGCAATGTACCTCCCGTGAACAACACCACCGAAAGCGTGATGATGAACGAGGGATGTTTAGAAGCTTTTTCATAGCTCATGCAAAATCGCGACGAGGAGACTCGTGTTCAAAATACAGGAGGAAATGATAGTAATTCACGGGTGGTCACAACCAAGCAGCTTCAAAGAGTTGGGACCACTGCATTCGGGGAAAGCCGGATCCGATTAAGGCGAGACGGGTCAAACAAATTACCAAGATATTCGATGTCTGGGATGCACGGAGGAAAAGAAAGTTCCATTCGCTACTTTTATGTTCCAGAACGAGGCAGACATCGGTGGGAATCATGAAGCGCACTCCATCCAAATTTGACTCAAAGATGTCATGGGAGACATTTCGTAAATAATTCAATGACAAGTACTTCCCCGAAAGTATTCGGCTATACGAAGGAAGTGGAGTTTATTAGATCGCAGTAATAACACGATTTGTCCCAAAGACGAGGTAAGTTCATGGAGTTATCCTGTGTTTGCACCTCATTTGGTGGAGAATGAGGAACGATGACGCGGATGTTTTCGAGAGGTTTGAAACCCAAGATACGCCAAGATCTCATTTTCATAAATTTTCTCTATTAGAGATGTTGTCAACAGGCTCATTGTTAGAGCGAGATAACGAGTACGCTCAACCGAGGGACCATAACCAGATCATATCAAGATAGCAAGCCATCGTAATAACGATAACCAACGGAGAAAGAAGAATACTGACAAAGGCAGAACCACTCCGTGGTAATCGTGGCCATGAAAATAGAAGAAGCGAAGCCTGGGAGGAGATTTTAAAAGAGGAGATTCAACAACCACCATGTGAAGACGCCAACGCCAAAGAGAAGAATCGGTTCCAAGGGAGGAGAAAGACCACCGGTCAGAGATGTTACAAATGCGGAAAGAGGGACATATCAACCCAAACCGCCCACAACAGCTTTAAGGTATGCTATAATTAAGGAAAAGAAGGACATATCGCCGAGATTGTACGATATCGAAACCCAACCAAAATGAATGGTGACTCAAAAGGATGTCCCGTAAAAGTCAAAGTCAACGATTCTCGAAGAGCGCTTTGTCGCGACTTCCATTAAAATGCGAGGAACCCGAACGGTTAGCACAAGTTAGTTAATTATAAATTTTTAAAGTTTATACCTTACTAGATACCGGCTTCTACCCATTTTTTATCTCTTTGCTTAAGCGCCAACGCTTGAACTTGACTACGGAGAAATTAGACTTTGACCTATTTATGGAGACTCTGTTAGAGAAACTTTCATTACATCCGTTGTTTAGAAATCTTGCTTGATTCAGTTGGCACTATCACATTACCGTTAACCTTATTTCTATAGAGATATTTGCTTTTGATGTGATTTTAAGGTTAACTACTCATCACGCCGAAATTGATTACTTTCGTAAGGTTGTTAGTTTTCATATTCCTAAGCAACCCGTTATTCAATTCAAGCAATCAAACCATTGTAGTCAAACATTTTCATATCAAGCCATGAAGTCATTCGCTTATTATGGATGTCAAGTTTTCTTAGTCCATGTTATGGATTTGAATAAAGACACGCCGATTTGAATAATATTCCCGTTGTTATTGATTTTTCCCGACGATTTTCAAGAATTTTTCGCTTACTCCCAAAGCTCGATATTAAATTTTGTATCGACTTTGAACCTAAGACAAAACTCATTTCTAAAATCTCATATCGAATGGCTCCTATTGAACTTCAGAGTTAAAAATTCAACTATAGAATTTGGTACCGAGCCTTTATCCGGTGACTTTTTGTGGAATGCACCGCCGCATTCGTAGGGGACACCATATTCGCAAGGCGATAGTAAACCGATAGGTGTCATTGTAACGTGTTATCCAAGGTTGGGATATGAGTCACAGCTTGAGAACAACCTAAGTCAGAATCGAAAATACGTAGCTTTCAGGCTTAGTTGGTTATTATCGAGATTCGTCAAGGATATTCTCAATCGCTATTCCATTAACGCAAATGACTCAGTAGAGATACAAAATTCGAATGGAGCAAGGAATGTGGGAAGAGCTTCAAGAACTCAAGAGGAGACTCATTTCAAAGACATGTTCACCATGCCATCCTCGAAAAGTTTAACGTGGTAGCCGACGTGTTGAGTAGAAGATCGATACAAGCACGAAAGTACGATATTGTCAAAGACTCATTTCAGATAATTTACAAATAATAGAGATGGAGATGAAAACTCTAGGTACCCACGTGATGATATACGAGTATAATCGATTTTAATCGAAAAAGTTAAAGTCGCTCAAGCTACACACACCGAGTCGATGAATTTGAAGAAGGAGGTGCAAGAAGTTGTTATTTCAAAAGCGAGAATCGGTGAGGTGAGGAAAGCTCAAACCTTCGATTTATTAATCCATTTGAAATTCTCGATCGAATAGGAATCGTGGGCCTATAGACTCGCTTTTACCGCCAAGTACGACGCGCTGTTCATAACGCTTTTCACGATCGATGTTACGTAAATATGTGGACTAATTCAACCACGCTATTGAAGTTAGAACCGACGAGATAGTCAAGACTTAACGACGAGGAGGTACACTCACAAGATCTTTGATAGGAAAGAACATGTCCTATGTACCGAGGTTATACCACAAGTTAAAGTTTTGTGGAGAAACCATGCTATCGAGGAAATGACCCGGGAGTTGGAAATGGAAATGAAAGCGAGGTATTCTCATCTTTTCAAACACTGTGTATACGTACGCCAATTTCGAGGACTAAATTTCATAAGGAGGGAGGTTGTAAGACCCTCAAATTATTAATAAATGAAATTTATTTTCCTCTATTTATTATTTTGAAATAGTAAGGGTTGATTTGATTAATGTGGATAGTTATGGGTAAAATACGCAAATATTTTAATAAGCAAGTGGTTATAAAATATTCATTATTGTTTGAGAATATTCGCTTGGTCGTGGAATATTCGCATCGCTTGGGAATATTCGTACGACGACGCGTTAGCTTTTTGTGGGCCCCATAACGGAAAAAGTTTATTGGATGAAGAAAACGACAAATATAAGTTGTTTATAAATAACCACAGTAGTTGTTACAAGTTAATATCGTTGGAATACCCTATGGTAAAAAACACACTAATACGCGCGTTGTTGAACAAGAAGACACCAGATTGCACCAATTATTGATTCTTACGTAAGAAGGCACTACTCAATAATTGTTACAAAGAATTACTCGCTCAAAGATTTTATTTTATCGATTCAATAATCACGATTGATATTTTATATTATCGTTGTTTCAATAAATTGTCATTACACAAGATTTTCCATTATCGAGCAATAATTCATATTATCCTAATAATATTATTGGATAACATTATTGGCAATGTCTAGAAAGTTCTCGCTTAAGGAGAGGTTTGGTCACCTAATCGCCGCCAAGAAGGAGAGATCCTTATCGAAAGCCCCCTCTTTCCGGGAACTACCGGGTCGTCACAAGATCGTGATTTCGTAATATTATTTGTGAATAATTAATTATTGATTTATATGATGAGGAAAATATTGATTTTATGTGGATATAGATGGAGAAAATTTTTAATGTGACAATTGTTGAAAATTAATATTTTATCTTTTTCTCGATAAAATAATTCATTTAAATATATTATTTTAATAATATATTAACTATGATGATATTTTTAAATGAATGTGGGATATATGAGTATATGAGGAGGAAGAGTATTTTTGTGGCATTAAATGTTTAACACATATTTTGTGTGTGTGTGGACCCAATTATCGATCGAAATTTGATTATAAATTGTAAAATCGCCTGCTGCTTATGGATTTGGCCAATTTCTGTTTGGAATTTGGAAAAAACTTTCCGCAAAGTTGTAGAGAATTGAATTTCCTATAAAAAGTCGTGAGATTCAATTTTTCTGATAAAAGGGCTATTTATTATGAATTATTAAAGTTCAAGTTCAAATAATTGATTTTTTGAAGTTTTAATTATTTTTTTTATGAAAAACGTTTTTTTTATTACTTTTTCTAGAAGGTTGGCATGTGGGAAATGTTGAATTCAGCTGATTTCAAAAAAGAGGCGAGGAAAATTTATTATTAATAATATATTATATTTTTTTACTTTGGTGTTCTAAAGATTTTCCTATAAATAGGTGCTTAGGTTAGAATTGAAAATCACATTTAAATCAAGTTTTTCTCTATATTATCGAGTTTATTCTTGTGAGTATTTTGAGTATACTTTGAGTATTGCTATACTGCAAGTTCAAGTCATAGCCTATATCCTGTTTCAACTAGAAGTAAGTATCGCTCTTCGAGGTAAGGGATGTTATTTTATTCAAAATGATATTATTTCTTCAATATCATTATGCCAAAATATGGTTGGAAATTTTTATCAAATTTGAACTTTTTTTCATGTCTGGGTTATTCATGAAGTTACTATTCATGAGTTACTATTCACGAGTTACTATTCACGAGTTACTATTCATGAAGTTACTATTCACGAAGTTACTATTCACGAGTACTATTCATTTAAGCGTGAAGATGTTTTTTTTGTGAAATTTCTATCTTTTGGTGTCTCTGAGTTACTATTCACGATAATGCATTACTATTCACGATATATGACACTATTCACTTAATACTAAGACTATTCAATTTAAAAATGAAATTTCTCTTTTTGTCCAAAATATCTATTCGGATACTAGCTTTGATTGTATCCATGTTTTGATCATTCTTGAATTTTACTCCACCGATTATTTTATGAAGTATTTTGAACTGGATTGTTTAAAATACTTAATCCTTAATATTTGTTCTTTTGTTTCATCGGATTCGCTTTTTTTTAAAATATTTTTCATCATCCTCTACCCTAAATGATGATATTATCGAATATCTTTGGCCTCGTAGTGCAAAAGATGAATGATTTTTGATGAATATCTTTGGCCCAGAAAGCAAAAAAGATGAATGTGTGTTGAGATGAATACGACCGATCGATTAATATCTTTGGCCCAGAAAGTGCAAAAGATGAACAGTGTTTAGATGAACATGACTAATCGATGAATATCTTCGCCTCAGTAGAGTAAAAGATGAATATTTGATTCCGTATATATATTGATTGATGTTACAGGATAAAATATCGACGATGAACTTTTAAATTCATATATGTAAGATAGTAGTTTGCATTCTCTACTTAACTCTTCTAATGAATTATTATTTTCACCGCTAAGATTGATTTAAAACCGGTTGTCTATTGTATTCTATTAGATTTTTCCCGTTGAAGACTAACGATAATTTGTTGTATATTATCTTAGTCATAATATTCTTTATCGGGCTAGTTGAGCTCACCCTTTTCCTTTTGTTCCATTTTTCTTCTCAGAGGCTAGAATGTAGCGAAAGTACTAGTCTGGGTATGGAATGAAGGTTCTAGAGAGAGTTGTTTAGTAGTCCTCACCATTTTGTAAAATAATGTATCAATAATTATGATGGGGATTTATTTATGTGGATATTGTCTAGAAGACAATAATTGTATTTAAACTCACAAGATATATGTTGTCGTATTTTTGTTGACAAAATGTATTAATAAAGTTGTAGTTATTTCGCATCATGTATTTGGCGCACTCGTAATGGGTTGGATGGAATGGACCTATTTTGGGGCGCCACATGGTTGGTATCGAGCTTAGGATATGATCTCCATGAGATCTGGGAATAGAACCAGAGGGGAGAGACGAGTAAATCCTTCGCTAGTGTGTCCTACCTAAGCTTATTTGTTAGTTGGTCAAGATATATAGGATATTATGTGATATATCGATTTCTTAATTAACCCTTTTTTTATGACAAGATTTGAGAATGTCAATCGAGAATATTAAAAAGTGGAGTAAATGAGACCGTGGAGATGCTCAGATTTACCAACGAGGAGAACGTGTAACAAAGTCGGGCAATGTACCTCCCATGAACAACACCACCAAGCGATGATGAACGAGGGATGTTTAGAAGCTTTTGCATAGCTCATGCAAAAATCGCACGAGGAGACTCGTGTTCAAAATACAGGAGGAAATGATAGTAATTCACGTGGTCACAAACCAAGTAGTTCAAAGAGTTGGGACCACCGCACTCGGGAAAGCCGGATCCGATTAAGGCGAGAGACGGGTCAAACAAATTACCAAGATATTCGATGTCTGGGATGCACGGAGGAACAGAAAGTTCCATTCGCTACTTTTATGTTCAGAAGAACGAGGCAGACATCGGTGGGAATCAGGAAGCGCATCCATCCACCGCACTCAAAGATGTCTTGGGAGACGTTTCAGAAACAGCTTCAATGACAAGTACTTCCCCGAAAGTATTCGGCTATATGAAGGAAGTGGAGTTTATTAGATCGAGCAGTAATAACACGACGACGGTGTCCCAAAGACGAGGCGTAAGTTCATGAGTTATCCGTGTTTGCACCTCATTTGGTGGAGAATGAGGAACGATGACGCGGATGTTTCGAGAGGTTTGAAACCCAAGATACGCCAAAGATCTCATTTCATAAATTTTTCTCTATTCAGATGTTGTCAATGTGGCTCATTGTTAGAGCGAGATAACGAGTACGCTCAACCGAGGGACCATAACCGTGGATCATATCAAGATATAGCCATCGTAATAACGATAACCAAACGGAGAAAGAAGAATATGGACAAAGGCAGAACCACACCGTGGTAATCGTGGCCATGAAAAAGAAGAAGTTTAGCCTGGGAGGAGATTTTAAAAGAGGAGATTCAACAACCACTATGTGAAGACGCCAACACCAAAGAGAGAATCGGGTTCCAAGGAGGAGAAAGACCACCGGTCAGACAAGTTACAAATGCGGAAAGAGGGACATATCAACCCAAACCGCCCACAACAAGCTTTTAAGGTATGCTATAATTGTGGAAAAGAAGGACATATCGCCGAGATTCAGACGATATCGAAACCCTACCCAAATGGAATGGTGACTCAAAAGGATGTCCCGTAAAAGTCAAAGTCAACGATTCTCGGAAGAGCGTTTGTCGTGACCCATCAAAATGCGAGGAACCCGAACGGTTAGCACGCAAGTTAGTTAATTATAAATTCTTGCAAAGTTTATACCTTACTAGATAACCTGTTCTACCCATTCTTTATCTCTCTTGCTGCTTGTGCTCAACATTTGAACTCTTGACTACGGAGAAATTAGACTTTGACCTATTTATGGAGACTCCGTTAGAGAAACTTTCATTACATCCGTTGTTTAGAAATTTTGCTTGATTCAGTTGGCACTATCACATTACCGTTAACCTTATTTCTATAGAGATATTTGCTTTTGATGTGATTTTAAGGTTAACTACTCATCACGCCGAAATTGATTACTTTCGTAAGGTTGTTAGTTTTCATATTCCTAAGCAACTCGTTATTCAATTCAAGCAATCAAACCATTGTAGTCAAACATTTTCATATCAAGCCATGAAGTCATTCGTTTATTATGGATGTCAAGTTTTCTTAGTCCATGTTATGGATTTGAATAAAGACACGCCGATTTGAATAATATTCTATTGTTATTGATTTTTCCCGACGATTTTTCAAGAATTTTTCGCTTACTCCCAAAGCCTCGATATTAAATTTTGTATCGACTTTGAACCCTAAGACAAAACTCATTTCTAAAATCTCATATCGAATGGCTCCTATTGAACTTCAAGAGTTAAAATTCAACTATAGAATTTGGTACCTAAGCTTTTATCGGTGAATTCCTTTGTGGAATGCACCAAGCCGCATTCTCGTAGGGGACACCATATTCGCAATGCGATAGTAAACCGATAGGTGTCATTGTAACGTGTTATCCAAGGTTGGGATATGAGTCACAGCTTGAGAACAACCTAAGTCAGAATCTAAATACGTAGCTTTCTAGGCTTAGTTAGTTATTATCTGAGATTCATTCAAGGATATTCTCAATCGCTATTCCATTAACGCAAATTGACTCAGAGATACAAAATTCGAATGGAGCAAGGAATGTGGGAAGAGCTTCAAGAACTCAAGAGGAGACTCATTTCAAAGACATGTTTCACCATGCCATCCTCGAAAAGTTTAACGTGGTAGCCGACGTGTTGAGTAGAAGATCGATACAAGTACGAAAACGATATTGTCAAAGACTAATTTCAGATAATTTACAAATAATAGAGATGGAGATGAAAACTCTAGGTACCCACGTGATGATATACGAGTATAATCGACTTTAATCGATAAAGTTAAAGTCGCTCAAGCTACACACCGAGTCGATGAATTTGAAGAAGGAGGTGCAAGAAGTTGTTATTTCAAAAGCGAGAATCGGTGAGGTGAGGAAAGCTCAAACCTTCGATTTATTAATCCATTTGAAATTCTCGATCGAATAGGAATCGTGGTGGCCTATAGACTCGCTTTTTACCGCCAAGTACGACGCGTGTTCATAACGCTTTTCACGATCGATGTTACGTAAATATGTGGACGAATTGAACCACGCCATCGAAGTTAGAACCGGATGAGATAGCCAAGACTTAACGTACGAGGAGGTACATGTCAAGATCTTTGATAGAAAGAATATGTCCTATGTACCGAGGTTATACCACAAGTTAAAGTTTTGTGGAGAAACCATGCTATTGAGAGGAAATGACCGGGAGTTGGAAATGGAAATGAAAGCGAGGTATTCTCATCTTTTCAAACACCTGTGTACGCACGCCAATTTCGAGGATGAAATTTCATAAGGAGGGAGGTCAGAAGATCTCAAATTATTAATAAATGAAATTTATTTTTCTCTATTTATTATTTTGAAATAGTAAGGGTTGATTTGATTAATGTGGATAGTTATGGGTAAAATACGCAAATATTTTAAATAAGCAAGTGGTTATAAAATACTCATTGTTGTTGGAGAATATTCGTTTGGTCGTGGAATATTCAGATCGCTTGGGAATATTCGCGACGACTGCGCAGCTTTTTGTGGGCCCCATAACGGAAAAAGCGATTGGATGAAGAAAACGACAAATATAAGTTGTTTATAAATAACACGTAGTTGTTATCAAGTAATACTTTTGGAATACCCGTGGTTAAAACACACTAATACGCCGTTGTTGAAACAAGAAGACATTTAGATTGCACCAATTATTGATTCTTACGTAAGAAGGCACTACTCAATAATTGTTACAAGAATTACTATTCAAGATTTTATTTTATTGATTCAATAATTCACGCATTGATATTTTATATTATCGTTGTTTCAATAAATTATCATTACACAATATTTTTCATTATCTGAGCAATAATTCATATTATCCTAATAATATTATTGGATAACATTATTGGCAATGTCTAGAAAGTTCTGTCTAAGGAGAGGTTTGGTCACCTAATCAGGCGCCAAGAAGGAGAGATCCTTATCGAAAGCCCCTCTTTCCGGGAACTACCGTCACAAGATCGTGATTTTGTAATATTATTTGTGAATAATTAATTATTGATTTATATGATGAGGAAAATATTGATTTTATGTGGATATAGATGGAGAAAATTTTTAATGTGACAATTGTTGAAAATTAATATTTTATCTTTTCTCGATAAAATAATTCATTTAAATATATTATTTTAATAATATATTAACTGGTGATATTTTTATAATGAATGTGGGATATATGAGTATATATGAGGAGGAAGAGTATTTTTGTGGCATTAAATGATTAACACACATTTTTGTGTGTCAGGACCCAATTATCGATCGAAATTTGATTATAATTGTAAAATCGTCCGCTTGTGGATTTTTGGCCAATTTCTGCTTGGAATTTGGAAAAACTTTCTTCCGCAAAGTTGTAGAGAATTGAATTTCCTATAAAAAGTCGTGTAGATTCGAATTTTTCCCGCAAAAGGGCTATTTATTATGAATTATTAAAGTTCTAAAGTTCAAATAATTGATTTTTGAAGTTTTAATTATTTATTTTATGAAAAACGTTTTTTATTACTTTTTCTTTCTACAAGGTTGGCATGTGGGAAATGTTAGGAGCAGATTTTCAAAGAGGTAGGAGGAAAATTTATTATTAATAATATATTATATTAAATTTTCTACTTTGGTGTTCTAAGCATTTTCCTATAAATAGGTGCTTAGGTTAGAATTGAAAATCACACCGTAAATCAAGTTTTTCTCTCTATATTATCGAGCGTATTCTTGTGAGTATTTTGAGTATACTTTGAGTATTGCTATACTGAGTTGCAAGTTCAAGTCATAGCCTATATCCTGTTTCAACAAGAAGTACTGATCTTTCGAGGTAAGTGGATGTTATTTTATTCAAAATGATATTATTTCTTCAATATCATTATGCCAAATATTGGTTGGAAATTTTTATCAAATTTGAAACTTTTTCATGCTCGGGGTTATTTATTCATGAGTTACTATTCACGAAGTTACTATTCACGAGTTACTATTCATGAGTTACTATTCACGAAGTTACTATTCACGAAAGTACTATTCACGAAGCGTGAAGATGTTTTTTTGTGAAATTTCTATCTTTGGTGTCTGAGTTACTATTCACGACGATCTTTATTATTCACGATATAAGACATTATTCATTAATCACGACACTATTCACCGAAAAATGAAATTTCTTCTTTTTGTCCAAAATATCTATTCGGATACTAGCTTTGATTGTATCCATGTTTTGATCATTCTTGAATTTTACTCCACTCGATTACTTATGAAGTATTTTTGAACTGGATTGTTTAAAATACTTAATCATTAATATTTGTTCTTTTGTTTCACTAGATTCGTTTCCTTTAAAATTTTTTTTCATCATCCTCACCCTAAATGATGATATTCTATGAATATCTTTGGCTCAGAGCAAAAAGATGAATGATTTTTTGATGAATATCTTTTGGCCCGTAGTGCAAAAAAGATGAACAGTGTTGAGATGAACACGACTAATCGATTAATATCTTTGCCCAGTAGTGCAAAGATAAACAGTGTTTAGATGAACATGATTAATCGATGAATATCTTGCGCCAGAAGCAAAAAGATGAATATTTGATTCCAGATATATATTGATTGATGTTACAGGATAAAATATCGACGATGAACTTTTAAATTCATATATGTAAGATAGTAGTTTGCATTCTCTACTTAACTCTTCTAATGAATTATTATTTTCACTGCAAGATTGATTTAAAACCGGTTGTCTATTGTATTCTATTAGATTTTTTCCTCGTTGAAGACTAACGATAATTTGTTGTATATTATCTTAGTCATAATATTCTTTATCGGGCTAGTTGAGCTCACCCTTTTCCTTTTGTTCCATTTTTCTTCTCGTGAGAGGCTAGAATGTAAGCGAAAGTACTAGCTCTGGGTATGGAATGAAGGTTCTAGAGAGAGTTGTTTAGTAGTCCTCACCATTTTGTAAAATAATATATCAATAATTGTGATGGGGATTTATTTGTGTGTGGATATTGTCTAGAAGACAATAATTGTATTTAAACTCCGATATATATGTTGTCGTATTTTGCACGACAAATGTATTAATAAAGTTGTAGTTATTTCGTATCATGTATTTGGCACTCGTAATGGGTTGGATGGAATGGACCTATTTTGGGGGGCACATCAGATATATAGCGGTCAACCTGAATTTGATATGGATCGAAGATTGATGATTCGCACTATGAAATAGAGAATACGAGAGGAAAAATGAGGAGGAATATGTCCTATAGAAAAATATATTCCAACAGTAGTGATGACGCCAAAAATCTTTGCCTGCATAAGTCAAGTCGGGTAGTTCAAGGGATGGCGGTTGTCATGACTTCCCAACAAATGAGGAACCCAAAAGAAGTTATCACGGGAGATGGAGAAATCATGATGACCGGGGAGATAGAATCTGAAATAGAAACAACTTTTTGAGATACTAGGTACGTAAATTTCTGGGACGAAATTTCATAAGGAGGGGAGATTGTAAGTCCCCGAATTTTATGAAATAAAAGTATTCAATTTTTCTTATAATTACTATTCAGTAAATGGTTAAAATAATAAAAGTTAAAGTTAAGGGTGATATATGATTTTTTTTTCAAAATACACAAGTGGTTATAAAATATTCATTTTTGTCGGGGAATATTCGTTTGGTCGTGGAATATTCTTTACGTCGGGGAATATTAAATGCTCACAGGCATGACCATTCAGGGCCCCATAATGAGAATAAGCTTGTTGGATGAAGAAAATGACAAAATTAAGTTTTTATAAATAACGGCGTGAATTCTACAAATTAACACTGTTGGAATACGGTTGGTAAAATAAAAGTAATACGCGTTGTTGCGCAAAGCTACACGGTATTACACAATATTTTTGAATTATTGATTCTTACGTGAAGGCACTACTCAATAATTGTTACAAAGAATTTCTTATTCAATATTTAATTTTATTGATTCAATAGTTCTTTGCATTGATATTTTATATTATTGTTATTTCAATAATTATCACCGCATAATATTTCTCATTATCGGATCAATAATTCATATTAGTTGAATAATATTATTTGATAGCATTATTAGCAATGTCTAGAAAGTTACGTCAAGGAGAGGTTTGGTCACCTAATTGCTTGGCAAGAAGAGAGAAATTCTTATTGGAAAGCCCTCTTTTCTTGGGAACTACTGGTCATCATAATTGTGATTTCGTAATATTATTTGTGAATAATTATTTATTAATTTATATGATAAGGAAATATTTATTTGATGTGGATATAAATGATGAATTTATTTATGTGGTTATAAATGAAGGAATTAATGTTGAGCTATTTTTTTAGTATTTTTGTCGGAATGAAGGTATTAAAAATTAAACCAGTGTTTTTGAGATATATTGCGTAAGTTATAATTTTTAATCCGACCGTTGGATCGTTGTAATGTTTGGATATGTTATACATATATAAGTTGATTATATGTCCACAAATTTTGAACCGTTAAAAATGAACGTATGATTTGTTATGAATTTTAAGAGGTGAATGGTTCAGAAATTATTGAAGTATCCGAATTTAGTATTTTGATGGAAAATTCTAGAATTGAGTGGGCCCCACTTGTGGTTGGTGAAGAAATGTGCTGAATTTTATTTCAAATGTGGTGGGTGGGAATAGTAGCAGGTAAAGCCATCAGGTTGCAGGTCAAGTCTGCTAAAATTTTCCTATAAATAGAGGGCTAAGTTAGAATTGAAAAATACACCAGAAACAAGTTTTCCCTCTTTCTCTCTCTAGATTATTGAGTGTATTTTGTGAGTATTTAGATACTTGGGGAGTTGATATTCATCAGTGCAAATTTCCTTCAGCGTCATATCCGATATCCAGTCAGAAGTGCTGCTCTTTTGAGGTAAGGGATAGTAAGGAATTTTAAGGGTTATTATGTTTTTCAGCTCGTACTTCTTCTGACCTTCATAAAATTCTGGAAAAATTTGAAATGATATGTTGATGAGTTTTATTGATTTTGTCCAAAAATGGTGATTTTTGGATGTATAGATTAAGAGTTATGAATTTTATGAGAAAAGACTATTTTAAAAGTAACACCTTATAACTCCTTATGTTTAACTCCAAAATTGATGAAATTTTTATTGGGAGTACATCTATATAATATCAGTGTACTCTGTTAATTTTAGAATTTTTGGATAAAAGTACAATTTATGATAAATGTCTAAATATTCGGCGGTTTTAGCCATATGAAAACTAGTAAATAAATTTTAAAAATTCTAAGAAAAATATATGTTCAATATGGGACTATATTCTGCTAAATCCCAGAAAAGAAATATTTTTGGAACTGATTTGTTATTTTTCATGAAAATGGACTAGTTATGAATAAATGAGTTAAATATGTTATGTGAAGGAAGAAAATTGGAAAATATGATTTTATGGCTTGAGAATCATATATGTGGTATATGCAGATTTTTGATGAGGGTTTTGGTTATTGGTGATGAAACCTTATAAGTTTGGCATTTTATGATGATTAAATGCATTATTTAGTAAAGTGTAAACAGCTAAAATAAATTGTTTATAAGTTTAAGAAATGTTATTCTTTCAATATCTTTATACTGAAATATTGGTATTGATTTTATTATGGAATTTATACCTTTTTATGTCAGGGTTACTATTCATGAGTTACTATTCACGAGTTACTATTCACGGGTACTATTCAGTACAAAATTAGTTTCTTTTTCTAACCAAATTATAGTTGATTTATGAATATTACTCGAGATTAAAACTATATATTGATTATATTGATTTTATTATCATATATAATATTTTTATAACCACGATGTTGAAATTCTCTTTCTTTGGAGTGTAAAGATGAGTAGATTATTGGTATGATCATGGTAGGGTTTCTCTTTGGCGATAGTGAAAAGTTGAATTGTGGTTTGGTATGATAATGACCATTGAATTTATAATTGAATATCTTTAGCTTAAGTGCAAAGGTGAATTGATCAACATGGTTATAATTATTGTTTATATAAATTCTGAAATGATTATATATTTCTTTGAGATATTAATATCTTTGGCCTGTAGTGCAAAGATGAATTGTTGATGAATATCTTTGGCCAGTAGTGCAAAGATGAACTGTTAATGAATGTCTTTGACCAGTAGTGCAAAGATGAATTTATTAGCATGATTATGAACATGAACTGTGATTTGGTATAACCATGATCTTTGATGTTTCAGGTAAAGACATGTGATGAAAATTATATTAAATCACGGGTACGAAGAGAATTTGAATCACAATTATGATCATGAGATATTCATATAATTGTGGAAAGGAACTGTTGATTGATGTTACAGGGATAAAACATTGTTGGTGGACTTTTAACATGGAGAAGATAATAGACTGTATTGTCTATTTGACTCTTCTAATGGATTGCTTTCGTTCATTGCAACTATGGTTGAAATTTTATCATCTACCATATGTTCTAAATCTACGATTTGTTATTGATGAAGGCTATTGATAATTTAAATATCTTTAGTCATGATATTCTTTTTATTGAGCTAGTTGTGCTCACCCTTTTGCTTCACAATTCCTTTCGTGTAATAAAAAAGTGTAAATGGGCCTGAGGGGTAACAAGGAATAGAACGGTGGTCTCTAGTTTGTGGAGTTCTCCTAAGCAAAGTATAGACAAGTGTGTTGTATACATCTTTTAGTAGTTATATTTGGTGAATCATATAGGGGAGAGGCGAACCCAACGTTGGAAGGTGTTTTGCCACTATCATACAAGATGTCTAATGACATACTGACCTCGTGTCATCATAAGACAAGGTTATGCTCATCCACTTCTTTGAGTATATTCTGAGCACTACCTATATAATCTTGGTATTTGTTTGCGATATAATTCTCAATTTGAGGCAGTGGAGATAATGATAAGTCAAGAGAAGACTCACCATTGGGAAGAATATGATAGTAATCTTCTTCGTTTTCTTTGGGGTCTATTAGATTGACCAAGGATAATTCTTTGGTCATATGATATCTATCATAACCTAGAAGCATGGCCTCCCATGTACGAAGGTTTCCTTGAGCACTTCCCAAAAATTCTAATTTCTAAAACAGTTTTTGACTATACCTTTATGTAAGGTGTCATTGTGACGTGCTATCCACGATTGGAACATGAGTCACAGTTGGTATGTATTTGTATCCAAACTCACAGCATATGTGTTGTTGTATTTTGTACGACAATTTTTGTAATAAAGTTGTAGTTATTTTCTGTATCATGTATTTGGCGACTCAGATTGGGTTGGATGGAATGGACCTATTTTGGGGTCGTCACACATTTCTTGACTGAAATTTGATTATAGCTTGTAAAATCGTCCGTTTATAGATTTGGCCAATTTACATTTGGAATTTGGAAAAACTTTCTTCCGCAAAGTTGTTGCGAGTCGCCAAATACATAGTGCGAGAAAACAACTACAACTTTATTACAACAATTGTCGGTAAAATACAACAAACACGATGTTGTGAGTTTTGATACTAAAATATACCAACCGTGACTCGACACCAACTTGGATAAGACGTCACCATGACACCTTACATAAAGGTACACCAAAAACCTGCTTTTAGAAATTAGAATCTTTAGAAGTGCTCAAGGAAACCTACGATACATGGGAGGCCATGCGCTAGGTTATGATAGATATCATATGGCCACATAATTATCCTTGGTCAATCTAATAGACCCCAAAGAAAAACGAGAAGATTACTATCATATTCTTCCCAATGGTGAGTCTTCGACATATCATTATTCCACTGCCTCTAATTGGGAATTATAATCCAAACAAACACCAAGATTATATAGGTAGTGCTTGTAAATATACTCAAGAAGTGGATGAGCACAATCTTTATGATGACACAAGGTCAGTATGTTATTAGACATCATGTATGATAGTGGCAAAATACCCTTCCAAGTTAAATTCACCTCACCCTCAACATCTATAGACCACCGTTCTATTCCCCGCTTGTCCCAGCTATACTTTTATTACCTGAAAGGAATTGTGAAGCAAAAGGGTGAGCACAACTAGCTTAGTAAAGAATATCATGACTAAAGATAAATAAATTATCAATAGCCTTCAACAGAATAAATCGTAGATTTAGAACATATGGTAGATGATAAAACTTTTCAACCATAGTTAAATGAACGAAAGCAATCCATTAGAAGAGTCAAATAGACTGTAAAGTCTATTATCTTCTCTATGATAAAAGTCCACCAATAATATTTTATCCCTGTAACATCAATCAACAATTCTTGTCCTCAATCACATGTATAACTCATAATCGTAATTGTTGTTCTAAATTCATTTTTCTCATCCAGACAAAGGTAATTTTCATCATCACCAAACATCAAAGATCATTGTTATACCAAATCACGCTCATGTTCATAATCATACTAATAAATTCATCTTTGCACTATGGGCCAAAGATATTCATCAATGCACCATCTTTTGCACTACATGCCAAAGATATTCATCAATAATTCATCTTTGCACTCACGGGCCAAAGATATTCATCAATAAGTCATCTTTGCACTATGGGCCAAAGATATTCATATCTCAAAGAAACATATAATCATTTCAGAATTTATATAAACAATAATTATAACCATGTTGATCAATTCAACTTTACACTTAAGCTAAGATATTCAATTATAAATTCAATGGTCATGATCATACCAGCCACAATTCAACTTTTCACTACTGGCCAAAGAGAACCCTAGTCATGATCATACCAATAATCTACCCATCTTTACACTCCAAATGAAAGAGAATTTCAACATCGTGGTTATAAAAATGTTATATATGATAATAAAATCAATATAATCAATACATAGTTTTAATCTCCAGAGTAATATTCATAAATCAACTATAATTTGGTTAGAAAAAGAAACCAATTTTGTAGTGAATAGTAACCGTCAATAGTAACTCGTGAATAGTAACTCATGAATAGTAACTCATGAATAGTAACTCGTGAATAGTAACTCATGAATAGTAACCCCGACATGAAAAAGTTCCAAATTTGATAAAAAGTTCAAACCAATATTTCAACATAATGATATTGAAGAAATAATATCATTTATAAAGAAAATAATCTCCCTTACTATCCCTTACAATCCCTTACTATCCCTTACTATCCCTTACCTCGAAAGAGCAGTACTGGAATGTCGGATATAACGCTGAACAAACTTGCACCGTATAGCAATACTCAAAGTACTAAAATACTCATAAAATACGCTCGATATTATAGAGAGAGAAGGAGAGAGAAATCTTTAGTTTCTGGTGTGATTTTCAATTCTAACCTAAGCACCTTATTTATAGGAAAATGCTTAGAACACCAAAGCAGAAAATTTAATAAAATATTATATTTATAACAAAATTCATACGTCTCCTTTGAATTCAGAATCCAGCATGTTTAACAACCCACTAATTATTAAAATACGTTTTTCTTAAATAAAATAATTAAAACTTCCAAAAATTAATTATTCTGGAACTTCAGAACTTCAATAATTCATAATAATAACCCTTTAATCAGAAAATTCGAATCTTGCAATTTGTTTATAGGAAATTCAATTCTTTACAACTTTGCAGAAGAAAGTTTTTCCAAATTCCAAACAAAAATTGACCGAAATCCACAAACGGACGATTTTACAGGCTATAATCAAATTTCAGTCAAGAAATGGGTCCACCAACATGTTTAACATGTTTTGAACAACTTTTGCAACAAAAATACTGCGACGACCCAAGAATTTAGAAAAATTATTTAAATCTTAAATTATTGAATAAAGGTTAAATAATAAACCTAGACAGAAAATAAGTGTATAGATTTGACATTTCTGAAAAGAAATTTTTAGATTTAAAAATCTTTGTGGTGAATTATTCAGGATTAAGGATATACGTGATTATGTTCTGTGTATATGTGTACAGTATGTGGTTAAGGGTCAAGGGTTGAACAAATAAACTATATCAGTGGCAAAATATTATATTAAGAACGTCAACGTTCAGTTAGAAAACCTTAACGACTAATAAGAAACCCTAGAAACCGGTTATGGAAACCTTAATTTCAGTTCCGGGAAATTGAAACCCTAATTCGGATATCAAAATTCTAATTTAGGAATTTAAATGCTATGTATAAGGTTTATGTATTTTAATTACAAACCTAATCAAAGATAACTTTAATGAGTAATTAGATTTTTTTTAATAATTCAGAAACCCTAATTCATGGGTTATAAACCCTAATGAATGATTATGAAACCTAATTGTTAATTAGTAATTTTATTTAGGAAATATTAATCCTAATTAGCAAGCTTGTATAATGATTAGTAAATGTTAATATAATTAGAAAATCCTAATTATAATTTTGAAATATTAATTTTCTATTTTGAAAATCAAAATTTTGAAATCCTAGAAATTTAATTTCAAATATGTTAGGGTTAAACCCTAAACCCTAAGGGTTAAACCCTAAAAGTTTGGACAATTTACTAATATGCCATTAAGAACAAAACAAAAAAATCAAAATGACTAATTTGCCCTTGTGCATTATTGGAGGGAAGTGAGTGAATCTTGCCATATATTGGCAAGTCAACTACCATAGATCAACTACATGATATAAATCTCGGAAGATCACCCTCTACATTAGCCATATCCATCAGATTCAATTATTTCAATAATTGAAGAGAGAGAGTTCACAAACTTTGCTAATTTTATATCAAACTCTCAACCCACACTTCCTCTCTCTAGACCCACGAAAATATGGAGGATATCAGTCCTTTGTATGATCCATAGCAAGCCAAGAACAGATCCCAAAGATAAGAACCATGATCAAAGCCAAAAAGGGATGAAAACCCTAATCTCAAAAATCTTTGATTTGATGTTAAAAGTTGTTAATGATTGGTTAGATAGGTGTTAGAAGGTGACTTTTAGAGATCTAGGTTGTTGGATCATGGATCTATAACATCTAGATGCACGATTTTGAAGATTTTAGAAATCTAGAAAAAGTTGAAAAAGTGGCCTGACAGCCATATGTCAGAGACCTTAGATCGTTACCTGTTAATGCTTTGGTGTATTTGATATTATATATGTGTTCTTTGTTGTTAGGGCTTTGATCTGAGACTTGAATACAGCTCAGATCATGAGTATATTGGAAGATATGATCGGTCAAAAGGCGTAGACCAAGCACGAACAAACTTTCTGGAAAACCCAGAAAATTCCCAGATTTCCAGTTTATCTCTGACAAGGTATCTATGGCTTCTGATCTTGCTAGTTTTTATGTTTTTGATCGTTTTGTTGGTCGGATATTGTAGGCTGGAACATGAACTACTAATCCATGCCATCAGATCACCTTGATTAACAACATAATCGTAGATAATCATGGTCAAACCTACGTTAACCAAACTGTCTGAAGAACAAATCTGGGAAACCCAGATTTTTTCCAGACCGTTCTGATAACATCTTCATGAACCCATATCTGTCAAGTTGTTTGTCTTTTGTTGATGTTGTTGATGGATACTTGTAGCCTGTCA
The DNA here is from genome assembly GCA_020205615.1 of Panax quinquefolius. Classification (NCBI taxonomy): domain Eukaryota; kingdom Viridiplantae; phylum Streptophyta; class Magnoliopsida; order Apiales; family Araliaceae; genus Panax; species Panax quinquefolius. The sequence goes on from CM035169.1 coordinate 99,694,229, forward strand.
TCTAGACGGCATATGAGAGCAAAAGAATTACTCAAGTCATGATCAGGTTGAGCGAAAATCGAAATCAAACTAGGCATCTCGACTTGATTGGCAGATTCTAAAATTTCCAGAAAAGGGAAGAACTTATTTTCTAACAAGCTTTGACCGAGGCATAGTTTGTGGTTCTAGTCTTGTTAAACTGATTTGTTTCTTTGTAAGTGTTCTATGACACACGGACTATAGATTAGAACCTTTATATCGACCATTTGGTTAACAGAACATAGAGTTAATCGGGCATAAATATGACCACTTGAACTGCCTGGGTTTCTGGAAAACCTAGGAACAGTCTGACAGTGACTTTAGGTGACCAGATCTTCTTGTTATAATGCGATATGACTTTGATAAGGATTTGTAATTGAAGTCTTACATTTCTACTACATGATCAAAGTGTAAGATATCTCAGAACATGATCAAACTATGTTTTAAAGCTGGTCAAACCTACCCACTTGAGTACTGACACGGTTTTCTGGGTTTGGGCTCAAGAACACCTATAGCGACAGTTTTGTCCCTATAGGGCCCTTTAGCGACACTTATTTTCAAAAAATACATTAATTAAATAAATAGATAAAAATGGTTTTTAATTATTAAAAATACATAATAAATTATGAAATATTATTTTAAAGTCCGCAAAATAGTTTTTAATTATTTTAAGTATATTTCAAAAATATTTAGTATTTTTGGAATATAAAATGTATTTATTTATTTAATTATAATATTAAATAAATTATTTAAAATAGTTTTAATTCATGAAAAATCATGAAAATTATATTATGATGTTAGAACATATTTTAAGTTATTTTTGATGACTTTTAATATTTTGTGATGAATTTCATTAATAATTTATTATTAATGGTAATTAGTTTATTTAATGAATATATTAAATAAATTATGAAAAATAGGATTAATGTTTTATAAATCATATAAAAATGATTTAAGGGTTAGAAAAATGTTTTAAGTTATAAAATATAACTTTTGATATTTTGTCATGAAAATATTAATATTTTAATATTTAAAGAAATTATCGGATAATGAATTTAACGGTTTAAAAATCATATAAAGGTGATTTTAAAGTATTAAAAATACTTTATGATATTATAAATATATGATAATATTATGACATATATTTCATTAATATTTGTTAATAAATGAATATTAATGATAAAAGAATTATGTGGTATTTAATTCATTTAAATACAATATTAATGATTGAAAATTTATGATAAATGATATTAATTATCTGAAAATTATTATGAGTCTATGAAAAATATTTTTGACTGATAATAAATTATCTAAGATAATTGTTAAGTGTTTAGGCAGAGTTTAATTAAACTTAAACTCGAGTATTGTCCGACTAGACCGTCGGGATGTTAGAATTGTGTCGAGTTCAACTCAGACTACAATAGTTTGACTTGACACTGAGTATTATGTGCTAAATAGACTGATAGGGTTATGTGATAAATGTATTAAGGTTATTTTAAATACTGCGATGATATTATTCTATTGTGTAGATCGGTATTATTTATATTAGGTTTTCAGACAAAGCTAGATAAATTGTGTAGCGGTAATCAACGGTTCAGGCAAGTTTTTACTTAACTCTACTAAGAATTGTTTCATTCAGATATGCTTATGGTTAATCATTGCTGATTGCCATTGTAGAATTATACTCTATACATATTGCATGTATAAGTCAGGTATGAAAGGCTGATCACCTTGATTACCATTCGGTCAAGATATATTTGTTCATGTTATATACTTGTTCAGTCAAAAGTTTGTTCCTGCTAGTTCACAATTATATTGTTGAATTATAGCCAACTTATTATTCAGATTCTTTCAATCATGATATATCATTAAATTATTGAACTTAAACTTGCTGGGCAATCTTATGCTCACCCTTGCTATATCATGATTTAACATTGCAGATTAAGGCGAATACGTCGGATACAGGAAAGGATAAAGCCAAGTTCAACTTGGGACTTTATGTGTAACTTAATTGTAATAGTATAGTATAATAATAATGTTGTATGTTAGATAGGTTATGAATTATGTTTATTTGAAGGTTACTCGACCTTGGGGGAAATAGTGTGTAATGTATTGTATAAATAATTTATGTTTATATCTTCTGCAAATAGTAATAGTTATAGAATTAGCATCCCAAGATCCGTAGTGATTTGGGACCTGGATTTGGGGGTGCTACAAATACTCTTCCTCCTCATATACTCATATATCCCACATTCATTGTAAAAATATCACCATTATTATATTATAATAATATAATAAAATATTATTTTATCAGAAAAGATAAAATATCATGTTTCAATAATTGTCACTTTAAAAATTTTCTCCATCTATATCCACAAAAAAATGAATATTTTCCTTATCATATAAATTAATAATTAATTATTCACAAATAATATTATGTAATTACAATATTGACAACTGCATAATTCCCCAAGAAAGAAGGGCTTTTAATAAGAATTTCTCTCTTCTTGGCCAAGCAATTAGGTGACCAAACCTCTCTTTAGACAGAACTTTCTAGACATTGCCAATAATGCTATCTAATAATATTATTCAAATAATATGAATTATTGATTTGATAATGGAAAATACTATGCAGTGACAATTATTAAAACAACAATAATATAAAATATCAACGCAGCAATTATTGAATCAATAAAATATTGAACAGTAATTACTGTAACAATTATTGAGTAGTGCCTTCTTACGTAAGAATCAATAATTGGTGCAATACGCGTTGCTGACCCCAAAATAGGTCCATTCCATCCAACCCATTCTGAGTCACCAAATACATGGTACAGAAAACAACTACAACTTTATTACAATAATTGTCATGCAAAATATAACAACACATATGCTGTGAGTTTGGATACAAATATATACCAACTGTGACTCATGTTCCAATCGTGGATAGCACGTCACAATGACACCTTACATAAAGGTATAGTCAAAAACTGTTTTAGAAATTAGAATATTTGGGAAGTGCTCAAGGAAACCTTCATATATGGGAGGCCATGCGCCTAGGTTATGATAGATATCATATGGCCACAAAATTATCCTTGGTTGACCCAATAAACCCAAAAGAAAAACGAGAAGATTACTATCATATTCTTCCCAATGGTGAGTCTTCTCTTGACATATCATTATATCCATTGTCTCTAATTGGGTATTATACTCCAAACAAATACCAAGATTATATAGATAGTGCTTGTAAATATACTCAGCAAGTGGATGAGTACAACCCTGTCTTATGATGACACGAGGTTGTATGTCATTAGACATCTTGTATGATAGTGGCAAAACACCCTTCCAAGTTAAATTCACCTCACCCTCAACATCTATAGACCACCGTTCTATTCCCCTGTTATTCCCCGCTTGTCCCAGCTACACTTTTATTATCTGAAAGGAATTGTGAAGCAAAAGGGTGAGCACAACTAGCTCAGTAAAGAATATCATGACTAAAGATAAATAAATTATCAATTGCCTTCAACAGTAATAAATAAGAGATTTAGAACAAATGGTAGATGATAAAACTTTTCAACCATAGTTGCAGTGGAACGAGCAATCCATTAGAAGAGTCAAATAGACCATAAAATCTATTATCTTCTCCATGTTAAAAGTCCATCAACAATGTTTTATCCCTGTAACATTAATCAATAATTCCTGTCCACAATCACGTATATAACTCATAATCGTAAGTGTAGTTCTAAATTCCTTTCCTCATCCAGGACAAAGTTAATTTTCATCACCTGAAACATCAAAGATCATGGTTATACCAAATCACAAATCATGTTCATAATCCTACTAATAAATTCATCTTTGCACTACGGGCCAAAGATATTCATCAACAAGTCATCTTTACACTACAGGCCAAAGATATTCATCAACATGTCATCTTTGCACTACAGGCCAAAGATATTCAACAACAGGTCATCTTTGCATTACGAGCCAAAGATATTCATCAGAAATCATTCATTTTTGCACTACAGGCCAAAGATATTCAGTTATATCACTGAGGATGATGCAAAATATTTTAAAGAAAACGAATCCAGTGAAACAAAAGAACAAATATTAAGCATTCGTACTTTAAACAAACCAAGTTCAAAAATACTTCATAAATAACCAGAGTGGAGTAAAATTCAAAAATGAAGACCAAAACATAGATACAATCAAAGGTAGGAATCATAACAGACAATCTTGGACACAGAGAAGAAAACTTAATTTTTCTGTGAATAATGTTGTTTTTGTGAATAGTATTGTATACGTGAATAGTGCCGTATACGTGAATAGTAACTCCGACACCAAAAGATAGAAATTTCACAAAAAACATCATCATGCTTCGTGAATAGTACTCGTGAATAGTAACTCGTGAATAGTAATTTATGAATAGTAACCCCGACATGAAAAAGTTCCAAATTTGATAAAAAGTTCAAACCAATATTTCAATATAATGATATTGAAGAAATAATATCACTTACGAAGAAAATAACATCCCTTTCAATCCCTTAAAATCCCATACTATCCCTTACCTCAAAAGAGCAGTACTTCTGACTGGAATAACGCTGAACGAACTTGCACTGTATAGCAACACTCAAGATATCAAAATACTCACAAGAATACAATCGATAATATAGAGAGAGAAATAGAGAGAAAACTTCAGTTTCTGGTGTGATTTTTAATTCTAACCTAAGCACCTATTTATAGAAAATTGCTTAGAACACCAAAGCAGAAAATTTAATAAAATATTATTATATTTATATAAATTTCCTACGTACACCAAGAATTTGAATTCAGCATGCATTCAACACCAGTGGGGCCCACCAACAATATAAAAAACATTTTTCTTAATAAAAATTATTAAAACTTCAAAATCAATTATTCCGGAACTTCAATAATTCATAATAAATAGTCTTTTTATCAGAAAATTCGAAGCTCACAAATTTTTATAGGAAATTCAATTCTCTACAACTTTGCAGAAGAAAGTTTTTCCAAATTCCAAACAGAAATTGACTGAAATCCACATACGGACGATTTTACAGGCTATAATCAAATTTCAGTCAAGAAATGGGGTCCACCGACATACAAAACATGTGTTAATCATTTAATGCAACAAAAATACTCTTCTTCCTCATATACTCATATATCCCACATTCATTGTAAAAATATCACCATTATTATATTATAATAATGTAATAAAATATTATTTTATAAGAAAAGATAAAATATCAATTTTTAACAATTGTCACTTTAAAAATTTTCTCCATCTATATCCACATAAAATCAATATTTTTCTCATCATATAAATCAATAATTAATTATTCACAAATAATATTACAGAATCATAATACTGACAACCAGACAGTTCCCAAGAAAGAGGGGGCTTTCCAATAAGAATTTCTCATTACTGGCGCGCAATTAGATGACCAAACCTCTCCTTAGACAGAACTTTCTAGACATTGCCAATAATGTTATCTAATAATATTATTCAAATAATATGAATTATTGCTTCGATAATGGAAAATACTATGTAATGACAATTATTAAAACAACAGTAATATAAAATATCAACACAACAATTATTGAATCAATAAAATACTGAACAGTAATTACTGTAACAATTATTGAGTAGTGCCTTCTTACGTAAGAATCAATAATTGGTGCAATAATAATGTTCTATCGCAACAACGACGCCAGACATCGTATTTTAACCACCGGGTATTCCAACAAGTGTTAAGCAGTAACAACCACTGAATTATTTATAAAAATTCCCTTTTGTCGTTTTCTTCATCCGACAGTTATTCTGTTATGGGGCCCACAAAAGGCTGCGCCATTGTACGAATATTCCCCGACAGAAAGAATATTCCATGACCAAACGAATATTCCCCGATAGAAATGAGTATTTTATAACCACTTGCTTATTTTAAAAAAAATTTCATATATCATCCTTAACTTTAAACTTTTATCAATTTAACCATTTACTGAATAGTAATTATAAGAAAAATTGAATATTTTTATTTCATAAAATTCGGGGTTGATTTTATGTGGATATAGATGGAGAAAATTTTTAAAGTGACAATTGTTAAAAATTGATATTTTATCTTTTCTGATAAAATAATATTTTATTATATTATTATAATATAATAATGATGATATTTTTACAATGAATGTGGGATATATGAGTATATGAGGAGTTAGAGTATTTTTGTTGCATTAAATGATTAACACATGTTTTGTGTGTCGGTGGACCCCATTTCTTGAATGAAATTTGATTATAGCCTGTAAAATCGCCCGTTTGTGGATTTTGGTCAATTTTTGTTTGGAATTTAAAAAAACTTTCTTCTGCAAAGTTGTAGAGAATTGAATTTCCTATAAAAAGATGTGTGATTCGAATTTTCTGACAAAGGGCTATTTATTATGAATTATTGAAGTTCCGAAGTTCTAGAATAATTGATTTTTGGAAGTTTTAATTATTTATTTTATGAAAAATGTTTTTCTTGCAATTTAGTGGGCTCAACACGTGATAAGAATGGGCTGATTTCAGTTAGTCTAAAGTGGGCTTGACAATTTTATAAATATATTATTATTATATTAAATTTTCTGCTTTGGTGTTCTAAGCAATTTCCTATAAATAGGGTGCTTAGGAATTGAAAATCACACCAGAAACTGAAATCTTCTCGCTCTTTCTCTCTCTCTCTCTCTCTCTATAATATCGAGCGTATTTTTGTGAGTATTTTAGTACTTTGAGTATTGCTATATGGTGCAAGTTCTTTCAAAGACTATATCCAATTGTTCCGAAATGTAAGTACTATCCTTTTCGAGGTAAGGATGTTTATTTTCTTCAGAATGATATTATTTCTTCAATATCATTATCTTAGAAATATTGGTCTGAATTTTTACCAAATTTGAAACTTTTCATGTTGGGGTTACTATTCACGAGTTACTATTCATGAGTTACTATTCACGAGGCATGATGATATTTTTTTTGTGAAATTTCTATCTTTTAGTGTCGGAGTTACTATTCACGATAATGATACTTATTCATTTAATATTTCACTATTCACAGAAAAATTAAATTTTCTTTTCTGTGTCCAAGATTGTCTGTTATGATTCTTATCTTTGATTGGATCTATGTTTTGGTCTTCATTCTTGAATTTTACTCCACTCTGATTATTTATGAAGTATTTTTGAACTTGGATTGTTTAAACTACGAATACTTAATACTTATTCTTTTGTTTCATTGGATTCATTTCCTTTAAAATATTTTTCATCATCCTCAGTCCGAAATGATGATATTACTGAATATCTTCTGCATGTAGTGAAAAGATGAATGATTTTCTGATGAATATCTTTGGCCCGTAGTGCAAAGATAAATAGGTGTTTAGATGAACATGATTAATGATGAATATCTTTGCCCGTAGTGCAAAGATGAGCAGTGTTGAAATGAACATGACCAATGATGAATATCTTTGGCACTGTAGTGCAAAAGATGACTATTTGATTTATGATGTATATTGATTGATGTTCTGAGAGATAAAATATCGATGATGGACTTTTAAATTCATAGATGATAGTAGATATCATTCTCTACTTAACTCTTCTAATGAATTTTTGTTTCCGTTGCAGTTGTTGATCTAAAACTTGTTGTCTATTGTATTCTATCAGATTTTTCCCTGTTGAACACTAAGGATAATTTTTTGTACATTATCTTAGTCATAATATTCTTTACTGGGTTAGTTGAGCTCACCCTTTTCCTTTTTGTTCCATTTTTCTTCTCAAGAGACGAGAATATAGCGGGAACTAGTCGGGGTGTGGAGTAATGGTTCAAGACAGTTGTTTTAGTAGTCCTCACTATTTTGTAAAATAGTGTATCAATAATTGTAATGAGGACTTATTTGAGTGTTGATATTGTCTAGAAGATAATATTTGTATTTAAACTCACAGTTTATGTGTTGTCGTATTTTGCACGACAATTATTTTAATGTAGTTATAGTTATTTTTGTACCATGTATTTGGCGACTCAGAATGGGTGATGTATACCTATTTTGGGGTCATCACAGTTGGTATCAGAGCTTAGGGATATGATCTCTGGCGGAGATCAGGGAATAGAACTAGGGGGGAGAGACGAGTAATTCCTTCGCTAGTGTGTCCTACCTAAGCTTATTTCTTTGTCGGTCAGAATATAGGGGTATTATGTGATTGGTTAATTTGTTTAATTAACCCTTGTTTTATGGCAGTATTTAAGAATGTTAACTGAGAATGTTAACAGTGGAGTAAATGAGACCGTGGAGACACCTTTTCTCACCAATGAGGAGAACGTGCAACAGGCTGGCAATGTTCCTCTTGTGAACAACACCACTTAGCAGATGACGAACGATGGTATGTTTTAGTTGTGGAAAGGACGGTAATATAGCTCGAGATTATCCTGTAGTGAAACCAAGTCCAACGGGGATTGTGACTCCAAAGGCTATCCCGGACAAGTCAAAGTCATCGGTTCTTGGAAGAAAGTTTTTCGTGACTTCTAAAAAAAAAAGCGAGTAACCCGAACGAAGTTATCACGGGTTAGTTAATTATAAATTTTTGCGAAGTTTATACCTTACTCGATATCGGTTCTACTCATTCTTTTATCTCTCTTATTTGAGCTCAACATTTTAATTTGACTCCAGAGAGATTAAACTTTGACTTATCGGTTGAGACTCCGTTAGGAGAAACTTTCATTACATCTACTGTTTATAAATCTTGCTTGATTCAAGTTGGAACCATCACCTTACCTGTTGACCTTATCTCTTTAAAGATACTTGCTTTTGATGTGATTTTGGGGATTTATTGATTAACTACTCATCATGCCAAAATTGATTGCTTTCGTAAGGTTGTTAGTTTTCATATTCCTAAGCAACCTGTTATTCGAATTCAAGCAACCAAACCATTGAAGTCAAACTCTTTTATATCAAGCCGTAAAGTCATTCGTTTATTAAAAAATGGATGTCAAGCTTTCTTAACTATGTTATGGACTTGAACAAAAATACGTCAGATTTGAATGATATTTTTGTTGTTAGTAAATTTCCTGACGTATTTCCTGAAAAAATTTCCTGGCCTACTCCCAGAGCGTGATATTGAATTTTGTATTGACTTTGAACCCGGTAAAAAACCCATTTCTAAAATCTCATATCGAATGGTTCCTATTGAACTTCAGGAGTTAAAACCCCAACTATAGAAGTTGATAACCGAGCCTCTATCTGGTGACTTCTTTTGTGGAAAGCACCAAAGCCAGACTCTCCATAGGGGACGCCATATTCATGCGATAGTAAACTGATAGGTGCCATTGTGACGTGTTATCCAAGATTGGGATATGAGTCATAGTTTAGTACAACCTAAGTCGGTAATCGAAATACGTAGCTTTCTAGGCTTAGTTGGTTATTATCGGAGATTCGTTGAAGGATATTCTTGAATCACTATTCCATTAACGCAGCTGACTCGTAGAGATACAAAATTTGAATGGAGCAAGGAATGTGGGAAGAGCTTCGAAAAACTCAAGAGGAGACTCATTTCGGCACATGTTCTGACCATACCATCCTGGAAAAGTGAACGTGGTAGCTGACGTGTTGAGCAAAAGATCGTATACGAGTACGAATGCGATATTGTCAAAGACCCATTTCGTACGATTTACATAAGATGGAGATAGAGTTAAAGATTCCAAGAATCTACATGAAGATAACGAATATACGATTAGAATCAACTTTAATCGATAAATTTAAAGCTGCTCAAGCTACAGACCTAGAGTTGATAAATATGAAGAGGAAGATACAAGAAGTCGTTATTCCAAAAGCGAGAATCGACGATGTGAGGAAAGCTCAAACCTTTGATTTATTAGTCAATTTGAGATTCTCGATCAAGTAGGAACTGTGGCCTATAGACACATTTTACCGCCAAGTATGATGCGTGTTCATAACGTTTTTCGCGTTTTGATGTTACGTAAATATATGGACGACCCGAACCACATTATTGAGTTAGAACCATACAAGATAGCAGAAGATTTAATGTATGAAGAGGTACCTGTCAAGATTTTGGATAGGAAAAGAGCATGTCCTACGTACGTCAATTTCGAGGATGAAATTTCATAAGGAGGGGAGATTGTAAGACCCCAAATTATTAATAAATGAAATTTAATTTCCTCTATTTATCATTTTGAAATAGTAAGGGTTGATTTGATTAATGTGGTTAGTTATGGGTAAAATGCGCAAATATTTAAAATAAGCAAGTGGTTATAAAATACTGATTGTTGTCGGAGAATATTCGTTTGGTCGTGGAATATTCTTACTGTCGGGGAATATTCGTACGACGATGCAGCCTTGTGTGGGCCCATAACGGAAAGCGATTGGATGAAGAAAACGACAAGTTTAAGTGGTTTATATATAACGACGTAGTTGTTACCGTTAACACTGTTGGAACACCCGGTGGTTAAAACACAGTAATATGCGTTGTTGTTGCACAGTAGCACACGGTATTGCACTAATTATTGATTCTTACGTAAGAAGGCACTACTCAATAATTGTTACAGTAATTTCTATTCAGTATTTTATTTTATTGATTCAATAATTGCTTCGTTGATTTTTTATATTACTGTTGTTTCAATAATTGTCACTACACAGTATTTTCCATTATCGAAGCAATAATTCATATTATCTGAATAATATTATTAGAAAACATAATTGGCAATGTCTAGAAATTTACATCTAAGGAGAGGTTTGGTCACCTAATTGCAATGAAGGAGAAATTCTTATTGGAAAGCCCTCTTTCCTAGGAATGGCACGGTTGTCGTGATTGTAATTCTGTAATATTATTTGTGAATAATTAATTATTGATTTATATGATGAGGAAAATATTAATTTTATATGGATATAGATGGAGAAAATTTTTAAAGTGACAATTGTTAAAAATTGATATTTTATCTTTTCTGATAAAATAATATTTTATTATATTATTATAATATAATAATGATGATATTTTTACAATGAATGTGGGATACATGAGTATTTGAGGAGAAATAGTATTGTTGTTGCATTAAATGATTAACACATGTTTTGTGTGTCGGTGGACCCCATTTCTTGACTGAAATTTGATTATAGCCTGTAAAATTGCCCGTTTGTGGATTTCGGTCAATTTCTATTTGGAATTTGGAAAAACTTTCTTCTGCAAAGTTGTAGAGAATTGAATTTCCTCTACGAAGTCGTGAGATTCGAATTTTCTGACAAAAGAGCTATTTATTATGAATTATTGAAGTTCCGAAGTTCCAGAATAATTGATTTTTGGAAGTTTTAATTATTTATTTTATGAAAAACATTTTTTTTACAATTTAGTGGGCTCAACATGTGATAAGAATGGGCTGATTTTAGTTGTTCTAAGGTGGGCTTGACAATTTTATAAATATATTATTATTATATTAAATTTTCTATTTTGGTATTCTAAGCAATTTCCTATAAATAGGGTGCTTAGGTTAGAATTGAAAATCACACTAGAAGCTGAAATCTTCTCTCTCTTTCTCTCCCTCTATAATATCGAGCGTATTTTTGTGAGTATTTTAGTACTTTGAGTATTGCTATACGGTGCAAGTTCTTTCAGCACTATATCCAGTATTCCAGTCAGAAGTACTATCCTTTTGAGGTAAGGGATGTTATTTTCTTCGTAAATGATATTATTTCTTCAATATCATTATGCCGAAATATCGGTCTGAATTTTTATCAAATTTGGAACTTTTCATATCGGGGTTACTATTCATGAGTTACTAGTCACGAGTTACTATTCATGAGTTACTATTCACGAGTTAATATTCATGAGTACTATTCACGAAGCATGATGATAATTTTTTTGTGAAATTTCTATCTTTTAGTGTCGGAGTTACTATTCACGTATACGGCACTATTCACGTATACGACACTATTCACGAATACGACACTATTCACAAAAAAATTAAATTTTCTTTTTTGTGTCCAAGATTGTCTGTTATGATTCCTATCTTTGATTGGATCTATGTTTTGGTCTTCATTCTTGAATTTCACTCCACTCTGATTATTTATGAAGTATTTTTGAACTTGGATTGTTTAAAGTACGAATCCTTAATATTTGTTCTTTTGTTTCACTGGATTCGTTTCCTTTAAAATATTTTTCATCATCCTCGGTCCTAAATGATTATATTACTGAATATCTTTGGCATGTAGTGCAAAGATGAATGATTTTCTGATGAATATCTTTGGCCCGTAGTGCAAAGATGAATGATTTTATGATGAATATCTTTGGCCCGTAGTGTAAAGATGAACAGGTGTTTAGATTAACATGACCAACTGGTGAATATCTTTGGCCTGTAGTACAAAGATGAATATTTGATTTATGATGTATATTGATTGATGTTAGAGGGATAAAATATCGATGATGGACTTTTAAATTCGTAGATGATATTAGATTTCATTCTCTACTTAACTCTTCTAATGAATTGTTGTTTCCGCTGCAGTTGTTGATCTAAAACTTGTTATCTATTGTATTCTATCAGATTTTCCCCTGTTGAAGACTAAGGATAATTTGTTGTACATTATCTTAGTCATAATATTCTTTACTGGGCTAGTTGAGCTCACCCTTTTCCTTTTTGTTCCATTTTTCTTCTCAGGAGACGAGTATATAGCGGGAACTAGTCGGGATGTGGAGTAATGGTTCAAGACAGTTGTTTTAGTAGTCCTCACTATTTTGTAAAATAGTGTATCAATAATTTTAATGAGGACTCCTTTTGAGTTTGTATATTCTCTATTAGACAGTACTTGTATTTAAACTCACAGTTTATGGGTTGTCGTATTTTGCACGACAATTGTTTCAATGAAGTTATAGTTGTTTCTGTACTATGTTTTTGGCGACTCAGAATAGGTTGGGTGATGTATACCTGTTTTGGGGGCGTCACAGTCTTTTGTTTCACTGGATTCGTTTCCTTTAAAATATTTTTCATCATCCTCAGTCCTAAATGATGATATAACTGAATATCTTTGGCCTGTAGTGCAAAGATGAATGATTTCTGATGAATATCTTTGGCTCGTAATGTAAAGATGACCTGTTGTTAAATATCTTTGGCCTGTAGTGCAAAGATGACTTGTTGATGAATATCTTTGGCCTGTAGTGCAAAGATGACTTGTTGATGAATATCTTTGGCTTGTAGTGCAAAGATGACTTGTTGGTGAATATCTTTTGGCCTGTAGTGCAAAGATGACTTGTTGATGAATATCTTTGGCCTGTAGTACAAAGATGACTTGTTGATGAATATCTTTGGCCCGTAGTGCAAAGATGAATTTATTAGTAGGATTATGAACATGAATTGTGATTTGATATAACCATGATCTTTGATGTTTCAGGTGATGAAAATTAACTTTGTCCTGGATGAGGAAAGGAATTTAGAACTACAATTACGATTATGAGTTATACATGTGATTGTAGACATGAATTGTTGATTATTGTTACAGGGATAAAACATTGTTGATGGACTTTTAACATGGAGACGATAATTGATTTTATGGTCTATTTGACTCTTCTAATGGATTGCTCGTTCTGCTGCAACTATGGTTAAAAAGTTTTATCATCTAACATATGTTCTAAATCTTTGATTTATTACTGATGAAGACTATTGATAATTTATTTATCTTTAGTCATAATATTCTTTACTGAGCTACTTGTGCTCACCCTTTTGCTTCACAATTCCTTTCAGGTAATAAGAGTGTAGCTGGGTCGAGCAAGGGTAATAGGAGAATAGAACGGTGGTCTCTAGCTGTGGAGGTTCTCCCTAAACAGTTATTGACTTTACCTTTATGTAAGGTGCCATTGTGACGTGCTATCCAAGTTGGTGTCCAGAGTCACAGTTGGTATATATTTGCATCAAAACTCATAACATATGTGTTGTCGTATTTTGCACGACAATTGTAGTAATGAAGTTGTAGTTGTTTTCTGTACCATATATTTGGCGACTCAGAATGGGTTGGATGGAATGGACCTATTTTGGGATTGTCACAGTTTGTATCAGAGCTTAGGGATATGATCTCTGGCGGAGATCGGGGAATAGAACTAGGAGGGGAGAGACGAGTAATCCTTCGCTAGTGTGTCCTACCTAAGCTTATTTGTTGGTCGGTCATAATATAGGGGTATTATGTGATTTGTTAATTTGTTTAATTAACCCTTGTTTTATGGGCAAGATTTAAGAATGTCGATTGAGAATGTTAATGATGGAGTAAATGAGACCGTGGAGACACCTTTGCTCACCAATGAGGAGAGCGTGCAACACAGCGCCAATGTTCCTCTTGTGAACAACATTAATTTGAGCGGATGATTTAACGATGGTATGTTTTAGTTGTGGAAAGGACGGTCATATAGCTCGAGATTGTCCTGTAGCGAAACAAAGTCCAGCGGGGATGGTGACTCCAAAGGCTGTCCCAGACAAGTCAAAGTTAACGGTTCTTGGAAGAGCGTTTTTCGTGACTTCTTAAAAAAAATGCGAGTAACCCGAACGAAGTTATCACGGGTTAGTTAATTATAAATTTTTGCAAAGTTTATACCTTACTCGATATCGGTTCTACCCATTCTTTTATCTCTCTTATTTGCGCTCAACGTTTAAATTTGACTCCGGAGAGATTAGACTTTGACTTATCGGTTGAGACTCCGTTAGGAGAAACTTTCATTACATCTACTATTTATAAATCTTGCTTGATTCAAGTTGGAACCATCACCTTACCTGTTGACCTTGTCTCTTTAAAGATACTTGCTTTTGATGTGATTTTGGGGATTGATTGATTAACTACTCATCATGCCAAAATTGATTGCTTTCGTAAGGTTGTTAGTTTTCATATTCCTAAGCAACCTGTTATTCGAATTCAAGCAACCAAACCATTGAAGTCAAACTCTTTCATATCAAGACGTAAAGTCATTCGTTTATTGAAAAAAGGATGTCAAGCTTTCTTAGCCATGTTATGGACTTTAACAAAAATACGTCAGATTTGAATGATATTTTTGTTGTTAGTAAATTTCTTGACGTATTTCCTGAAAAAATTTCCTGGCCTACTCCCAGAGCGTGATATTGAATTTTGTATTGACTTTGAACCCGGTACAAAACCCATTTCTAAAATCTCATATCGAATGGCTCCTATTGAACTTCAGGAGTTAGAGCCCCAACTATAGAAGTTGATAATCGATCCTCTATCTAGTGACTTCTTTTGTGGAAAGCACCGAAGCCAGACTCTCCATAGGGGACGCCATATTCGTGCGATAGTAAACTGATAGGTGCCATTGTGACGTGCTATCCAAGATTGGGATATGAGTCATAGTTGAGAACAACCTAAGTCGGTAATCGAAATACGTAGCTTTCTAGGCTTAGTTGGTTATTATCGGAGATTCGTTGAAGGATATTCTCGAATCGCTATTCCATTAACGTAGCTGACTCGTAAAGATACAAAATTTGAATGGAGCAAGGAATGTGGGAAGAGCTTCGAAGAACTCAAGAGGAGACTCATTTCGGCACATGTTCTGACCATACCATCCTGGAAAAGCGAACGTGGTAGCTGACGTGTTTAGCAAAAGATCGTATACGAGTACGAGTGCGATATTGTCAAAGACCCATTTCGTATGACTTATAGAAGATGGAGATAGAGTTAAAGATTCCAAGAATCTGCGTGAAGATAATGAATATACGATTAGAATCGACTTTAATCGATAAATTTAAAGTTGCTCAAGCTACAGACTTGGAGTTGATGAATATGAAGAAGAAGATGCAAGAAGTCGTTATTCCAAAAGTAAGAATCGGTGATGTGAGGAAAGCTCAAACCTTCGATTTATTAGTTCATTTGAAATCCTCTATCGAATAGGAACTGTGGCCTATAGACACATTTTACCGCCAAGTATGACGCGTGTTCATAACGTTTTTCGTGTATCGATGTTACGTAAATATGTGGACGACCCAAACCACATTATTAAGTTAAAACAAGACGAGATAGCAGAAGATTTAACGTAAGAGAAGGTACCAATCAAGATCTTGGATGGGAAGGAGCATGTCCTACGCATGTCAATTTCAAGGACGAAATTTCATAAGGAGGGGAGGTTGTAAGACCCCAACTTTTTATAAATAAAGATTTAATTTCTCTAATTATTATTTTGAAATAGTAAGGGGTTAATTTGATTAATGTGGTTAGTTATGGGTAAAATGCGAAAATATTTTAAATAAGCAAGTGGTTATAAAATACTCATTGTTGTCGGAGAATATTCGTTTGGTCGTGGAATATTCTGTAAGGTTTGTAATATTCAAGAACGCAATCAAATTGCAAAAATAATACGGAAACGTGAAAATCAGAGTTTAAAATTTTTACAAACCATATACCCGGATCACCCTTTATGCACAATTATTAATTAAACGAAAAAGATGAATAAGAAACATACCCTTGAAGATCCAAGCTTCCTCAGGTACAAGTTCACCTCCAATCCTTTTCGTGTTCAACTTGAATCCACCGGGTTTGGTTCCTTCCTTTGATCAACGTTAGCCACCCAAGTGTTTGGCCTCTAGAGGTGATCCACCAAGGAAGAAGAAAGATTTAAGAAGATGGGTGGTTGGCTAAACCCTAGTTTTTCTATCTCTATAGAAAAGGACGTACTCTCCAACTATTGGAAATATCACGTATATCTGATATCTGATATAAGACTCCTCTTATAAAGATATCAACTAACCCTATTAAAAATAAGGTATTATTTATTTAATTAAACTCTTTTAATTAAATGGGCTCCCTAATCTTATTAGGGATAATTAATTAAACTCCTTTAACTAATTTTCCCTCCTAATCCTATTAGGAAATATGAGAGTACTTTTATTAATTAATTCCCAAACCGCTTTAGGAATTAAATAATAATAATAATAGTAATAATAATAATAAGACTCCTCTTATTAATTTATATTTAATATTTCTAAAATATTAAATAATAAATATTAAGCTATTTAATTTATTCTATCACCATAGATTAAATTAAATATACTTAACTTATTATTACGATTATGCCATTAACTTCTTAAATAATTATTCTTCCTTTTATGGTGTGACCCTTTAGGTTCTCCATATTAAACTAGGTTGTGAATAAATCAATTAGAATAATTCTAATATTATTTAAATAAATTAATTAAACTAATAATTTATTTAAATAAATAATATTTATTCTACATATAGGATAAGCCTCCCTAGCGATCAACGACTTTCCGGATAATATAGATTTCAACATTAATCATAAAAGAACCTTTGAGTAAATAGTTATCGTACAATTCAATCCTTCCACCATACAATGTCCCAATTAAATATAAGACATGGAATTACTGTCAAGTCTTATTTTATTTAATTATATGTATTTCTATCATTAAATGCACAACTCCAAATAATGCAAATTAGAAACTCCTTTCTAATTTCATTCTCGCCGCCAAGGACTCTTGGGTTGTCATTTATCGAATCACATAGGACATTTCTCTTCTTTTAATAGAAGTGGTAGATTCTTTATTGATCATACATTATCTCCATGTACAACTTATTATACCCAAGCATACCCTTTGATATACCCTAAGGGTCTTAAGGAATAAGTCAAAGTATAACTCATCATACACAAGATACTATGATGATCTCAAGTCCAAGGATCACTTGTACTACTATCACTACTGAGAATTCCTATCGACGAAAGTAAAACTCCATTAGGTATTCCTTAGCGAGCCACATTCAGTGAACTTATTCTCTAATAAGCACCTACATACTTGCTTTAGTTTCTCCATACAAATGATCATGAGATCAATCATCCTCATCCAATGAGCAAGCAACGTATGTACCAATCTATCCGGATTCACTAATCCCCAATTTAGTAATCCAACGATTGAGAACTATTTTAGTTTTAAGCTTTCTAAGAATTTAGATCTCATTAGAATGATCATCATCATTATTCAAAAAGCATTGCTTAAAACTATGGGTTTATCACATATTATAAAATAGCATCATGTAGATAATTAAAAGCCTTTAATAAATTAATACTTTTTATTAATAAATGAATAAGATTGTTACAAAGTATATGTTTTATCATCAAACATGATTGGCTTGTGTGCATACTACTTTCAATCTCCCACTTGCACTAAAGCCAATCGTCATGGTATCTCATACTCTTCTTCTCTAAGTGACGATTATCCTGTTGTTGGATAAGCTTTAGTTAATAGATATGTAATGTTGTTCATGAGAGTCCACTATCTCTATAGTGATTTCCCATCTTTCAATGATTCTAATAATCAAATGAAAGTGCCACAACACATGTTTAGATCCAAGATGAGAATTAGGAACTATTCCTAGTTCTGTAATGAACTTTTAATCCAAACAATCAACTTATGACTTCATTTATAGCTATATACTTTGTCTTTATCACTAAACCAAAGAACTCTTTCTTTGTTTGGAACCTTTCCAATTCATTGCACCACTATTCAAGATAACGCTTTACCTTAAAATGGATTTTCTGTCATCTTGGTCTTTCTGAAAAACTTGAGTCTGTTAAGTCTTCTAGTTTTAATTTAGACCCACCATAAATATGATCACATCCTTAGTGCCAGTAAAGTACTTTAAGATGTTTTTCACCTGCCTTTATGTTGATCTTCTCGAATATGACCGATCAACATTAGATCTTGTATATTTCATTGCATACATGATAGTCACTCATGCGATCTCTCTTTTCAGGAGTCTGTGGGGACTATAAAGAGAGATACACTCTATAGCTCATCAACATGAGACATCTCTTGGAGTTTGCCATGCTAAACGGCTTTAGCATCAAATGAATATATCGTTCTCTTGGGTTAAGTTGAGCATCCTTTTAAATCTATCTATATAGATTTGCATCCCCAATAATGATACTCTTCCCAAATCATTCATGGAGGATTGTGTAGACAACTTTATCTTTCTTGATCGTAGCATTGGTATGTAATTCCTCATCCAGTAGTATATCAACATATAATACTAGAAATTTCACGACGCTCCCATCGACCCTTTTGTACACACTAGAACTCTTACCTCATCAGATGTAATCTGGATCATCATCTTCTATGATGTGTACCTCATCATCATCATCCATGATGAATCCATACCTCCTAGGTATCTTTGGTACTATTCGCATTTATGATTGATTTTGCCAGGTACAATAGGTCTATCTACTGAGTTCCTCTTATTTGACTTATAGTGTTTTGTGGTTCTTAAACTCTTCAAGATCAATTATCCTCCCACTAGCCACTTCAATGATAAACACCTTTATCTTAGAAGGTAGTGTGTTTCGCAACAAACACCTTTTGCTAAGTAGGATTATAGAGCATATACCCTAAACTTACTTTAGGATGTCCTATAAATCTACACTTGTCAAATCTTGTCCCAAGCTTATCTTTTTGAAACCTTTTCACATAAGTTGGACAACCCCTTATCTTAACATACTTAAGATTAGGAATCCTCCCTATCCATAACTTTTATGGAGTCTTGGGAAATGGATTTTGAGGTTACCTTTTTGTAGATATGCGACCATTTCTAGGACATGACCACAGAGGGATCTTTGAAATGTCGGTAAAATCATTATGGACCGCACCATGTCCAACAAGGTACGATTTTTCCATTCAAATACATTAATCAATTATTGCGTATCAGAAGGCGTCCATTATAAAAAAACCATTTAAGATGATCTAGAAACTTATTTCACAAGTATTTATTCCTTGATCTAATCAAAGAATCTTAATACATTGTCAATTTGTTTCACTTCTGAATTCTTTGAACCTTTCAAATAATTCATACTTATATTTCAACAAATACACACATTCAACTCTTTGAATGATCATCTCCTTTTCTTATACTAATTTGTTCAATATGCAAAATTATTTTCATGTAAGTCAAGTATACAAAATTTATTAAGTAATATTCCATTCTATACAAAACATTATTATTATAAATAGAACAACAATTGTTCTTAATTATAATACCAAAGATTTCATTGTCCAATAATAAAATGGAAATAATATTTTTAACAAGAACCAGGAATACAATAACAACTTATCGACTTAATAGATTTGCCCAGTAGGCATTGCTAAACTATAAGTTTCTATGGCTAATATGGCAACCTTTGTTACATTTCCATACATAGGTTTACTTATATTTGTTTAGCTTTACTACTTACATTTGGTCCTTCATAAATCTATATTTATGATAACCAAAGTCGGTATCCAATACCTAAGTAGAACCTTGACTTAAAGAAAAATTTATTTTAAATCATGAACAAATTTGTATTTGTAACCGAAACTTCACTAAGCTTATTTGGTTAGCCTCTGCAAGATGCTTCTCGCAGTTTCTTTTCCAGTGTCCAGGCTTATTGCAGTGGAAGCAAACACCTTTGCTATCCGTATCTGTTTTGTTCTTATTATCCTTTATTTTTGCCTTTATATTTACCTTCTTAGAATCGTTCTTCTTTTCAGAAGATCCTTTGGCCCCTACCAGTAAGACTTGGTCTTTCTTGGTTGAAAAGTGACTCAACATTTTTCAACATGTTAAGCAAATCAGCGAGGCTGATATCTAGCTTGTTTATATGAAAAATTCACAATAATTGTGAAAGGAGTCCGGGAGTGAGTGCAAGATCAAATCTTGGCTCAACTCTCCATCCATGACAAAACCAGTTGTCCTAATTTGATCAATCAAATTGATTATGTTAAGAACTTTTTATCTGTACTATAGTGCCATTGGCCATTCTAGATCGGAAGAGCTCCTTAGATATCTGATATCTATCAGTCCTACTTTTCTTATCATCAACTACTAGATGTGCAGGAATATAGTAGAAGCATCCATAGTTTCATCTTTGTTTCAAAGCTCGTTACTCGTAGATGCGAGCATGATGCATCGAGACAATGTGCATCATCTTGCCACTTTCTAAAAAAGTAGCAATGTCTTCCTCGGAGGCATTATGCGCAACCATTCAAGGAGGATAGACATATTAAGGACATAAGATAACTTTTCAAACCATGAGAACTATTCTCAAATTCCTTAACCAATCCAAGTAATTCTATTAGGTTAATTAACATCAAATATGTTTTAGCTTGATGATAGTAATTTAGACATTGTAAAATTCTATAAATGAATTTGTAATTAACAACATTTTAACATACATTCTTTTATTAATTACCAAAATAAATTAGGTCTTGTTTTAAATTGGTATCTCCCACTATTTTCTTCAAACTATATTACCCTCACTTATATAGTTTGGCAAAATCTAATTAAAGATTTGCTAGTGAGAATAAGGATCCCATTTCAAATGTATATAGCCTTGTGGTGACACAATAAACTATATATAAATAAATAGGTAGACAACTTTTGTCAATTACATCAACTATGCAACTCCTTTTCTTTTGCCTCTTAGATTATTTTGATCAAGTGGTGACACATCCGAATCAAAATTATCCAAGTTAAGTCCGACCTAGCACTCCATATATTCAAAAAAGAAAAATATCATCCTTGTGGTGACACAACAAAACAATATTGTTCAATTTTCTTTATAAGAATCAAATGTAATAAATTAACATCTTAAATACTTAATACTTGCCTTGTGGTGACACAACAAACTCATATTAAATATTTAATACTCTATTAATTTTATCATGCTAGAAGGCGACGTTCGATATTCCAAATATCTTTGAACGCTTAGGACTTAATATAAAAAATTGAGGGGTTTGTTATTAATTTGTCTCATCTTGTTTAGCGCGCATGCACATATATATATAAAATACGCGTCATATTAATGAACATGCGAAGCATGTTTGCATAATATATAAAATATATATATATATATATATATATATATATATATATATAGTATAAGCATGTATATATAGAATACTATATTCTACCCGGATTGATTATGGACTTTTATTCTAGTTTGGTTCACTAGAGCCACCAAGTGAACCAAAAGGTCAAACCCTAGGGGTGCAAGAAATAATATTTAAATATAACTATTACATTTAAACCCGGGCTCCATTACAAACGGGTCTTCAAGCGCTCATTGTTCTTTGATCTCCAATTCTTCAAAATTAATTCTAACTATTCCTATTACAAAACTATTTAAAATAAATAGAAACTTTGATCGTGATCAAGGGAAGTACATAGGAGGGAGATAGAATTTACATTAAGAAAAATTATAGAAGGCGAGGCATGCAGGACCCATTTAATAAAACCCATACATTCATGCATCCAACTAAAATAAAATCCAAACACATTAGTCAATAGTCCATAATCAATCCCATTTATTATCATACACATCATCATATGCATCAATAAATAACATTCATCTTATGAATAATAAACATTCAATATATATATTGATATCATTTAATGGGCAAATTTAGTTAGTATAAAATCTATTTTGAATCAAAATAAACTCCTTTATTTTAATCCAAATTTAAATTAAAATAAAACTATTTTATTTTAATTTATCCAATTTTGAATAAAATAAACTATTTTATTTTAATCAAAACTTTTAATCAAAATAAACTCCTTTATTTTAATTAATTATGGAATCCAATTCCATGTAAAAAAAAAACTCCTTTCTTAAAGGAAACACGGATTCTCTTTCTATTCACAAATAAACTCCTTTATTTTGAATAATATGAAATCTTATTTCATATCTAAATAAACTCCTTTATTTAAGGAAAGACTGATTCTTTTCCTATTCACAAATAAACTCCTTTATTTTGAATAATATGAAATCTTATTTCATATCTAAATAAACTCTTTTATTTAAGGAAACATAAAATTCAATTTCAACTTCAATTAGTTATCATGGAATCCAATTCCAACTCTAATTAGTTAGCATAAAATTTAATTTTAAAATTAAAATAAACTTTTTATTTTAATTATAAAATTATATATATATAAAAAATATAACCGTACATAATATACCGTTATATATATAATATATATATATAGCTTATTATAATCTTAATAATGTTCAGAATCATGAATCACCTGTCCATTCTCACGTGAACATTATACATAGAATGTAATTATACTCTTGTCCCTTTATTTCCTTGATTTCCGTGTGCAGAATGTAATCATATAAGCATATTACCGTAGTAAATATATATATTAACGTAATATATATAACTATTATATATTTATATATGTAATCATGTTTCCTAAACATGAACCTGCATAGGATCAACCCCATTTGAAAATCAAAATTAGTTTAACGTGATTCGCGAATTAGTTTTTTTTTTTTTAATAAATTTTATACAATAAAATTATGCCCAATTAAATTGTTCTAAACACATATCAATATACATATCAAATTAAAACAATTAATAATTTTTATAAAGGTTTGGCTCTGATGCCACTGTAAGGTTTGTAATATTCAAGAACGCAATCAAATTGCAAAAATAATGCGGAAACGTGGAAAATCAGAGTTTAAAAATTTTACAAACCATATACCCGGATCACCCTTTATGCACAATTATTAATTAAACGAAAAAGATGAATAAGAAACATACCCTTGAAGATCCGAGCTTCCTCAGGTACAAGTTCACCTCCAATCCTTTTCGCGTTCAACTTGAATGCACCGGGTTTGGTTCCTTCCTTTGATCAACGTTAGCCACCCAAGTGTTTGGACTCTAGAGGTGATCCACCAAGGAAGAAGAAAGATTTAAGAAGATGGGTGGTTGGCTAAACCCTAGTTTTTCTATCTCTATAGAAAGGGACGTACTCTCCAACTATTGGAAATATCACGTATATCTGATATCTGATATAAGACTCCTCTTATAAAGATATCAACTAACCCTATTAAAAATAAGGTATTATTTATTTAATTAAACTCTTTTAATTAAATGGGCTCCCTAATCTTATTAGGGATAATTAATTAAACTCCTTTAACTAATTTTCCCTCCTAATCCTATTAGGAAATATGAGAGTACTTTTATTAATTAATTCCCAAACTGCTTTAGGAATTAAATAATAATAATAATAGTAATAATAATAATAAGACTCCTCTTATTAATTTATATTTAATATTTCTAAAATATTAAATAATAAATATTAAGCTATTTAATTTATTCTATCACCATAGATTAAATTAAATATACTTAACTTATTATTACGATTATGCCATTAACTTCTTAAATAATTATTCTTCCTTTTATGGTGTGACCCTTTAGGTTCTCCATATTAAACCGGTTGTGAATAAATCAATTAGAACAATTCTAATATTATTTAAATAAATAAATTAAACTAATAATTTATTTAAATAAATAATATTTATTCTACAATAGGGATAAGCCTCCCTAGCGATCAACGACTTTCCAGATAATATAGATTTCAACATTAATCATAAAAGAACCTTTGAGTAAATAGTTATCGTACAATTCAATCCTTCCACCATACAATGTCCCAATTAAATATATGACATGGAATTACTGTCAAGTCTTATTTTATTTAATTATATGTATTTCGATCCTTAAATGCACAACTCCAAATAATGCAAATTAGAAACTCCTTTCTAATTTCATTGTGCCTTGGCCAAGGACTACTGGGTTGTCATTTATCGAATCACATAGGACATTTCTCTTCTTTTAAAAGAAGTGGTAGATTCTTTATTGATCATACATTATCTCCATGTACAACTTATTATACCCAAGCATACCCTTTGATATACCCTAAGGGTCTTAAGGAATAAGTCAAAGTATAACTCATCATACACAAGATACTATGATGATCTCAAGTCCAAGGATCACTTGTACTACTATCACTATAGGAATTCCTACTTTCTAATTTCATTCCACCTTGTCCAAGGATTCCTGGGTTGTCATTTATCGAATCACATAGGACATTTCTCCTTTTTTTACTAGAAGTGGTAGATTCTTTATTGGTCATTCATTATCTTCATATATAACTTATTACACCCAAGCATACCCTTTGATATACTCTAAGAGTCTTCAGGAATAAGTCATAATGCAATTCATTATATATAAGATACTATGATGATCTCAAGTCTAAGGATCATTTGTACTACTATCACTACAGGAATTCCTATTGACAGGTAAGTAAAACTCCATTAGGTATTCCTTAGCGAGCCACGTTCAGTGAACTTATTCTCTAATAAGCACCAACATACTTGCTTTAGTGTCTCCACATAAATGATCATGAGATCAATCATCCTCATCTAATGAGCAAGCAACGTATGTACCAATCTATCCGGATTCACTAATCCCCAATTTAGTAATCCAACGATTGGGAACTATTTTAGTGTTAAGCTTTCTAAGAATTTAGATCTCATTAGAATGATCATCATCATTATTCAAAAAACATTGCTTAAAACTATGGGTTTATCACATATTATAAAACAGCATCATGTAGATAATTAAAAGCCTTTAATAAATTAATACTTTTTATTAATAAATGAATAAGATTGTTACAAAGTATATGCTTTATCATCAAACATGATTGGCTTGTGTGAATACTACTTTCATATTCTTCTTTGTCGGGGAATATTAAATGCGATGGCAGTGAAATATTAATGGGCCCCATAATGGAAAGCGATTGGATGAAGAAAGCGACAAGTATAAATTGTTTATAAATAATTGTAGTAGATTATTATCAATTAATACTATTGGAATACCCTTGGTTAAAACACACGATGTCTGGCGTTGTTACAAGAAGACACTGCAGTATTGCACCAATTATTGATTCTTACGTAAGAAGGCACTACTCAATAATTGTTACGGTGATTCTTTATTCAAAGATTTTATTTTATTGATTTAATAATTCTTTGCGTTGATTTTAATATTCTTTGTTGTTTCAATAATTGTCACTACACAGTATTTTCCATTATCGAAGCAATAATTCATATTATCTGAATAATATTATTAGAAAACATTATTGGCAATATCTAGAAAGTTTTGTCTAAGGAGAGGTTTGGTCACCTAATTGCGGCCAAGATGGAGAAATTCTTATTCGAAAGCCCCTCTTTCTGGGAAGCGACTGGTTGTCGAGATTGTGATTCTGTGATATTATTTATGAATAATTAATTATTGATTTATATGATGAGGAAAATATTGATTTTATGTGGATATAGATGGAGAAAATTTTTAAAGTGACAATTGTTAAAAAATTGATATTTTATCTTTTCTGGTAAAATAATATTTTATTATATTATTATAATATAATAATGGTGATATTTTTACAATGAATGTGGGATATATGAGTATATGAGGAGAAAGTGTATTTTTGTTGCAAAAGTTGTTTAAAACATGTTAAACATGTTGGTGGACCCATTTCTTGACTGAAATTTGATTATAGCCTGTAAAATCGTCCGTTTATGGATTTCGGTCAATTTTTGTTTGGAATTTGGAAAAACTTTCTTCTGCAAAGTTGTAGAGAATTGAATTTCCTATAAAAAGATTCGAGATTCAAATTTTCTTATAAAAGGGCTATTTATTATGAATTATTGAAGTTCCGAAATTCCAAAATAATTGATTTTTGGAAGTTTTAATTATTTATTTTATGAAAAACGTTTTTTGCAATTTAGTGGGCTCAACATGTGATAAGAATGGGCTGATTTCAGTTGGTCTAAGATGGGCTTAACAATTTTATAAATATAATAATATTTTATTAAAATTTCTGCTTTGGTGTTCTAAGCAATTTCCTATAAATAGGGTGCTTAGGTTAGAATTGAAAATCATATCAGAAACACAAGTTTTCTCTCTCTTTCTCTCTCGATATATTGAGCATATTTTTGTGAGTATTTTAGTACTTTGAGTATTGCTTTAGGGTGCAAGTTCTTTCAGCACTATATCCAGTCAAAAGTACTATCCTTTTGAGGTAAGGGAGATTATTTTCTTCAGAAATGATATTATTTCTTCAATATCATTATGCCGAAATATTGGTTGGAACTTTTTATCAAATTTGGAACTATTCATGAGTTACTACTCAATATCATTTATGAGTTACTATTCACGAGTTACTATTCATGAGTTACTATTCATGAGTTACTATTCACGAGTTACTATTCACGAGTACTATTCACAAAGCATGATGATGTTTTTTATGAAATTTCTATCTTTTGGTGTTAGAGTTACTATTCACATATACGGCACTATTCACAAATACGACATTATTCACAGAAAAATAAAGTTTTCTTCTCTGTGTCCAAGATTGCCTGTTATGATTCCTATCATTGATTGGATCTATGTTTTGGTCTTCATTCTTAAATTTTACTCCACTCTGGTTATTTATGAAGTATTTTTTGAACTTGGGTTGTTTAAAGTACGAATCCTTAGTATTTGTTCTTTTGTTTCACTGGATTCGTTTCCTTTAAAATATTTTGCATCATCCTCAGTCCTAAATGATGATATACCTGAATATCTTTGGCCTGTAGTGCAAAGATGAATGATTTTTGATGAACATCTTTGGCTCGTAATGCAAAGATGACCTGTTGTTAAATATCTTTGGCCTGTAGTGCAAAGATGACTTGTTGATGAATATCTTTGGCCTGTAGTGCAAAGATGACTTGTTGGTGAATATCTTTGGCCTGTAGTGCAAAGATGACTTGTTGATGAATATCTTTGGCCTGTAGTGCAAAGATGACTTGTTGATGAATATCTTTGGCCCGTAGTGCAAAGATGAATTTATTAGTAGGATTATGAACATGAATTGTGATTTGATATAACCATGATCTTTGATGTTTCAGGTGATGAAAATTAACTTTGTCCTAGATGAGGAAAGGAATTTAGAACTACAATTACGATTATGAAGTTATACACGTGATTGTGGGATGGGAATTGTTGATTAATGTTACGAGGATAAAACATTGTTGATGGACTTTTAACATGGAGCGATAATAGATTTTATGGTCTATTTGACTCTTTTAATGGATCGCTTCGTTTCATTACCGCAACTATGGTTAAAAAGTTTTATTATCTACCATATGTTCTAAATCTCTGATTTATTACTGATGAAGACTATTGATAATTTATTTATCTTTAGTCATAATATTCTTTACTGAGCTAGTTGTGCTCACCCTTTTGCTTCATAATTCTTTTCAGGTAATAAGAGTGTAGCTAGGTCGAGCGAGGGTAACAGGAGAATAGAACGGTGGTCTCTAGCTGTGGAGGTTCTCCCTAAACAGTTATTGACTTTACCTTTATTTAAGGTGCCATTGTGACGTGCTATCCAAGTTGGTGTCTAGAGTCACAGTTGGTATATATTTGCATCAAAACTCACAACATATGTGTTGTTGTATTTTGCACGACAATTGTATTAATAAAGTTGTAGTTGTTTTCTGTACCATGTATTTGGCGACTCAGAATGGGTTGGATGGAATGGACCTATTTTGGGGTTGTGACATCATGATTGAAAGAATTGAACAAAAGCTGGCTACAGTTCTATAATATAATTGCGAACTAGCATGAACAAATTTTACATAGCTGAACGAACATTGAACATGAACAAATATATCTGGACCGAATGGTAATGAAGGTGATCAGCCTTTCATACCAGATGAACGCATGCAATATGCACAAAGTGCGATTAAACAATTTATCGACATGGTACAATCAGTAATGATTAACCACATGCATATTTGAAATAACAACTCGAGGTTGAGTTAAAGAAAACTTGCATGTTCGGTCGATTACGGTTACACAATTTATTTAGCTTTGCCTGAATACCTAATATAAATAATATCGATTTACCAAGTAAGAATAATATCATCACAATATATAAAATAACCTAAACACATTAACACATAATCCTATCAGTCTATACAACACATAAGACTTAACCTCATGTCAAACTTTTACAGTCTGAGTCGAGTTCGGTATAATTCTAACATCCGGATTGCCTAGTCGGATAATCATTGAGTCTAATATCACTAAGACTCGGTTTAAACTGGTTCACAAAATATCTTAAATATTTTTCAAATAATTATTACCATTTATCATGATTTTTCAATCATTAATATCGTATTTATATGAATTAAATACCACAATATTCCATTATCATTAATATTTATTTAATGAAATACATACCATAATATTATAATATATTTATAATATATCAAACTATTTTAATACCTTAAAATCATATTTATATGATTTTAAACCTTTAAATCCATTATGTGATAATTTCTATTAATATTAAAATTTTAATATTTTCATGACAAAATATCAAAAGTTATATTTTAAAACTTAAAATATTTTTATAACACTTAAATAATTTTTAGATATTTTTAAATCATTAATTCTATTTTTCCATAATTTATTTAATATATTTATTAAATAAATTAATTATCAATAATACTAATTTATTAATGAAATTCATCACAAAATATTAAAAGTCATTAAAAATAAATTAAAATATTTTCTTATACAATAATATAAATTTTCATGATTTTTCAAGTATTAAAACCATTTTTAAATAATTTATTTAATATTATAATTAAATAAATTAAATACCATTATATTCCAAAAATATTAAATATTAATAAAATATATTCAAAATTATTAAAAACCCATTTTTGGACTTTAAAATAATTTTTAGGAATTTAGTATGTATTTTTAATAATTAAAATCTAATTTTCTCTAATTATTTAATAAAAATATTAATTTTCAGAAATTAATTGTCGCTAAAGGGTCCTATAGCCACAAAACCGCCGCTATAGGTGTTCTTGAGTGTTCTTGAGGAAACCCAGAAACTCATGTCAGTTTATCAAGGTAAGAGGTTTGACCAGTTCTAAATTCTTGGTTATTAAGTTTTCTAGGCAGATAAAGTTTCAAGATTGTAGTATTCATGTAATACTACAACTTTAATCAAGTTTCATGGCCATCACATATCATATCTGAGAGATCTAAGCTCTCAAAATCGTTGTCAGACCTGTTCTTTAATTTCTGGGTTTTCCAGAATTGAAGAACAGTCGAGGTACCTATTTTGAAGCTTTGAATCTTAACTTTCTGGGCTCGGTTTGTGTGGTTTAAGAGTTCAACCTTGTAGTAGGTATGTCAGGGAAGAATTCTATAACAACGTATCATCATATCATCATCACACAAGAAAGATCAAGGCTGGTCAAAGTGGTGCCAAGAAACTGCCTTTGAAGATTATGGGTTGCCCAGAATCTTCATCCGATAGTTTGGTCAACACTAGTTTGACCATGGTTATTTATGATTCTATGCAAGATCTGGGTGATCTAATGGTTTTAATATGTAGATTACCTATCAGACTACAAGATCCAACCAACAACATAACTTTACTAACAAATAATAGCAAGATCCGAGCTCTTCAAAAACGTGGTCAGGCTTTCGGGGCGAATCTGGATTGCCCGGAAACATATTTTGTTTTCGGTCAACGAGGATTGACTGCTTATAACATTAAATATAGACATGATCTAACCTTGATTTAAGTTCCACATCATAGTCCACATAGAAAAGAACAAGTCTATAACTTAAAACGAACATAACACTTAACATAGACAGATCTAGAGGCCTTGACATTTGGCTGTCGGGCCACATTTTAGGGTTTAAAGTCAGTTTCTAAAAACTTGATTTCGTGCATCTACATGATATGGATCCATGATCCAACAACCCAGATCACTATGCGACACCATCTAACACATATCTAACCAACAAACAATAACATTAACTACAATCTTGAAGATCTAGAAAGTTTAGGGTTTATACCACATTCATGCTTTGCTCATGATTCTGATCCTTGATGTTTATTCTTGGCTTGATAGAGATCATGCTAGAGACTGAATTACTTAGAAATTTCGTGGGTCTAAAGAGAGAAAGTGTTGGTTGAGTATTGGTGAGCAAATGAGGCTTAAATCTTGATTTTCTCTCTCCTAATATATATATATATATATATATATATATATATATATATATATATTGAATGCAATGAAATGGGCTGATGTATATAACTGATGGCTGTTGTTTTTTAGTCACATAAAGTAGATGGAGTTGGTGAACAACTCTCATTTGGCAAGATTTGCAAGCTGTCACATAAATAATGCTAGAAGGGCATTTTAGACATTTGACTTTCCATTTTAATGGCAAAATTGACATTTGATCAAACCCTTAGGGTTTAACCCTAAGGTTTCATAAATTTGATTTTCTAGGATTTCTTATTAGGCTAAAAAAATTAAAAATTTTAGTTACTAAAAATGTAAATTAGGGGTTCCTAATTAAATTAGGTTTTCTAATCACCTAGGACTTGTAATTAGGATTAATGTTTCCTAATTAACAATTAGGGTTCCTAATTTAGCAATTAGGGTTTCGAATAATTAGGGTTTCTAATTATTAGGGTTCCTAATTTTTTCAATTGGAAATTAGGATTTCTAATTATTAGGGTTTCCATAATTAGGTTATACTTAATAACACTTGAGCCTTATACTTAGCATTTGAATTTCAAAATTAGGGTTTTCAGAACCGATTTTAGGGTTTCTTATAAATTATTAGAATTTTCTAACTGAACGTCGATGTTCTTAATATATAATTAGGGTTTGCCACTGATATACGTTATTTGATCAACCCTTGACCCTTAACCATAAACTGTACACATAAATCCACATACACAGATACATATACACTTATACCCTTAATCCTGAATAATTCACCAAAAAAATTTTAAATCCTTAAAAATCGTTCAGAAATTCCAAATCCATACACTTATTTTCTGTTTAGGTTTATTATGTAACCTTAATTCAATCTTTTAAGATTTTAATAAATTATCCAAATTTTCGGGTCGTCAAAGGCAGGGTTAGCGCCGTAGCGCGGGCCAAAGAGGTGAAGCCGGCACCGCAACGCCATGCCAGATCCTCACATACTAGGAAGTGGAGCCACAAATAACAGCGGACGAGAGAAGAAGAAGTGGCGTCATAAATAGCGAGATGGGCATCACCTCATCGAGGAGTTTATTGCATCACGAGCTCTATATATAAAGTTAGTAGCATAACAAAGACTAGACTAAGAATAACAGAGAAGAATGCTTATGAACGAAAGGAATAATGAAGTGAATGAAGGGTGAATTATATACTTAATTGACTTGAAGTAACATATCATTGAAGATACTTGAAACATGAAGTATTACAACTAAAATTTGACGAACGATTACGTAAATGTAAATACAATGTAATACGATAAATCATAACGAATGTTAAACAATCTAAGGCATGATTAGATTGAGAAAAAGGGTAAGATATATTAGTAAACATACTTGATTATATATGCCCTAATATGGTATGTTATGTGATTATGTATTGTAGAATCCTTAAAGACACTAAGGAAAAGTATAACAAGTATAGAAGACGCTGAAGGCAAGTATTCTGACCCTTGGCTATATTCGTTTGGACAAGTGTCGTAATTCATGTACCTTACACATGTGTTTTGTGGATTTCCAGTTAATCTATCAAACCATTGTCAATGTTGTTATCTTTTGCCAAACTGTGTTGGTATTGATTTCAAAGAAAGACTGAGTATGATAAACAAATGTTTTGTCGTCAACGATAGGCACGTGAGGATGCCAAACCTTAAACGTACATATGTTTAAAGAAAGTAGTGTTTTACATCATAGAGTACTATAGGTTGATCACCTAGACGTGCTTGTAAGATATATCAGACTTACAGACTTGGTGTCGGGTTGTCCTTTTCAAAGAAATAATGAAATGCTCAAGGTCTTGGACCGAAATTTATGTCTAATGAATGTTGTTCATTGTGAAATGTTTTAAAGAAAAGAGGAGTGCTATTTTGAATTATCGATAGTACTTCCTAACTATTGATTCAGTTATTTAAGATATACGATTTATATGATTCAAGCCTCTTGTTTAAATGAAATTATCATATTTGCTGAGCTAGTTATGCTCACTCTTGCTTGAACCATATGAATGCAGCTAAGACTAAACGGACTGAAGGATCCAGTATAGATAAAAGGTAGGCTAAGGCGAACCAATAGATTGCCTTTGTAATAGTATAATATGCATTTTATAATTATTTTATATTATGACAAGAACACATGTAATGGTTATAAAGAACCTGGGTATGGTAATATTGTTTTAGAATATATAGAATATATTTTCACTCTTTTGAGGTATTTCAAATGAATGAATGTGTGAACTACAGCACCGTGTAGCACCATCTATCGGGTTGGAAGATACCTGGATTTGGGGGCGTCACAGCACATGTTTGACAACCATCTCTTTATGTCTTGTTTGTGCCTTTGATTCATTTCCTCCATGTTTGGGTTTAGAATCAGGACTTCTTTCCCATTAACCGGTATCGGCTTAGGAAATAACATACCTGCCATAGAGAGAGGAATTGTCCTTAGAGGCCATATAGAATCTGCATCTGTAGGTTTAGGCAACAGCCTTGTAGATAAAGGAATTGGTGTATGCTTGTGCGGATTCCTGTGGCTGGACCTAGAGGAGTAGCCTAGACCGACCTTCCTTGTCTGGCTGGGAACTTAAATTGAGCATTTGATTCCTTGCTGATTCTTTCGTAACCCTTTTCCTGGGTGGAAACCCAACGATATCATATATTGACTGGCCGACATTACCTCGACGAGAACTCTAGGTTTCAGAGCTAGAGCCCCGATGGGTTGATAGTGAGTGTTGTTCACCTCAAGGGCTTGGAAGCTGACTGGCTCAACTTCTTCATTGAAACTGATGAGAGGTATATCACTTTGGACATGATAATCTGGTTCAACATTGACAGTGACCAGATTACTATTAATGATATACTTGAGTTGTTGATGAAGAGTGGATGGGACGACTCCTGCAATATGGATCCAAGGTCTTCCCAACAGTAAGTTATATCCTGTAGTGATTTTGAGCACTTGAAAGGATATGTAGAATGTATGTGGACCTATTTTCACTGGTAATTCAATTTCTTCGATAGCATTTCGTCGAGATCCATCAAAAGCTTTGACGATTGTGTGGCTGCTTCGAATCCGGTTGAGATTAATCGTCTTTCTTTCTAATGTGGCATAGGGGCAGATGTTTAGGGATGATCCTACATCTATTAGCACTCCTTCGACCACATATCCGGAAGACATCACTGCTATGTGCAGTGGTTTATAATGACTCATCCCTTCGGGAGGTATGTCATCATCGGTGAATGATATCACATTACTGTTGAAGATGTGATCTACCAGATGATGAAACTTTTCTACATCCACTATCTGTAGCAAGTGGGCTTCTTCCAATGTCTTTAGTAAGACCTTCCGGTGATCTTCTGAAGAGAAAATCAAGTCCATAATAGATATCTGTTGAGGTGCTTCTTTCAAGCTTTGCACCACCTTGGCTTCATTATGTCCCATCTGGCAGAGGAATTCTTCAATTTTCTCCTTGGGCACTTTCCCCTTAGATCTGATGACTGACATCATCACTTGTTGAGGGAGATATAACAGATTTTCCTTGGATACCACATCAGTGGTGTTAGACGCTGATCATTCAACCTCTCCATAGTTCCATGGGACTTTGTTAAGGCTGATGATAGGATACTGTAGCCTGAACATCAACACCAGTGGTTCTGGTATAGTCACCTTCAAAGGGTTTTCAACTCCTTTGAGCTTGATGGGTTGAATTTTAAATGATGTGGCAGCCAAGTCTCCCTCACATGATATAACTGCTATGATTTCCTTCCATCTTTGTGATCCTAGAGGAAATGTATGTCCACTCTCAAGTGATACGGTGTCATCGTCTGCCATTTGCAGGTCACCACTGTCAATCATATTTTGTATAAGATGACGAAGTGCCCATAATTCTTCAGTGATGTGGCCACGAGAATGGGAGTGGTATTGACAGACTCTAGTAGCATCAAATCTTTTTGAGCATGGGTAGACTAGAGGTAGCAGTGCTGTGATTTTTCCCTCATTGATCTGCATCTGTAATATTTCTTCCATCGGTTGGCCTATATAGGTGAACTCCCTTTTGTTGGCAAAGTCCCAACGGGCTTGGGCTTTTGCTTTTCTTGCAAGCTTTTCCTTTAAGGTTTCACTTTCTTGGGTTAGTGGTGGAGTCTTTGTGATAAGAGAAATGATACTAGCATGCTCCTTACTGAACAACTACCGTGTGACTTTGAGTTGATGTATCACCAGTTCTGCCAGTTGATTAACCTGTTCGTCAAGAGATTTTAACTCTCGTTCCATCATGAACTGGAACTCTAAATAATCCCACTTGTCAGAATTATCTTTACTAGTTTGGGAAGAACCACCCACATATTTGAGGTACTTGGAGCTCTCTCCACTGCCTCTATTAATCATGTTAACATCATATTCCTTGTGTTGAAGGAGAGGGTTATCTTGAACTTGTGGTTGTTTGGGTTTGGTCACCACGATCTCACCACTGTCTATTATGTCCTGGATCTTATGCTTGAGGGACCAACAATCCTGAGTGTCGTGGCCTGGAGCTCCAGAATGGTAAGCACACTTCTTGTATATATTTAAGCCTTTCCACTTGGATTGGCTGGTGGAAGGAGATGAGTGATTTTCTTCTGAGCTGTCAGAAGTTTGAAGATGTTTTCGAGTGAGTCCCATAAGGGTGTGAACACTCTTGAGCGTCTGACTTCTTCACTCTTTGGAAAGGGAGGATTTGCGGATTGTGCTTGGAAAGGGGAGTAGTTTCTCCTTTGAATAGGCAAGTTTTGATTGCCTTTTTGTGTTTGCCCTTGTAGTATCAAGGAAACATCATCTTATTTCTTCTTATGGACCCTCCGGGGGTTGTTCCCATAACTTCCAGATTAGATATGCTCAGCTACGGCTTTTAAAGCGGCGAGGTCTTGAATCTTTCTAGACTTCAATCCCATTTCTGTCTTTTCTCCGTGTTTAATAATTTCTGAGAATGGTTTTCCTATTATAGTTAGGACCCTCTCATAAAATGGAGCTTCTTGAATATCTATGAAGGTCATCACCATCTCAGTCTCTGTCATTGATGGGATTACATGAGTAGCCAGACGCCTACATCTTTGGGCATACTCTCTGGATGACTCATTGACTTATTTATTGACTTTGGTATTTTGATACTTGTCTGGAGCCATATAAGTTTGAAAGCTGTATTGACTAAGGAAAGCATGGGCTAACTCCTCCCAACTATGAATTTTGGAGTTATCCAATCTGGTGTACCATGCTCTGGCTTCTTCAGTTAGACTTTTCTAAAATAGCTGTATTCTCAACTTTTCATTCTCGGCGTAGGAGTCGAGCTCTCCAATGAACACTTTTAACTGCATGTAAGGATCTCTAAACCCATCATACTTTTCAAAGTTAGGAGCCTTAAATTTCTTCGGATAATGAACCCTGGGGAAGATGCAATGGTCTGAATAGGAAAAGTTTACATGCGTTCCAATCCCTTTGATGGACCGAATGGTCTCTTCCATGTATAGAACCATGTTCCAAATATCACTGGTGTCTTGATCTTCCTTAAGATGTGTGATTTTAGGGGTTTTATTGGTCTTCCCATTCTGAGAGTCAAGTAATGGGACTTCTCTGTCTGGACCATGGATTCCTCCCTATGTAGAGGATTCTATTTGGATGGGTATTTGTGGACCCTGAGTTAATTTATCTAGCTCTTTCAGGAGAACAACCAACTCTGTTATTTGATTGCTTAATCCTTCGAACTCCTCACGAGAGACAGGAGTAGGATTAGCCTGAGCACTTGTAGCCATGTCTGGCTGTAGGCTTAGTGCCTTTTTGGACCTTGATGGGACCAATCGTTTCCCTACAAAAAGACTATGTGTTGGGTAAAATCTAGTTATTACTTCATATCAATTAATTATGAAATATATTTCACATTAATATTCCATTTGCCGAAACACTTGAGCAGATGCCGTGTTACATTAAATTCATGAAGGACATACTTTTGAAAAAATGTAAGCTCTAGGATTTCGAAGCAGTGGCGTTAACCGAGGAATGCAATGCAATACTATAGAAAAAGCTTCCTCCTAAATTGAAAGATCTGGGAAGTTTTATAATTCCTTATGCAATTGTCAATCAAGATTTGGGAAGAGCTCTATGCGATCTAGGAGCTTTTATAAATCTTATGCCACTGTCCATTTACTGAATGTGACACCCCCAAAACAGGTATACATCACCCATCTTGAGTCGCCAGATACATGGTACATAAATTCAAATACAACTTAATTATACAACAGTCATGTAAAATACGACAAAACATAGCTGAGAGTTTAAACAAGAATATTATCATCTAGAAAATATCCACACTCAATGGTGTCCTCATTACAATTATTATCACATTATTCCGTAGAATAGTGAGGACTACTAAAGCCATTTATCTTGGACCATCACTCCATTCCCCGACTCGTCCCAGCTATATTCTCATTTCCTGAAGATAACAATGAAAGAAAGGGTGAGCTCAACTAGCCCAGTAAGAAATATTAAGACTAAGATAATGCAGAATAAATTATCCTTAGCCTTCAACTGTATAACAACTGATAGAATAAAATAGACAACAAGTTTTAGATCAACAACTGCAGCGGAAATAAGCAATCCATTAGAAGAGTCAAGTAGAGCATAAAATCTACTATCTTCTATGATTCAAAAAAAAATTCATCAACTTTATCGCTGAGACTCAGCTTAATAAATAAACCACATCATCCCTGCACTACAGCCAAGGATATTCATTAGTATCATGACCACAAATTATCCATTCACTACGGGCCAAGGATATTCGTGTATTCATCAATGGTCATGATTATACCGAATAATGCCTAGTCATAATCTTACCAACAACTGTCCATCAATGAACTACAGGCCAATGAGGACTTTTACCACATCATTCGTTACATTACGGTCATGATTATAGCGAATAATCCCTGGTCATAATCATACCAAGTCCATCTATGCAGGTAAGCCAAAGATGACTTTCATCACAATAAAAACATGAGGATGATGACAATGACATAATAATTCAATAAAACAAGTTCAAGGATAAATTTTAAAGATTTATAATATAATTTATCCAGAAATCAATAACGTCCAAATTGTCAACATGATACTGCTTTGTGGGGTAAAATTCAAGAATAATATTCATGTACCAAAAATAATTTGGACATAAAAGAAATATATTTTTTGGGTGAATAATACCCCGTGAATAGTACTTCGGGAGTAGTACCCCGTGAATAGTACCCCGACATGAAAAGTGTCCCGAATACCTGAGTGAATAATACTAGAGTGAATAGTAATCAGGTGAATAGTAACTCGTGAATAGTATTCCGACACGAAAAGTGCACCGATTACCCGAGTGAATAATACTAGAGTGAATAGTAATCGGGTGAATAGTAACTCGTGAATAGTACCCCGGCACAAAAAGTGCCCCGAATACCCGAGTGAATAATACTAGACTGAATAATAACTGGGTGAATAGTAACCCGTGAATAGTAACTCGTGAATAGTAATCCGGCACAAAAAATGCCCCGAATACCCGAGTGAATAATATTAGAGTGAATAGTAATCGGGTGAATAGTAACCCATGAATAATAACTCATAAAAGAAAAAATACCAAAGGAAATGATATTTCATGACGAGTACAAAAGAAATGATATCTAATACAAGTATAACAGAATATATGAAATTGCAAAAGGATTTTCACTCGCCATGCGGTAATCCACGTAGACAGATTATTTCCACAATTTAATAAAGAATGAATACTAAGGATCATTCACCATGCATACAGTAATCCACATAGACAGGTTATTCCAATAGAATAATAAAGAATGGAACCAGGTCATGCGTAATCCGCACAGACAGGATATTCCAACAGAATAATAAAAAATAGAACCAGGTTATGCTTAATCCGCACAGACAGGATATTCCAACAGAATAAGAAAGAATAGAATAACAACAGAATTCACCAGGCATGCGATAGACCGCACAGACAGGTTATTCCAACAGAATAATAAAGAATGAAATAATAGAAGAATTTCACCATGTATGCGGTACTTCACATAGACGGGTTATTCCAACATAATAATAAAGAATGGAATAACAACCCTTACGAGTATTGAAAGAAAATAACTCTCTTCATGAATACGAAAGAATAATACCCCTTACAACTATTGAATGAAAATAATATTCCTACGAATATTGAACGAAGATGATATTCCTTACGAATATTGAACGAAAATAATATTCATATTCATACGAAAAATAATATCTCTTCAGAATATGAAATAAATAATACCTCTTACCTCAAAAGAAGACTGGATGCTGGAATAGTGAGGTAGCAAACTTCTCTTCTTCTTTCTCTCTATAATTTCTCTCTATAATAATTTCTCTATAGCATTAGTGAATTGGTGAGAAATGAAGGAAGAATGAGCTTCTATTTATAGGAAAATATAGTTTCGATAATTGCACGTTTTGGGGCTCGAAATATTACAGTATAATACCTTCCTCTTTTTCTTCTTTTTTAATTTAGTCCTGCAAGTATTATCAAACTTGCACCATCTCCCCTAATAGTAAATCATGTGAATCAATAGTTCTAGACATGTGAAAATACGAATTACAGTATAATACCTCCATCTATACCTCCATTTTGAACTTAGTCATGTAAGTATTATCAATCTTGCACCAACTCCCCTAATAATAAATGAATGTCAATCAATAGTACACACATGTGAACAAATAGTTATAATCATGTGAATTAATAGCAATTAATTGCTCATTTATCCGGTTAAATACTCGATTGGTCAATATAACCTCCAGACATCAATTATTATCGAAATAAATGTCGATTTTCACTAACACTAATAATTCCAACACAATGGAACTATCAATTTCATCTTTAATCAACACGAACTTATTCATCATTAATATTATAATTCACAATATTTAACAACCAGGTCGTTCCCAGGAAAGAGGGGGCTTTACGATAAGGATTTCTCCTTATTGGCGCGCAGTTAGGTGACCAAACCTCTCCTTGACAGAACTTCTAGACATTGTCAATATTGCAAATAATAATATGAATAACTTTGACGTCTCAATTATTGATTTAATAATATAACATATTATACAGATGATAGTGTGACAATAATTGAATCAATAATATGAAAGATATGATGCAACAACTACTATAGCAATAATTTAGTATAACTGAGTGACTTCTTACGTAAGCATCAATAATCAATAAAGTGTGCTACTATGCAACCATGCGTATTACTGTACTTTTACTACCAGGTAGTTCAACAGTTTTAACGGTAACACTTTCGTCGTTATTTTTATTAAAAGATAATATTTTTGTCATTTTCTAACTACGACAATACTTCTGTTGTGGGGTCCACCAATGATTATGCCGTTGTACGGATATTCCCCGACAAAATGAATATTCCACGACCAAACTAATATTTTATAACAACTTGCATACTTTGCAAAATTTATAAATATTACCCATAACTATAACATTATATCAAATCCACACCATAATATTTTAAAAAAAATCGAGAATTTTAATCTTTATTCATAAAATTTGGGGTCTCACAATCTCCCCTCCTTATAAAATTTTACCCTCGAAATTTACGTACGTACCTGGTATACCGAATATTTAATGATACCTCGTCAAATTCTAACTCTTGAGATATAAACTTTGTGTGTTAAATATGATTCTTCTTATCCAAGATTTTAACACGTATCTCCTCATACGTTACATCTTCTGCTATCTCGTCTAGTTCCAATTTAATAATGTGGTTCGGGTCGTCCACATAATTACGTAACATCGATACTTTAAAAACGTTATGAACACGTGACATACTTGGCGGTAAAACGAGTCTATAGGCCACAGTTCCTACTTGATCGAGGATTTCAAATGGGCCAATTAAATAGAGAGTTGAGATTTCCTCTCTTCGTCGATTCTTGCTGTGACAACTCGAGAATTTAGGAAAATTTTAAAAAATTTAATTAATTGATTTAAGGTTCAAAATTAGAACCTAGACGAAAAATTAGTGTATGCGTTTGATATTTTTGAGATGGAATTTTGAGGACTTCAAAATTTTGTTAAGGATTTAGGTGAATTATTCAGGATTAAGTGTATACGTGAATATGTTCTGTGATTATGATATTATATGTGTACAGTATTTGGTTAAGGGTCAAGGGTTGACTAGATAAACGATATCTGTGACAAACCCTAAGTATATATTAAGAACGTCAACGTTCG
The DNA here is from genome assembly GCA_020205615.1 of Panax quinquefolius. Classification (NCBI taxonomy): domain Eukaryota; kingdom Viridiplantae; phylum Streptophyta; class Magnoliopsida; order Apiales; family Araliaceae; genus Panax; species Panax quinquefolius. The sequence continues at coordinate 99,735,503 of CM035169.1, forward strand.
GTTAGAAAACCCTAGCGATTATAAGAAACCCTAGAAACCGATTCTGGAAACCCTAATTTCAGTTTCGAGAATTCGAAACCCTAATTTTTGGGTTATAAACCCTAACGACCAATTTTGACCCTAATTGCTAAATTAGCAATTTTAATTACGAAATAATAATCCTAATTAGCAAGATTGAGTTTATGATTAGGAAATCTTAAATATAATTATAGAATCCTAATTATAATTTAGAAATATTAATTTTATTTTTGAAAACCTAATTTGGAAATTCTAGAATTTATTTTAAAAAAAACCTAAAAGTTCAAACCCTAAACCATAAGGGTTTGCACCAAATGACAATTCTAGAAATAAAATCTTATGGAAATGACCATAATGCCATTTGTTGCATTATTAGAAATAATTTGTAAATCTAGCAATAATTGAGTTGGTGACCTACTATGTTGACATTGTGACATATAATCTAGCACATATCAGCCACCTAGCACCAATTAGATACATGCATCAAGAAAACAAAAAATAAAAGTTAAGTAATAAACTTACTTACTTGCTAGACTTGCCAAGTCTTCTCTCTCTTTCTTCTTCAAAAATTTTGAGAGAAATTAAGTGTTAAACATAGCCAAGAACATCATTTAGCCTTTCAAGAACAGAAAACCAAGATCAGAAATCAAGATTGGGCATTCAAAAGGTATAAGAACCCAAATTTTTAAAATCTCATGATTTGATGTTATATGTTGTAATTTGTTGGCTAGATATATGTAATAGGATGTTATTTAGTGATCTGGGTTGTAAAATCCCAGATCCATAACATCAAAGTCCTCGAATCTAGCATTTTGTGAAATCTGGAAAAAGTCATCTGACAACCATATGCCAGACCTCATAAATCTGTGTGTGTTAGATGTTTAGTGTGTTTTTTTTGGACATGTTCTCTGCCATGTGGTCTTTAGTCTATAACTTGAATTATGTTCAGATCAGGTCTAGATTTCTAGTTATGATCAGTCAAACTACGCTGACCGATCCTAGGAATGGGTTTCTGGGCAACATAGAACCCAGATTGATGTCTGACAAGACTTTCAAAGCCTCTGATCTTGCTTCTGACACGTGTTTTGGTCAAGTTGTTGTTTGATCTGTGTAGCCTGTCATGTGCAATTCATATTAAAGTCCTTAGAACAACCAGATCCATAACAGGATCAAAGATAATCGTGGTGAAACCCACGTTGACTAACTGGCCTAAAGGAGATTCTGGGTAACCCAGAATCTTCAAGAGCCGTTTTCTGACAACTAGTTTGACCGGTTCAAATCTTTCTTTCATGTTGTTGTTATACAGATATGATGATATATTATGGTACCCTGTCATGCAAACTACACGATAGAATCTTTACGTCACATTAAACAAATAGAGAACTGATAGATTCTACGGATCAAAGTATGACCCTTGAACTGTTCTTCATTTCTGGAAAACCCAGAAATGAAGAACATCTCTAACATTTTTTTTCTGATGGTTAGATCTTGCTGTGATCATGTAGTTTGGCTATGAACTCGATTGATAATGGTAGTATTACACATATACTACAATAATAACACTTTAACCGGCTAGAAAATCTAAACATCCACAATCTGGAACCGGTCAAACCTCATACCCTGTTAGCAGTGCTTGAAGATCTAGGCTTGACCCAAGAACACTATTAGCAACGGATTCGTCGCCAAAAGGCTCTATTTAGAAAATAATTAATTTAATTAAATAAATCGAATTAAATGGGTTTTAATTATCAAAAATACATAATAAATTATGAAAAATTATTTTAAAGCCTGAAAAATAGATTTTTTTAATAATTTAGTGTATATTTCATAAATATTTAATATTTTTGGAATATAAATGGTATTTAATTTATTTATGTGACGCCCCAAAATAGGTATACAACACCCATTCTGAGTCGTCAAAATACATGGTACAGAAACAACTACAACTTTATTAATACAACATAAAAACTATGAGTTTAACTACAAATATTGTCATCTAGACAATATCCACACTCAAATAAGTCCTCAGTACAATTATTGATACATTATTTTACAAAAATGGTGAGGACTACTAAAACGACTTCTAGAACCATCATTCCACACCCCGACTAGTACTCGCTACATTCTCGCCTCCTGAGAAGAAAAATGGAACAACAAGGAAAAGGGTGAGCTCAACTAGCCCAGTAAAGAACATTATGACTAAGATAATATAAAACAAATTATCGTTAGTCTTCAACAGGGAAAAATCTAATAGAATACAATAGACAACAAGTTTTAAATCAATATTCGCAGTGGAAATAATAATTCATTAGAAGAGTTAAGTAGAGAATGCAAACTACTATCTTCTATATATGAATTTAAAAGTTCATCGTCTATCTTTTATCCTTGCAACATCAATCAATATATATCTGGAATCAAATATTCATCTTTGCACTACAGGCCAAAGATATTCATCAGTTGGTCATGTTCATCTAAACACATGTTCATCTTTGCACTACAGGGCCAAAGATATTCATTAGAAATCATTCATCTTTGCAGTACAGGCCAAATATATTCAATTATATCATCATTTAGGACTGAGGATGATGAAAAATATTTTAAAGAAAACGAATCCAGTGAAACAAAAGAATAAATATTAAGGATTCGTACTTTAAACAATCCAAGTTCAAAAATACTACATAAATAACCAGTAGTGGAGTAAGATTCAGGAATGATCAAAACATGGATACAATCAAAACTAGTATCCATAATAGATATCTTGGACGAAAAATGAAAATTTAATTTTTTCGTGAATAGTGTCGTATTCGTGAATAAGTGTCAGAGTATCGTGAATAAGGTCAGATACGTGAATAGTAACTCGACACCAAAAGATAGAAATTTCACAAAAAACATCATCACGCTTCGTGAATAGTAACTCGTGAATAGAATAGAATAATACTCGTGAATAGTGAATAGTAACTCGTGAATAGTAACCCCGACATGAAAAAGTTCCAAATTTGATAAAAAGTTTCAACTAATATTTCAGCATAATGATATTGAAGAAATAATATCATTTAAAAAAAAAAACTAATATCCCTTACCTTAGCTAGAATAGTATTTCTGGTTGGAATATCAAATATGGTGCTGAAGGAACTTGCACCGTATAGCAACACTCAAAGTATAAAAATACTCACAAAACACGCTCGATATTATAGAGAGAGAAAGAGAGAGAAATCTGTAGTTTTTGGTGTGATTTTTAATTCTAACCTAAGCACCCTATTTATAGGAAAATGCTTAGAACAACAAAGGTCAAATTTAGTAAAATTTAATAAAATATATAATATATATATTAAAATTTTCTACATTACTCATACCAGCTGATTTCCAACTCTTAACACATGCCTACAAATAACAAAAACGTTTTTCTAACAAAAAATAATTAAAACTTCCAAAAATCAATTATTCAGGAATTTCGGAACTTCAACAATTCATAATAAATAGCCCTTTTATCAGAAAATTTGAATCTCGAGACTTTTTGTAGGAAATTTCATTATCTACAACTTTACAGAAGGAAGGTTTTCTAAATTCCAAACATAAATTCAACCAAATCCATAAGCAAGCGATTTTACTGTGCTATAATCAAATTTCAAATCAAGAAATGGGTCCACCAACATGTTTAACATGTTTTAAACAACTTTTGCAACAAAAATACTCTTCCTCCTCATATACTCATATATCCCACATTCATTGTAAAAATATCATCATTATTATATTATAATAATATAATAAAATATTATTTTATCGTAAAAGATAAAATATCGATTTTCAACAATTGTCACTTTAAAAATTTTCTCCATCTATATCCACATAAAATCAATATTTTCCTCATCATATAAATCAATAATTAATTATTCACAAATAATATTACGTAATCAAAGATCGACAACCAGTTGTTCTCAGAAAGAGGGGCTTTCAATAAGAATTTCTCCTTCGGCGCGCAAGCAATTAGGTGACCAAACCTCTCCTGTATGTAACTTTCTAGACATTGCCAATAATGTTTTCTAATAATATTATTCAGATAATATGAATTATTGCTTCGATAATGGAAAATATTGTGTAGTGACAATTATTGAAACAACAAGAATATAAAATATCAACGCAAGAATTATTGAATCAATAAAATAAAATAATGAATAAAGAATCATCGTAATAATTATCGAGTAGTGCCTTCTTACGTAAGAATCAATAATTGGTGCAATACCAGTAAGCATCGCGTGCAACAACGCCAGACATCGTGTTTTAACCATCGGTATTCCAACAAGATAATCTCAGAATAACTATGCCGTTATTTATAAACAACTTATACTTGTCGCTTTTCTTCATCCAATCGCCATTATGGGGCCCATAAAAGATGCAAGGCCGCCGCATTTAATATTCCCCGACAAAGAAGAATATTCCCACCACCAAACGAATATTCCCTAATAATAATGAATATTTTATAACCACCGCTTATTTTTAAAATATTCACGCATTTTACCCATAACTAACCACATTAATCAATTCAACCCTTACTATTTCAAAATAATAAATAGAGGAAATTAAATTTCATTTATAATAAGTTGGGGTCTTACAACCTCCCCTCCTTATGAAATTTTGTCCTCAAAACGACGACGATACACGGTATTTTGAAAAGGTGAGGATACCTCGCTTTCATTTCCGCTTTCCAACTCCCGTGTCATTTCTTCATATAGCATGGTTCCTCCACAAAACCTTAACTTGTGGTATAACCTTAGTGCGTAGTAGGACATGCTCTTTCCTATCCAAGATCTTGACAGGTACCTCCTCGTACGTTAAATCTTCGGCTATCTCGTCTGGTTCTAACTCAATAACGTGGTTCGGGTCTTTCACATATTTACGAAGCACGGATACATGAAAAACATTATGAACACGAGACATACTTGGAGGTAATGCGAGTCTATAGGCCACATTTCCTACTCGGTCAAGAATCTGAAATGGACCAATAAATAGAGGATTGAGCTTTCCTCTCTTTCTGAATCTTGTAACTTCCTTCTATGGAGCCACATGCAACAATACATGATCCCCAATACTAAATTCCACGTCATTTCAATGAAGATCCGCATAACTCTTTTGTCGATCCTGTGTCGTTTGTATACGTTGTCGAATCATTTGGATCTTTTTCATTATCATACGTACCAACTCGGGTCCCAACAATGTTGCTTCACCCACCTCATCCCAACATATTGGAGAGCGACACTTTCGTCCATACAATGCTTCAAATAGAGCCACACCTATACTTGCCTGATAACTGTTGTTGTAGGAGAATTCCACCAATGGTAGGTACTTATCCCAACTCCCTTTGAAATCTAGGACACAGAGTCTTAATAGATCTTCAAGGGTTTGAATAGTCCTCTCGATTGTTCGTCTGCTTTGAGGATGGTATGTCGAATCAATCAGAATCCATCCCCATAGCTTTTTGCAAGCTAACCCAAAATCTTGAAGTGAATCTTGGGTCACGATCCTAAACTATGGATACTGGCATGCCATGCAATCTCATAATCTCATCTATGTACATACGAGCAAGACGTTCAAGGGAATAAGTCTCCCGTATCGGCAAGAAATGGGCAGACTTGGTTAATCTATCAATAATAACCCAAATCACATTTATGCCTTGAGAAACCGTGGGAAGACCCATAACGAAATCCATGGTAATGTGTTCCCACTTCCATTTCAGAATCTCAAGTGGTTGCAATGGACCCTTAGGCACTTGATGCTCCGCCTTTACACGTTGGCAAGTTAAACACATAGAGATAAACTTTTGCAATCTCACTCTTCATATTGTTCCACCAAAATGTATGTCGAAGATCACGATACATTTTGGTACTTCCAGGATGGATTGCAAATGGTGTATTGTGTGCCTCCATCATGATCTTGTACTTCAAATCAGAATCGTTAGGAACACAAAGTCTGGAGTGGACTCGAAGTATTCCTTCTTCATCGATTCTTGCTTCTGGAATAGCACCTTCTTGTACTTTCTTCTTCATAATCATCAGCTCCGGGTCTGTGGCTTGAGCAACATTAACTTTCTCGATTAAAGTTTGTTCTATACATATACTTGACATCATCGCACTCGTTCCTACATATGATCTTTTACTCAATGCGTCAGCTACTATGTTTGCTTTTCCAGGATGGTATTGAATAGTGTGGTCGTAATCTTTCAACAGCTCGAGCCAACGTCGTTGCCGCATATTGAGTTCTTTTTGAGTGAAGAAATATTTGAGGCTTTTATGGTTTGAATATATCTCCACTTTCTCCTCATATAGATAGTGCCTCCAGATCTTTAGCGTGAAAATGACTGCTGCCAACTCTAGATCATGAGTAGGATAATTCCTCTCATATTCTTTAAGTTGTCGCGAGGCATAGGCTATGACTTTTCCATGTTGCATGAGAACACACCCTAACCCTTTGCCTGAAGCATCATCAGAGATAACAAATCCATCCGAACCGGATGGTATTGTCAAACAAGTGCCGAAATGAGTCTCCTCTTGAGATCTTGAAACTCTTCTCGCATTCCTCGCTCCATATGAATTTTGTATCTTTACGAGTCAATTTGAATTAATCGGGGTAGCGATTTGAGAAAACCCTTCCACGAATCTTCGATAATAACCAAATTTAAACCCGTAAAGCTATCTACTTTTGGTCACCGCCTTTGGTTGCTCCCAACTTCAGTATTGCTTTAATCTTCACGTCAACAGACACTCCATGTTTTGACACCATGTGCCCAAGGAATGCTACTTCCTCAAGCCGTAACTCAGATTTCTTCACTTGGCATATAGCTTATTATCACGAAGTCTTTGCAAGATTAGCTTCAAATGGTGCTCATGATCTTCACGGCTTTTTGAATATATGAGGATGTCATCAATAAAGACAACAACAAAATCGATCCAAATATTCCTTGAATACTCTTGGTTCATCATATCCATGAAAGCAAAGCAGGAGCATTAGTCAATCCAAAAGACATGACTAAGAATTCATAATGCCCGCATCGAGTTCTCAAAGCGATCTTTGAATATCCTCGCTTTTAACCTTCAAATTGATGATATCCGTAACGAAGATCGATTTTTGAAAAGAATTGTGCTCCTTGCAATCGGGTCAAACAGTCATCAATACGAGGTAGCGGATACCTATTCTTGATAGTGACATGGTTTAATTCCGATAATCGATAAAAAGTCGCATACTCCCGTCTTTCTTCTTTACAAATAAAACAGAGCACCCCAAGGAGATGTACTAGACGAATGAAACCGATGTCCAACAACTCCTCGTAGTTGGACCTTAACTCCTCAAGTTCAATAGGAGCCATTCGATATGGGGTTTTAGAAATGGGCTTTGTACCGTGTTCAAGGTCAATAAAGAATTCAACTTCACGCTCTAGGGGGTAATCGAAGTTCTTCTTGAAATACGTCAGAAAGTCAATAACAACAGGAATATTATTCAAATCTGACGTGTCTTTATTCAAATCCATAACATGGGCTAAGAAAGCTTGACATCCATTTTTCAATAAACGAATAGCTTTATGAGTTGATATGACAGTAATTGATTTTAATGGTTTAGTTGCTTGAATTCGCACAACAGTTTGATTAGGAGTATGAAAACTAACAACCTTACGAAAATAATCAATTTTGGCATATTGAGTAGTTAACCAATCAATCCCTAAAATCACATCAAAAGTAAGTATCTTTAAAGAGATAAGGTCAATAGGTAATGTGATGGTGCCAACTTGGATCAAACAAGATTTATAAACAGTGGATGTGATAAAAGTTTCTCCTAACGGAGTCTCCACAGATAGGTCAAAGTCTAATTTCTCCAGAGTCAAATTTAAATGTTGAGCACAAGTAGGAGAGATAAATGAATGGGTAGAACCGGTATCTAATAAGGTATAAACTTCGCAAGAGTTTATAATTAGCTTACCCGTGATCACCTCGTTTGGGTTCCTCGATGTTGACGACCACGACAAACGCTTCTTCCAGAACCGCTGACTTTGAATTTTCTCGGGATGACCTTTTGAGTCACCATCCTCATTGGACTTGGTTTCGCATGATAAAGATAATCTCGAGCGATATGTCCTTCCTTTCCACAATTAAAGCATACCTTGAACTGCTTGTGGACGGTTTAATGATATGTCCCTCTTTTCCACATTTATAGATCTGACCGGTGGTCGTTCTCCTCCTTAAAACCGATTCTTCTTTGGTGCCGACGCGTCTTCACAAAGGTGTCATTGTTGAATCTCTTCTTTTAAAATCTCCCCGACTCGCTTCTTCTATTTTCATGGCCACGATTACCACTAGAGTGGTTACCGCTTTTGTCTCGAATGTTTTCCTCCCCATTTGGTTTTCATTGCTCGATGATCGCCGCCACCCAGATGACCTCAGTTGCGGTCCCTTGGTTGAACGTACGCTCGTTATCTCGCTCTAATAATTGAGCCCCCGTTGACAACATCCGAATATAAAGCAAATTTATGAGAGATAAGATATTGTCGAATCTCGGGTTTTAAACCTCTTAGAAACATCCTCGTCATTCGCTCTCATTCTCTACCAAATGAGGTGCAAACTCGATAACTCTCGCGAACTTCGCCTCGTATTGGGACACCGCCATGTTGTTTTGTTCTAGTCTAATAAACTCTACCTCCTTCATATGGCGTAATACTTTCGTGAAAGTATTTTTCGTTGAAAAGTTTTTGAAACGTTTCCCAAGACATGCCGAAAGGGCAGTCGGGTCCATTTCACGAGACTCCCACCAAAGAGTCCGCTTCGCCACGGAACATAAAGGTGGCGAATGGAACCTTGTGTTCCTCCGTGCATCCCAAGACATCGAATATCTTGGTAATTTGCTTGATCCACGTTTCCGCCATGATCGGATCTGGCTTTCCCTTAAATTTTGGTGGTCCCAACTCTTTAAACTGCTTGGTCGTGACAAGCCGTGCGTTGCTATCATTTCCACCCGTATTTTGTGCACGAGTCTCCCTCGTCTGGTTTTGCATGAACTGCAAAAAGCTCCTAAACATCCCGTCGTTCATCATCTCCTTTCAGTGGTGTTGTTTACAGGAGGAATATTGCCTTCTATTGCACGTTCCTCGGGTGGTGATTAAAGGTGTTTCCACGGTCTCATTAACTCCAATTAATATTCTCATTGCCATTCTTAAATATCGCCATAAAACAAGGGTTAATTAAACAAATTAACATATCACATATTAACCATATACTTCAATCGACCAACAAATAAGCTTAGGTAGACACACACTAAATAAGGATTACTCGTCTCTCCCCTCCTAGTACTATTCCCCGATCTCCGCCAGAGACCATATCCCTAAGCTCTGATACCAACTGTGACGCCCCCAAAATAGGTATACAACACCCATTCTGAGTCGTCAAAATACATGGTACAGAAACAACTACAACTTTATTAATACAACATAAAAACTATGAGTTTAACTACAAATATTGTCATCTAGACAATATCCACACTCAAATAAGTCCTCAGTACAATTATTGATACATTATTTTACAAAAATGGTGAGGACTACTAAAACGACTTCTAGAACCATCATTCCACACCCCGACTAGTACTCGCTACATTCTCGCCTCCTGAGAAGAAAAATGGAACAACAAGGAAAAGGGTGAGCTCAACTAGCCCAGTAAAGAACATTATGACTAAGATAATATAAAACAAATTATCGTTAGTCTTCAACAGGGAAAAATCTAATAGAATACAATAGACAACAAGTTTTAAATCAATATTCAGAATGGAAATAATAATTCATTAGAAGAGTTAAGTAGAGAATGCAAACTACTATCTTCTATATATGAATTTAAAAGTTCATCGTCTATCTTTTATCCCTGTAACATCAATCAATATATATCTGGAATCAAATATTCATCTTTGCACTACAGGCCAAAGATATTCATCAGTTGGTCATGTTCATCTAAACACATGTTCATCTTTGCACTACGGGCCAAAGATATTCATCAGAAATCATTCATATTTGCACTACAGGCCAAAGATATTCAATTATATCATCATTTAGGACTAAGGATGATGAAAAATATTTTAAAGAAAACGAATCCAGTAAAACAAAAGAATAAATATTAAGGATTCGTACTTTAAACAATTCAAGTTCAAAAATACTTCATAAATAAAAAAGAGTGGAGTAAGATTCAGAATGATCAAAAAACATGGATACAATCAAAACTAGTATCCATAATAGATATCTTGGACGAAAAACGAAAATTTAATTTTTCTGTGAATAGTGTCGTATTCGTGAATAGTGCCGTATACGTGAATAGTTCCGTATACGTGAATAGTAACTCCGACACCTAAAGATAGAAATTTCACAAAAAAACATCATAATGCTTCGTGAATAGTACTCGTGAATAGTAACTCGTGAATAGTAACTCATGAATAGTAACTCGTGAATAATAACTCATGAATAGTAACTCATGAATAATAACCCCGACATGAAAAAGTTCTAAATTTGATAAAAAGTTTCAACTAATATTTCAACATATTGATATTGAAGAAATAATATCATTTAAAAAAAAAAAAAATATCCCTTACCTTAGCTAGAATAGTACTTCTGGTTGGAATATCAGATATAGTGCTGAAGGAACTTGCACCGTATAGCAACACTCAAAGTATAAAAATACTCACAAAATACGCTCGATATTATAGAGAGAGAAAGAGAGAGAAATCTGTAGTTTCTGGTGTGATTTTTAATTCTAACCTAAGCACCCTATTTATAGGAAAATGCTTAGAACACCAAAGCAGAAAATTTAATAAAATATTAATATATATATTAAAATTTTCTACGTACTCATACCAGCTGATTTCCAACTCTTAACACATGCCTACAAATAACAAAAACGTTTTTCTAACTAAAAATAATTAAAACTTCCAAAAATCAATTATTCAGGAATTTCGGAACTTCAACAATTCATAATAAATAGCCCTTTTATCTGAAAATTCGAATCTCGCGACTTTTTGTTGGAAATTTCATTATCTACATTTTTACAGAAGGAAGTTTTTCCAAATTCCAAACATAAATTGACCGAAATCCACAAACGGGTGATTTTACAGGCTATAATCAAATTTCAGTCAAGAAATGGGTCCACCAACATGTTTAACATGTTTTAAACAACTTTTGCAACAAAAATACTCTTCCTCCTCATATACTCATATATCCCACATTCATTGTAAAAATATCATCATTATTATATTATAATAATATAATAAAATATTATTTTATCAGAAAAGATAAAATATCGATTTTCAACAATTGTCACTTTAAAAATTTTCTCCATCTATATCCACATAAAATCAATATTTTCCTCATCATATAAATCAATAATTAATTATTCACAAATAATATTACAGAATCAAATCATCGGCAATCAGTCTGTTCCAGGAATGAGGGGCTTTCAATAAGAATTTCTCTCATTGGCGCGCAATTAGGTGACCAAACCTCTCCTTAGATGTAACTTTCTAGACATTGCCAATAATATTTTCTAATAATATTATTCAGATAATATGAATTATTGCTTCGATAATGGAAAATACTATGTAGTGACAATTATTGAAACAACAAAGGTAATATAAAATATCAACGCAAAGAATTATTGAATCAATAAAATAAAATATTGAATAATAACTCATCGTAACAATTATTAAGTAAGTGTCTTCTTACGTAAGAATCAATAATTGGTGCAATACCGTGTGTCTACATCGCAAGCAACAACGCCAGACATCGTGTGTTTTAACCACCGGGTATTCCAACAATATTAATCAGTAATAATCTGTGCCGTTATTTATAAACAACTTATACTTGTCGTTTTCTTCATCCAATCGCTTTTCGTTATGGGGCCCATAAAGATCGCTACTGACGCATTTAATATTCCCAAATAAAGAAGAATATTCCACGCACCAAACGAATATTCCCAAACAATAATGAATATTTTATAACCACCGCTTATTTTTAAAATATTCACGATTTTACCCATAACTAACCACATTAATCAATTCAACCTTACTATTTCAAAATAATAAATAGAGGAAATTAAATTTCATTTATAATAAGTTGGGGTCTTACAAGATATTTTGACATGAAAATATTAATATTTTAATATTAAAAGAAATAATTGGACAATGGATTTAAGTGTTTAAAAATCATATAATTATGATTTTAAGGTATTAAAATACTTTGATATATTATAAATATATTATAATATTATGTTATGATTTTTATTAATATTTAATATTAAATAAATATTAATGATAAAGGAATTATGTGGTATTTAATTCGTATAAATAAGTTTTTAATGATTGAAAACTCATGATAAATAGTAATAATTATTTAAAAATTATTACGAACTTATGAAAATTATTTTGACTGTTAATAAATTATCTTAGAAGATGGTTAAGAGTTTAGACATAGTTTAATTGAACTTAAACTCTAAATTTTGTCCGACTAGACCTTCGGGATGTTAGAATTTTGTTGGATTCAACTCGGACTTAAATAGTCTAACTTGATGCTAAGTTTTATGTGCTGAATAGACTGATAGGGTTATGTGTTATGTGTTTAGGTTATTCTATATATATATATATATATATATATATATATATTATAGTATTATATTTTGATGATATTATTCTAATATTGGATATCTATATTACTAATATTAGGTCTTCGGATAAAGAATTATAAATTGTGTAGCAGTAATCAACCGGACATGCAAGTTTGTTTTTACTTAACTCTACTAAGAGTTGTTTCATTTAGATATGCTTATGGTTAATCATTGCTGATTGCCATGTAGAATTGTACTTTGTACATATTGCATGTATAAGTCAGGTATTAAAGGTCGATCACCTTTATTACCATTCGGTTCAAATATATTTGTTCATGTTCAATACTTATTCAGTTAAAAGTTTGTTCCTGCTAGTTCACAATTATATTATTGAATTATAGCCAGCTTATTATTCAGATTCTTTCAATCATGTTATATCGTTAAATTATTGAACTTAAACTTATTGGGCAACTTTCATGCTCACCCTTGCTATATCATGATAAACATTGTAGATTAAGACGAACGCGTCGGATACAAGGAAAGGTGAAAGACAGTTCCAACTTAAAGTTAATGTATGCGATTAGATTTATAATAGTTGTATGATAATGATGTTATGTGTTAAATTGTTATGAATTGTGTATAAATTAAGGTTACTCGACCTTGGGGAATAGTGTGTAATGTATTGTATAAACAATTTATGTTTATATCTTCCGCAATATAGTAATAGTAGTATAGAATGATCGATCCGGATTCGCGATGATTCGGGACCTCGGATTCGGGGCCCTCAAAGTTGGTATCAAAGCTGTTGGTTATAAACCTTAGGTAGGAATACCTGAGACCAATAACCGCAGTGATTAGGATAAGATCCAACTCACATACAGTTAGTCGATCGGTAAGATTCAAAGACGAATCTCGGTGAGTTAAAAGATACAAAGTTCCCTAACTCTGATAATAAAGTTGAACAGTAGTGATGAATAGATTGAGTCTAAAAGACTAAAAGTAAAGTGATAGTAGATCGTAAAACAAAACGATCATAGTATAGAAATGAATTATAATATATACGATGAGATCACCCCATGATCTGATAAGGTTATAGTATGGGATAAGAATCAAACTGATGATTGGAAAGTTTATAACAAGATTGCTATGTGAATTGGTACAGACTCAGGAAAGGATTATGAATATGAGTTGAATGAAATTCGTATTGAGAAGGGAGTTAGTCTTATGTGGGGATTCAATTGAGGATTCATGTCGGAAACTGAGTTGTATGATTCCTTGTGTGGGCGGGGAATTGTACTTGGTGTAACAACTACTTAGTTCTGACAATGATAATCATTGAAATGTTTGTGTCGCGCTATTTGATACATGCATGTTAAGAGGATGATTCATTTCTCATGTGTATAACAGATAGAGAGGTTATAGGTATAGAATATAAGGTTAAGTACGACTTCTTAAAACTCATACTTATGTGACATTCAAGATTCATAGTTATATGAAATGTTTATGAACCCCCCAGCGAATGGACGCCAAAGGTCTGACTAGGATAAGTTCTTAAACTCATATGATTGTGGCAAGTAAATGAACTCATAAGTGTGGTTTGACGAACTTGGTATAGTTGTGTGTAAATGGAGTATTGAGGATTATAGGAATAGATAGATTGTTAAGCAAATGATTATTAGTGGAGATATAAGTTTTCCAAAACTCCTAGTTATGCTAGAATTCAAAATTTTTACATCAAGCTAAATACGCACTATGTGCTTTTGAAAAAAAATGTAGACTCGTAATCATTTTTGAAACGGTTTAAAGTATAGTGTATGCTACTTGTTTCAGCTAGACGCAAATGATTTGAAATATCAAAATATACTTTATTTATCACTTATGTACTATGTAACTTGGTGCAGAGATGATTAAAAGTTGATGGAGTTGTAAATACAGGAATACTTAGTGTGAATTTGATGTAAAATCGTTATTCCACTACTGTATGATGTGTTATGACAAATTCATATGACGACGACATCCTCAAATGGACTTTTAATACAGTACGACATCATGACGTCATTCTCAAAAATATTTTCAAAAATTTTAATTTGCCAACGGGGTTTGGCTACACTAATTAATTCGATTGAATTGAATTATTGATATGAGTCTATGCTATTCGATTCAGCTAAACTAATGTTTATGAAAACTCTAAGTGTTCATTGAAAGAAATTTCCCGAACCAAATTGTTTTGGTGCGGAATCTAATAAGACTGAGGTAAGAAATTTTGTGCGCCTAAGGCGGATAAGAGGAACAATTGTTCCGACCAGCAGTACTTGATCAGTACAAGGCATATCGGGCTAATCACCCTTTGTGTTCGTAAGTTATGCTGGTTTGTGGATGAATTTCCGTATAACTTTTGCGAAAATGACATAAAAATAGTCTATATGACTCCTCAGCAAAATTTGAAAATTTTTACTCTTGTGAGTGTTGTATTGGGTAGCATGTGATAATGTGTGTGAATGGTAAGCAGTATGGTCTAAGGTGTAAGGTAAATTTTGGGGACGAATTTTTTAGAAGAAGGGGTGAATGTGACAACCCGAGAATTTAAAAAAATTTTAAAAATTTTAAATAATTGATTTAAGGTTCAAAATTAGAACCTAGACAGAAAATTAGTATATGCGTTTGATATTTTTGAGATGGAATTTTGAGGATTTCAAAATTCTGTGAAGGATTTAGGTGAATTATTCAGGATTAAGTGTATACGTGAATATGTTCTGTGATTGTGATATTATATGTGTACAGTATGTGGTTAAGGGTCAACGGTTGACTAGATAAATGATATTTGTGACAAACCCTAAGTATATATTAAGAACGTCAACGTTCGGTTAGAAAACCCTAGCGATTATAAGAAATCCTAGAAATCGATTCTGGAAACCCTAATTTCAGTTTCGGGAATTCGAAACCCTAATTTTTGGGTTATAAACCCTAATGACCAATTTTGACCCTAATTGCTAAATTAACAATTTTAATTACGAAATAATAATCCTAATTAGCAAGATTGAATTTATGATTAGGAAATCTTAAATATAATTATAGAATCCTAATTATAATTTAGAAATATTAATTTTATTTTTGAAAACCTAATTTGAAAATTCTAGAATTTATTTTTTTTCAAAAACCCTAAACCGTTCAAACCCTAAACCCTTTAAACCCTAAACCCTAAGGGTTTACACCAAATGACAATTCTAGAAATAAAATCTTATGAAAATGACCATAATGCCCTTTGTTGCATTATTAGAAATAATTTATAAATCTAGCAATAATTGAGTTGGTGACCTACTATGTTGTCATTGTGACATAAAATTTAGCACATATCAGCCACCTAGCACCAATTAGATACATGCATCAATAAAACAAAAATTAAAATTAAGTAATAAACTTACTTTACTTGCTAGACTTGCCAAGTCTTCTCTCTCTCTCTTCTTCAAAAATTTTGAGAGGAACTAAGTGTTAAACAAAGCCAAGAACATCATTTAGCCTATCAAGAACAGAAAAACAAGATCAGAAATCAAGATTGGGCATTCAAAAGGTATAAGAACCCTAATTTTTAAAATCTCATGATTTGATGTTATATGTTGTAATTTGTTGGCTAGATATGTGTAATAGGATGTTATTTAGTGATCTGGGTTGTAAAATCCTAGATCCATAACATCAAAGTCCTCGAATCTAGCATTTTGTGAAATTTGGAAAAAGTTGTCTGACAGCCATATGTCAGACCTCATAAATCTGTGTATGTTAGATGTTTAGTGTGTTTTTTGTTTTGGACATGCTCTCTGCCATGTGGTCTTTATTCTGGAACTTGAATTATGTTCAGATCAGGTCTTGATTTCTAGTTATGATCAGTCAAACTACGTTGACCGATCACAGGAATGGGTTTCTGGGCAACCTAGAACCTAGATTGATGTCTAACAAGACTTTCAAAGTCTCTAATCTTGCTTCTGACACATGTTTTGGCCAAGTTATTGTTTGATCTATGTAGTCTGTCATGTGAAATACACATTAAAGTCCTTAGAACAATCGGATCCATAACAGGATCAAAGATAATCGTGGTCAAACCCACGTTGACTAACTGGCCTGAAGGAGATTCTGGGTAACCCAGAATCTTCAAGAGCCGTTTTCTGACTACTAGTTTAACCAACGCAAATCTTTCTTTCATGTTGTTGTTATACGGATATGATGATATATTATGGTACCCTGTCATGCAAACTACACGATAGAACCTTTACGTCACATTAAACAAACAGAGAACTAATAGATTCTACGGATCAAAGTATGACCCTTGAATTGTTCTTCATTTCTGGAAAACCTAGAAATGAAGAACCGTTCTGACATGTTTTTCTGATGGTTAGATCATGCTGTGATCATGTAGTTTGGCTATGAACCCGATTCATAATGGTAGTATTACACATATACTACAATAAAACACTTTACCCAGCCAGAAAATCTAAAGATCCACAATCTGGAACCGGTTAAACCTCATACTCTGTTAGCAGTGCTTGAAGATTTGGGCTTGACCTAAGAACACTATTAGCGACGGATTCGTCGCCAAAAGGCTCTATAGCGACAATTTATTTAGAAAATAATTATTTTAATTAAATAAATCGAATTAAATGGTTTTTAATTATTAAAAATACATAATAAATTATGAAAAATTATTTTAAAGCCTGAAAAATAGTTTTTTTTTATTATGTAGTGTATATTTCATAAATATTTAATATTTTTGGAATATAAATGGTATTTAATATATTTAATTATAATATAAAATAAATTATTTAAAATGATTTTAATACATGAAAAATAATATTATGGTATAAGAAAATATTTAAAGATATTTTCAAAGTGACTTTTAATATTTTGTGATGAATTTCATTAATTAATTAATATTAAAGGTAATTAATTTGTTTAATAAATATATTAAATAAATTAAGGAAAAATAGAATTAATGTTTTATAAATCATATAAAAATGATTTAAGGGTTAGAAAAATATTTTAAGTTATAAAATATAACTTTTGATATTTTGTCATAAAAATATTAATATTTTAATATTAAAAATAATAATCGGATAATGGATTTAAGTGTTTAAAAATCATATAATTATGATTTTAAGGTATTAAAAATACTTTGATATATTATAAATATATTATAATATTATGTTATGATTTTCATTAATATTTAATATTAAATAAATATTAATGATAAAGGAATTATGTGGTATTTAATTCGTATAAATACGATTTTAATGATTGAAAATTCATGATAAATAGTAATAATTATTTAAAAAGTATTACGAACTTATGAAAATTATTTTGACTGTTAATAAATTATCTTAGATGATGGTTAAGAGTTTTGACATAGTTTAATTGAACTTAAACTCTAAATTTTGTTCGACTAGACCTTCGGGATGTTAGAATTTTGTCGGATTCAACTCGGACTTAAATAGTCTGACTTGATGCTAAGTTTTATGTGTTGAATAGGCTGATAGGGTTATGTGTTATGTGTTTAGGTTATGCTATATATATATATTATAGTATTATATTGTAATGATATTATTCTAATATTGAAGATCTATATTATTAATATTAGGTCTTCAGATAAAGCGTTATAAATTGCGTAGCAGTAATCAACCGGACATTCAAGTTTGTTTTTACTTAACTCTACTAAGAGTTGTTTCATTCAGATATGCTTATGGTTAATCATTGCTGATTGCCATGTAGAATTGTACTCTTTACATATTGCATGTATAAGGCAGGTATGAAAGGCTGATCACCTTCATTACCATTTGGTTCAGATATATTTGTTCATGTTTAATACTTGTTCAGTCAAAAGTTTGTTCCTGCTAGTTCACAATTATATTGTTAAATTATAGCCAACTTATTATTCAGATTCTTTCAATCATGATATTTCATTAAATTATTGAACTTAAACTTGTTGGGCAACTTTCATGCTCACCCTTGCTATATCATAATAAACATTGCAGATTAAGACGAACGCGTCGGATACAAGGAAAGGTGAAAGACAGTTCTAGCTTAAAGTTAATGTGTGCGATTGGATTTATAATAGTTGTATGATAATTATGTTATGTGTTAAATAGTTATGAATTGTGTATAAGTAAAGGTTACTCGACCTTGGGGAATAGTGTGTAATGTATTGTATAAACAATTTATGTTTATATCTTCTGCAATATAGTAATAGTGGTATAGAATGATCGAACCGGATCCGCGGTTATTCGAGACCTCGTATTCGGGGCCCTTACACATGCTTCTAGAATAACGCCCTGTTGAACCTTCTTCTTCACATTCATCAGCTCTGAGTATGTAGCTTGAGCGGCTTTAACTTTATCGATTTAAAGTCGGTTCAAATCGTATATTCGTTATCTTCACGTAGGTCCCTAGAGTCTTTAACTCTATCTTCATCATTTGTAAGTTATACGAAATAGGTTCTTATTTTAACAACATCGCACTCTTAAATGCATACGATCTTCTACTCAATGCGTCAGCTACCACGTTCGCTCTTCCACGATGATATTGAATGGTATAGTCGTAATCTTCAACAGCTCGAGCCAACGTCCTTGGCGCATGTTATGTTCGTTCTAGGTGAAGAAATATTTGAGGGTTTGAGAAATGGGTTTTGTATTGGGGTCAATACAAAATTCAATTTCACGCTATAGGGGTAGGCTAGGAAGTCTTCAGGAATACGTTAGGAAATTTATTAACAATAGAAATATCATTCAAAACTGTGACTCTCATCCAAGACTTGGATAGCACATGTAATGAAGGTTTCTCCTAAAGGATTTTCAACAGATAAGTCAAAGTCTAATTTCTCCAGAGTCAAATTTAAATGTTGAGATAAAAAATGGGTAGAACCGGTATCTAATAAGGTATAGACTTTACAAGAATTTATAATTAACTAACCCGTGCTAACTTCGTTCGGGTTACTCGCTTTTTGAGAAGTCACAAAAAACGCTCTTCCTGAAACCACCGACTTTGTTTTGTCCGTATCCGCCTTTGGTGCCACCGTTCCAGCTAGAATTGACTTTGGTGCATGACAAAATCGAGCTAGGTGACCTTTCTTTCCACAATTATAACATGCTTTGGACTGCATCACACAGTTTGGACTGATATGTCCCTCCCCTCCGCATTTGAAGCATACAATTGGTGGTCGTTCTCCTTCCTTGAAAATGGATGTTGCTGCTACTATCTTTCCATCGTTGTTGAACCTTCTCTTCTTGAAATTTCCACTCCTATTATCTTGGCCATGATTACCACCAAAGTGGTTACCATTCTTGGCATGATAATTTCCCCCACGATGTTTATCATTATTCCAATGACCGTTGCCACTAGTATGATTATTATCGTGTTGTTGCTCGTTACCTTTTGGTTTGTGCTGACTCATTATCGCGCTCCAATAACTGAGCCCTATTCACAACATCTGAATATAAACAAAGTTTGTGAGAAATGAGGTATTGACGTATATCGAGTTTCAAACCTCTTAGAAACATTCGCGTCATTCGCTCCTCATTATCGACCAAATGGGATGCAAACTGGGATAACTCCACAAATTTAGGCTCGTATTGCGACACGGTCATATTGTTTTTCTCCAACTTGATAAACTCCACCTCCTTCATGTGACGAATACTTTCGGGAAAGTACTTGTCGTTGAATAGCTCTTGGAACTTCTCCCAAGACATCTTGAAGTCGCCGTTAGGCTAGATCGCTTTTCTGATTCCTACCAAGAATCGCCTCTTCACGCAACATAAAGGTGGCGAAGGGAACCTTTGCTCCTCGAGCATCCCAAGACATCAAATATCTTGGTGATCTTCTTTAACCACGCGTCTACGCCTTAAGTGGTTTCGCTTTCCCAAAACTCCGATGGTCCCAGCTCCTTGAGCGCTTAGCGATGACGACCATGCATGAGTTGCCATTGTTTCCACCTGCATTTTGAACATGAGTCTCTCTCGCTTGATGTTGCATGAATTGCATAAAGCCTCTGATCATCCCATCGTTCATCATCTGATCGGTGTTGTTGTTTACCTGAGGATTATTGTCTTCTTGTTGCACATTATCCTGGGTATTGATCGTTGGTGACTCAACGGTCTCATGTGCTTCATTGCTGATCTCAACATTTTCAGATGCCATTCTCAAACACTGTCATAAAACAAGGGTTAATTGACATATTACATATTATCCATATACTATGACCAACCAATTAAATACCAAATAAACTTAGGTAGGTCATACTAGCGAAGGAATTCCCCGTCTCTCCCCTCCTAGTTCTTGTCTCACATCTCAGCCAGGGATCATATCCCTAAGCTCTGATACCAACTATGACGCCCCTAAAATAGGTATACATCACCCATCTTGAGTCGCCAGATACATGGTACATAAATTCAAATACAACTTAATTATACAACAGTCATGTAAAATACGACAAAACATAGCTGAGAGTTTAAACAAGAATATTGTCATCTAGACAATATCCACACTCAATGGTGTCCTCATTACAATTATTATCACATTATTTCGTAGAATAGTGAGGACTACTAAAGCCATTTATCCTGGACCATCACTCCATTCCCCGACTCGTCCCAGCTATATTCTCATTTCCTGAAGAAAACAATGAAAGAAAGGGTGAGCTCAACTAGCCCAGTAAGAAATATTATGACTAAGATAATGCAGAATAAATTATCTTTAGCCTTCAACAGTATAACTGTAATGCCCGAGAATTTTGAATTTTCAATGAATTAAATTTTTATTTGTTTATTTGGATTAAATGAATTTAATTGAGTTATTATGTGAGTAAGATGTTCGAAGGTCGTTCTATGACCTAGAATGTGCGGATGTGGTTAGTATTCTGGCTTTGTGCTAGAATTAATTGTTGTGAATTATCAAGACGAGAATGAAGGTTTTCCGAGAATGTTTGCGTAAAAACACTATTGATCCGATTTCGTTCGGAGCTAGGGTTTAAGATTCTGAGGAACGCATAATGATAGAATACAAAGATAGTATGGAATATTCAATAATAATTCCGTTATGGCAAACGAAGTTTTCGCATGTGGACTTAAAACCTAAGGGTTGAGTATATTGATTTCCAAGAAGGCATGTGTTATACAAGTATGAGACTATTTAGTATCTATGTATAATATGTTGAGTTAATACGGAGTACAATACGATTATCGTACTAGTATTATACGGAAAGAATACGTGAACTATACGTAGGGAATACTATTTGTATTCTAGAGTTAAGTTAAGACTTAATGTTAATTCATTTGGTTGGATTATGTTTAGCCCAATCAATTGAATGAGCAAGCCCAAGTGATTAAGTGTTAAGCCAAGTTAAGGCCCAATGTTAAATTAATGTCAAGCCCAATCCAAAAAAATAAACCACGGGTCGAACCGGTGGGTCATGGGATTGGTAAAACCCATGGGGCAACCCATGGGATGAACTAAGGGAGAGTGGGCCGGCCACTTGATGGCCAAGTAAAGTGCCAAACTTGATCACCAAGTACTTTGCTTGGTGATCAAGAAGTGAATAGTAAGGAGGTGGGGATTTGGACAATATTGCCCCTCATTTGGTTTTCTATATATACAAAGCTAGAGTTGGATTTTTGTTGTTTTACAAAGCTTGTCCAAAGATATATAGAGAGAGAAAGAGCTAGAATCATATAATCCTTCTACTTCTAAGCAAACCAATAGACGTTTATGAAGAACGATAATTGCTTCAAAGGTAAATTCTCATAAACCGTCATCTTCATCTTTTTCGATTTCTTTCTCGTAGAAGAATCGTAGATTAGTGGAGCATGTTTATTGAGGAGATATAAGGATGCCTATTAATGGCCAAATCATTGGTAGGTCATGACCAAATAAAAATCGTAAGTGTTTACATAAGTTAAAACCATAAACGTCTTAAATGTTAGCTTAGTTATTAATGAACGTTTTAAAAACTGTTATAGATAAGGAATGTGCCTATTGTTTGGTTAGGATGACTATGATGAATCAATGGATTTTTCCATTTGATTTAGCTTATAGAACACGAGTAACGAAGTTATGACGAATTTTGCGAAAATAGAAGTTAAACGTCGAAAACGTAAAAAGCCCGGATTAAGGTCAAAAGTCGTCGTGTGACTTGAAAACGTTGGTTTCCAATGTCAACACGTGAGATAAGGTAATTAAGAGTCGTTGGCGAAAGAATCGTCGTATTCCAACTTATAACGAAGAAAACGAGTATTGAACGGACGAAAACGTTAAACGAACGCTTAAAATGAACTTAAAGGTGAATTCTGAGTTAATGAATTCGGAAATACGAAATTCTTATATGAACACGTAAAGGATGTGATTTCTGACTTGTAGGCTTTCGAATGGGTCAATTCGGATGTAAAACGAACAAATTAGGAAGTCGGGAGTTTTGTTTAGAAACCAAACTGTTTTGGTCAATGGTGCATGATGAGGCACAAGACTGCTAACTTTCTTGCAGCAATACCACTAAAATATTAAAGGATGCCGCGCCACAACGCCGGCAGTAGAAAAATGTTGACCAAGTTAGGTTTTGTTCCATTTTGAATGTTGACTTAAAGTAAGACATTAAAGGTACTTAATTTACATGATAAGACTTACCTTAAATCACTTATAAGGTGTTAATGTAAGAAGATCTAGTAAGGTTTAACAGAAATTAAACAAAGAACACAAAGACGTAATAAGTGGACAGTGAATGATGTTCAACGTTTGTGGTTAACCAATAATGATCGAATGTCGGTTAAGGACGTAAGAACGTTAATATAATGTAACGAAGTATAGAAATTCGAATTGACTTTAGTAACGAAGTTAATTCAAATAAGACATAGAAGAGAAAGAAGTTGGTTAAAATCGTAAAGTTAGTTTGTTTGATAACTAATTGCAGTGTGCTATGTGAATGTATCATGTAGATCCTGTAAAGACTGAGAATAGTTGAATTTTTTATTCGAAGACGCTTGAAGGCAAGTCTTTCTTAAACACTTGTCTAATCTTCGAGTTAGCCAATTTTTTTACGTGATGCATGTTATACAATGCATGAATGATTTTAAAGAAAGAGTCGTTGCCTGTTTTTACTTGGCTAGACCAATACTGAAGAGTTGATTGATTTGTTTACAAGTCTTTCAATATAGAACTGTTAACGCTATCCTATGCCAAGTATTTGGTACAAATGTAAAGGTAAGTTTGTCTATGTACAAACAATAGTATTTTTCATCGATTATTCGTTGGGCACGCGAGGTTGCCAAATGTTGAACGTAAATACATTTAACGTAAGAGTGTTGATCAACATAGAGTACAATATGCTGATTCACCTAGAATTGCTCGTAAGTAAAGACGGGTGGATGGCCTTAGTGCTGGATATCCTTTTCAAGTATAAAAATGAAAAGAGTATGTTCATGGTCTATTGACCGGTTCATCATTCCTAAGCTATTATATATACTTTGGAATTGATGTAATGACATGAGAAGTACTAGTCAAACATTTCGTAGTGCTTCATAAATAATTGTTCAAATCTAGAATTAAAACATGTAATTGTTCTTGTGATATTCATATGATTTTTTGTTAAGACTTGCTGAGCTAGTTATGCTCATTCTTGCTTGAACCATATGTTTTTAGCTAAAAAAGTTTGTTTAACCAGAGAGTTCTAAGAGAGATAAGGGCAAGGCTAAGATGGACAATTAATTGTCCTTTAATAGACAAGTGTATTTGTATATAATATACTCATGAAGAACAACGAATGTATTCGGTTAATGAACCTGGGAAAGGATTTATTATAAATGTAATATAAAGATAGTAATTACACTCATTTTGTTGGTATCTCAATGGAATGATTGTATGGAATGTAGTATCATGGAGCACCATCTGTCGGGTTTGAAGATACCCAGATTTGGGGGCGTCACAGGTTGGTATCAAAGCATTAGGTTATAAAACTTAAGGGGGAAGAACCTTAGGCTAATAACCTCATTAGGAAAGGAAGAGTCCAAAGAAAGTTAACTCGAGTCAAATGAGTTAATAGGGTATTGAGGAAACTCAGTACCGAAAGATTTAAAAGATGGAAAGTAACCCTAAATGGATTAAATGTGATTTATGCTTCTATTATTGTGTATTATGTACTAATCAATTTGTTATGTGTTATTGTAGATGTCTGTTGATAGCTTGATGTATAGGGATATACATGTGATCAGCGAGGAGTCCATGAACCGAGTTGAGGCAGTACCCATACCTATAGCAGACATACCGATAGTAATTCTAGAAGAGTCAGAGCCCGAGGAATATTACTCGGAGGAGGACTATTCTGAGGAGACCATGGGAATAGCATCATATTTGAATATGATGATTGATGTGGAGGATGATATGGAGGTGACATCGATTAATACGGTGATGCCTACCCTAGAGTCGACACCTACAGAGACTATGAGGGCAATGTACCTCTCAGTGCTTGACCGTAATGTGCAACTACACAAATATAGTGCAACACCAGAAGGAAGAGATCACTGATCTCTATGGAGCGAAAGAGTCTGCAGAGTCAGACTATGAGATAGAGCATGATGAGAAATTGCTCATGACTGACAAGGCTAGGGACTATAAGAACGAGGACGTAAAACTTCGTAAAAAACTGGTTGAAAAAGACCAGAAGATAGCACGAATGTCATATATAAATGACAGTGCGCACGAGGATTTCAAGCTTAAGATAGCTTGTTATTCTATTGAGTCGGGACAGACTCGACATACTATAAGTCGAGAGATTGTGTCGATTCTGGCGAACCAAAAGCATGAGAATGTTGTTAGGCAGTATTAGGAGTAGTATGGTAAATACTTTTGTGTCGTGACATAAAACTGTAAGACCCCAACTTATTATAAAAAAAATTGAATTTCCTCTAATCATTATTGTGAATAATAAGGTGTTAATTTGATATAATACTTTGCTTATGGGTGAAATGTGCAAATTTTGTAAAATAAGCAAGTGGTTATAAAATATTCATTGTTGTCGGGGAATATTCGTTTGGTCGTGGAATATTCTTTTTGTTAGGAATATCCGTACGAAAGCGCAGTCATTTGTGGGCCCCATAATAGAATAACTGTCGGATGAAGAAAATGACAAGTTTGAGTTTTTTATAAATAACGGCGTAGTTGTTACCGTTAAACACTGTTGGAATACCCGGTGGGTAAAGTAAAATGTCTGGCGTTGTTGCACAAGAGTATTACCAGTATTGCACAATATTTTTGAATTATTGATTCTTACGTAAGAAGGCACCACTCAATAATTGTTACAGTAGTTACTGTTCAATATTTTATTTTATTGATTCAATTATTGCTGCGTTGATATTTTATATTATTGTTGTTTCACTAATTATCAATGCACAATATTTCCCATTATCAGATCAATAATTCATATTATTTGAATCATATTATTAGATAGCATTATTGGCAATGTCTAGAAAGTTCTGTCAAGGAGAGGTTTGGTCACCTAATTGCGCGCCAGTAAGGAGGAATCTTTATTGGAAAGCCCCCTCTTTCCTAGGAACGGCCTGATTGCCATTATTGTGATTCTGTAATATTATTTGTGAATAATTAATTATTGATTAATATGATAAGGAAATAATTATTTTATGTGGATATAAATGTTGGATATATTTATTGTGTTTAAAAATGAAGGAGTTAATGTTGAGGTGTTTTATCAGTATTTTTGTCGGAATGGAAGTATTCAAAAATTAAACAAGTGTTTTTGAGATATATTGTGTGAGTTATAATTTTTAATCCGACCGTTGGATCGTTGTGAATTTTGGACATGTTATACATATATAAGTTGAGTATATGTAACGACCGAGAAATTCGGATCTTATTGTAAAATGATTTTATTAAATTAAATAATAATAAAATCATATTCCATGTGTTATCAAGATGGTTGTCATTGTATAACCTATTGATGTTAGAATATCGTAGTATTTGGGCTACGTGGATGAATTAAAGTGTTTGGATTTCAAGATAAAAATAAAAGTTTTTTGAGAAATTTTCCGAAAAACACTATTCATCGATATTTGCTCGGGATATAATTTTGAGATTCTGAGAAATACGCAATGATGGAGTAACAAGGTAAGATGGATTATGTAATAAAAATCTAGTTATGGAAAATGTAATAATTCACTTGTGGACTTAATTCCTAAACGTTAAGGAAGTTGATATAGTAATGAATGAGTAATAATGGTATGATACGTTGGTATTGTACAAAGTAATGAAAACGCGTATAGTACGAAGTATTATATGAGTTTTTATGAATGATGAAATACCGTATATAAATTCTATAAGAATTAGAATACAAAAATACATCAACAATGTGTATTAAGAAATGTTAATGGACTTGGATGATTGGTTAACAATTATATACAAGTCCAAGTGAATTAAAGAGAGAAGCCCAACTATAAATTAATGAACCAACTAGTGTTTGTTAATATAAGGCCCAAGGATTTATTAATCCAAGCCCAAGCTAGAATCCATGGATTGTATAACCCATGGGAAAAAACCATATTGATATGGTTAATGTGTGGTGACCAAGTGATGTGGTGATCAAGTAAGTGTGATGATCAAGTAGGAGTATTGACCAAGACTTTGAAATAATGACCAAGTGTAGGATAAGTTTTGTGCCTTGCAAGTAATGAATAGTAAGGAGGTGCATGAGGAGGTGGGATGATTTAATGACCAATCTACCCTAACCTTGGAAAGTCTATAAATAGAAGATCTTTACAAGCCATTTGTTGGTTAATCAATTAATCCAACACATCTAAAGTGCTTAAGTGTTAGAGAGAATAAGCTACACAAAAGTCATTCTATAAGTAAGAAGAAGAAGCAAGCTACATACCAAGACCACAAAAGAGTAAGACTTCTTCTCAATTATCTTCTATCTCTACCTTGATAAGATGATAAGAAAAGTTGGATTAAGAAACATGAATGAGTAAGTAACGAACTTAAGCCAATTAAGTTGGTAATAATTCATATATATACATAATTAGATTGAAATGAAGGGTATGATATAGTCATATACATACTGGATTATATGTGACCTAATCTAAGGCAGTATGTGATCATGTATTGTAGAGACTTGAACGACTTGAACATAAAGTTAAAATATCATAGCAGACGCTAAAGGCAAGTATTCTAACTCTTGTCTCAGTTCAATCTGAACATGTTTTTAAGGTTCATGTATTCTTTCGCATGAATTGAGGTATGTTGAAGTTGAAGCCAATTCCTTTGGCTAGGCTTGATGAATTTATAATATATTCATGTATTATCAAATGTTGCTATCTTTTGTCAACTACTTGATATGGTCTTCAAAAGAAAACTGAAATGTTAAACAAATATTTTTTCGGTAAAACGACATGCGCGTGAGGTTGCCAAATGCTTAAATTTGCATACGTTTAATGGATGTAGTGTTGATCAACATAGAGTAAAATAGGCTGATCTCCTAGAAGTGCTCGTAAGTGATATCGGGCTTACGGACTTGCTTCTGGGTTATCCTTTTCCAATAAAGAATGAATACTCGAGGTCTCTGACCAGAGTGAATGTTTTACTAAATATTGTTGTTACTGTAAAACATTTTGAAAGAAAAGATGAAGTGCTATTTTTACCAATAGTACTTCAGAACTATTGTTCAGTTATTGAAGATATACGATTTGTATGTGTCAAGCATGTTGTTATTAAATTGTTATACTTGCTGAGCTAGTTATGCTCACTCTTTCTTGAACCATATGAATACAACTAAGACTGAACATCCCGAAGAATCAAAAAAGGATAAGGGAAAAGCTAAGGTAGATTACTAAGTTGTCTTGTAATAGTATAGGTCTATTGTTGTAATTTAACTGATATTATGGCAAAGAACCTTTGTAACGGGTTTAGAACTTGGGAAACGTAAATATTACTTTAAATATATAGAAGTTATATTCGTTCTTTGAGACTTTTCAAATTGAATGAATGTATGAATGTTGTACAGTATAGCACCATCTGTCGGGTTGAAAGATACCCGGATTTGGGGGCTCTACAGGTTGGTATCGAAGCCTAGGTTATAAAACTTAAGAGGGGAAAGTAGAACCTTAAGTCATAACCTTATGAAAGAATAAAGAAATAAAAGATGGAAAGTAACCTTATAAAAATGCATTATATTATGTTATGTATTTTTATTATTTTACTGACGTGTACTAATCAAACTATATTGTTTTATTGTAGATGTCAGGAGAAAATGATATGTATAGAGATATACATGTAGTAAGCGAGGATTCAGTTAATCGGGTAGAGATACTACCAAGTCCCGTAGCCGTAGAACCAGAGTTAGTGACCATCGAGTCGGGAGACTCAGACGACTTAGACTACATGTCCATATTTGATGGCATGTTGGAGGAAGAGGTGGACGTGATGTCCTTTGACCAGGTTCCACCTACAGAGACCCAGGTTCCACCTACAGAGGAAATGTCTACGGGGGAATCAATGGAGGCACTGTTTATGTCGGTATTGGATAGGAATGTCCATTACTGCCAAGAGGTTAAGGAGTTGAAAGAGGAACTCCGAGCTGTCTGTGAGGACAAGACTAGTATGGAAGGAATGTGGGAAGAGGAGCACGATGATAGAGTCCTAGCTATGGACAAAGTCCGAGATTTGAGAGGTGAAGTCTTTGAGCTCAAGCAGGAGCTAAAGACTAAGAAGCGGAAGTTGGAGAGGATGTCCTATATTCATAGGAGTTCTCATGTAGATTTTCAAAGAAGCAGTAGTGGATATCGGTAGAAGCAGATGGACGGACCGCCATACCATCAAGAGAGATGTTATTCTTTGGTTTGGCGAAAGCGATTTTGAGAATACCTTACGGCAGATGTAATCTAGCAATAGCTAGAGTAGAATGGATATGTAAATATTATGTATCTAGTAGTGACATAAAACCCTCTTTTGTATAACAAAGGGTAGTCTTTTGTAAATCCCAATTTTTGGAAAGTAATTGCGGGATAGAAATGTAATCACCTAAGGCTGAGTAATGTAAACGATGTAGTATTATACTACAAGTTATGAAGCAATATAAATCTTTTTATGGAATATGTTGAGTAATGAGTATGAGTTGTTGTTTTATTACAAACAATAACAAACCAACAAGAATAATGTAATAATAATGTATTGTTTTCTTAACAGCGAAATGCCGCCAAGAAGGAGACAACGAAATCAGGGCACTAATGTTAACCAACCGGAGGGTGGTCCGGTTAATCCAATGCAGGAGTTCGTTAATCTTTTAACGGCTGCATTTAATAGAACAGGGGCTAATGTACCCGTAATTCTTGGAGTAGTACGAGCTACTACTTTTAAGGATTTTAAAAGTGTAGGTCCGCCGGAGTTCAAGGGAACTACGGACCCTATAAAAGCCCAGACATGGGTAAATGAAATCGAGAAAGCATTTGTAATAGCAAATGTTGAGGAGGGTCAAAAGGTTGCCTTTGCAACCTATTTGATGAAAGGAGAGGCCAACTTCTAGTGGGAGGCAAACCAGGCTAGGGCTGATATAGGGAACCTAACGTGGGAGAGGTTCAAGGAGATTTTCTTCGAGAACTATTTTCCCACACAGTATGCAAGGAGGATGGAGATGAGGTTTCTAGAATTGAGACAAGGGGATATGCGGTTCCCAAAGATAACGCCAAGTTTAATGAACGGCACGATTCGCTCCACATCAAGTAGAGACTGAAGTGAGAATGGCTAGAAGGTTCGAGCAGGGCTTGAAACCCTGGCTCTATAGGCGAATCTCTGTGTTCCAAAGTACTTCCTTTGGAACCATACTAGAAAAGGAAATAATTGCCGAAGGTGGGAATGAGGCTCTTAGCTAGTACCACAAAGATAAGAAGACCAAAGGCAGGGTTGATGGAGGAACCAAGGCCGGAGGAGCCAGTGGGGGTGGCTGGCGTGTAGAAGAAGAGAAGGGCTTTAACTCTAGGAATACCGGAGCGAAACAAGGGGACTCTAAGAGGAGGATGGAGGCTTGTAAAACCTGTGGGAAGACTCACTTCAGAGTCTATCTCAAAGGTAAGGCGGTGTGTTATAATTGTGGATAAGAAGGGCACATTTCGCCTAACTGTCCCAATCCAAAGAAGAATCACGGATGCTTTGTATGTGGATCAGCTGACCACATAGCAATGAACTGCCCGAAGAAGGGGATAAAAGGAAATAAGGGACCTAATAGCGGGAAGTTAGCTATTAGTGGTCCAGTTCAGCCGGGGAAATCAATGGCCCACACTTTTAATATGACGATCCAAGATGCGGTGGCATCAGGGGATGTAGTTGTAGGTATTATTCCAATCAACAATATAAATGCATACGTGCTATTTGATTCGGGTATAACTTGTTCGTTTATAGCATGTGATTTTGCTAGACGATTAGAATTATTTCCCGAGAAATTGCCTGTACCTTTGAACATTAAGGTAGCAAACGAAGAGATAATTCATGTTGAAGATATTAATAGGAGTTGTTGCGAAGAAGTACGTGGTTGTAAGTTATCGGTAGATTTAATACCGATAAAGTTAGGAGAATTCGACGTAATTCTCGGAATGGATTGGTTGATTAAGCATGGAGCAATTATAGATTGCCAAAGGAAAAGTGTGAGCATCAGGACGTTGAAGCAACCTCCTGTAGTATTTTACGGTAGTAAATTTCCAGGACGTCCATGTTGCCTTACGATGACACAAACTAGAAAACTTTTAAGGAAGGGTTGTGTAGGTTATCTATGCCATGTTGTTGATACCCAGAGAGTGGGAGCAACCATGGAACAAATACCTATAGTAAACGAATTCATGGATGTATTTCCAAGTGAATTACCGGGTTTACCGCCGGATAGGGAGATCGAATTTGTGATAGACATTGTGCCAGGAACGACACCGGTCTCAAGGGCACTGTACCGTATAGCGCCTGTGGAAATGAAAGAACTAATGGTTCAGCTACAGGAACTATTAGACAAGAAGTACATTCAACCAAGTGTTTTGCCGTGGGGAGCACCGGTGTTGTTTGTCAAGAAGAAAGACGGATAATTAAGGCTTTGTATCGACTATCGGGAGTCGAACAAGTTAACGATAAAGAATAAATACCCATTGCCCAGGATCGATGATCTCTTTGATCAATTGAAAGGGGCAAAGTATTTTTCTAAAATAGATTTGCGGACGGGGTATCATCAGTTGAAGGTTAGGAAGGAAGATATACCAAAGACTGCATTCAGGACTCGTTATGGTCATTACGAATTTCTGGTGATGTCATTTGGGTTGACGAATGCACCAGCTGCATTTATGGATATGATGAAAAGAGTGTTCAAACTATATTTGGACAAGTTCGTCGTGGTGTTTATCGATGATATTCTAGTCTATTCTAAGACGCCAGAAGATCATGCCGAACACTTAAGGTTAGTGTTGGTGACACTAAGAAAGGAGAAGTTATATGCGAAATTCACCAAATGTGAATTTTGGCTGGAAAAGGTGCAGTTTTTAGGTCATGTCATTGACCAAGAGGGGATTTCAGTGGATCCAGGAAAGGTGGAAGCAGTAATGAATTGGGAACAACCGAAAACGCCGACTGAGGTGCGGAGTTTTCTAGGGTTAGCAGGGTACTATCGAAGATTTATCCAAGATTTTTCAAAGATAGCTATCTCGTTGACTAACTTAACAAAGAAGACGATGAAATAAGTATGGACAGATAAATGTGAAAACAATTTTCAAGAACTGAAGAAGAGATTAAGTGAAGCTCCTGTTTTGTCATTGCCAGGTGACACGGGAAATTTTGTAGTGTATAGTGATGCTTCGCATAAAGGACTTGGTTGTGTGCTTATGCAGCATGGTAAAGTCATTGCGTATGCATCTCAGCAGTTGAAGGATTATGAGAAAGTTTACCCTACTCATGATCTAGAACTGGCCGTAGTAGTGTTTGCTCTAAAGATATGGAGACATTATCTTTATGGGGAAAAATGTGAGATTTATACGGACCATAAAAGTCTAAAATATATCTTCACTCAGAAGGAGTTTAATATGAGATAGAGAAGATGGCTGGAGTTGATAAAGGATTATGATTGTGAAATCCTGTATCACCATGGAAAAGCCAATGTAGTTGCCGACGCCTTAAGTAGGAAGGGTCGGGAAAAGTTGTCTATGTTAACGGCTCAAAATGAGTTAATAACAGAGATGGCTAGGATGGAAATAGAAGTGAAGATGCCGAGTGATTCTGGACAGTTACTCTTTGCGACGAAGATGCAATCTACCATTGTAGAAAGGGTCAAGGAGGTACAACTCAAGGCGGATGAGTGTAACCAAATGAAGAAGCGGTTATCCGAGAAGGAAGAGGTTAAGTATAGTCTTGATAATGAGGGATTATTAAGATTTGAGGGAAGAATTTGGATTCCGAATGAGACAGAATTAAAGGAGCAAGTGTTACAAGAAGCTCATAGTTCGAGGTACTCGATACATCCTGGTAGCACTAAGATGTATCAAGACCTTCGACAAAGTTTTTGGTGGCCAAACATAAAGATAAAAATAGCAGAGTATGTGAGTAGGTGCTTAACTTGTCAAAAGTTAAGTAGAACATCAACGACTTCGATGGTTTACTGATCATTGGAGATTCTAGAATGGAAGTGGGAGCATATCACGATGGACTTCGTGGTGGGACTTCCGACGATGCAAAAGGGTACGATTGATTTGGGTAATAGTGACCCGGTTGTGAAGTTGGCTCACTTTTTCCCAATTCTGGTCAAGTATAACTTAGACCAGTTAGCTAAACTTTATGTTAAGGAAATCATTTCCAGACATGGAGTACCGATATCGATTGTGTCAGATCGTGATCCACGATTCACATTGAACTTTTGGAAGAGTTTGCAAGAGCAGTTGGGAACACAGCTGAGGTTAAGCACGGCTTATCATCCACAAACTGATGGGCAGAGCAAAAGGACAATTTAGACGTTAGAAGACATGTTAAGGTCTTGCGTCATGGATTTCAAGGGTAGTTGGGATGATCACCTACAACTAGTAGAGTTTGCATATAACAACAGTTATCATGCAAGCATAGGCATGCCGCCGTACGAAGCTTTGTATGAAAGGAAATGCAGAACATCTTTTGTGTTGGGATGAGGTGGGAGAACGCGCGGATGCTAGGACGAGAATTGGTGCGTGGAGACAAATGGATATGGTAAAGTTAATTGGATGCGTCCGTCAGTCACACTGGGATGCATGAAGAAGTATGCGGACTCACATAGACTAAGTCGAGAGTTTGAGGTGGGCTCGTATGTGTTTCTAAAGGTATCTCCCTGTAAAGGAAAGATACGCTTTGGAAAGAAGGGAAAGTTAAGTCCAAGGTTTATAGGACCTTTTGAAGTATTAAAACGGGTGGGAGAGGTAGTGTATATGATAGCATTACCTCCAGACCTAGAACGAATACATAACGTGTTTCACGTATCTGTATTACGCCCATATAAGACGGACTACAAACATGTAATCGAGTATGAGCCGATTCATATCGAGGAAGACTTATCATATGAAGAGTCGCCGATGCAGATCATTGATAGAAGGAACAAGTTCTGAGGAACAAGGTAATACCATCAGTAAAAGAATTATGGAAGAACCATGATGCTGAAGAAGCAACGTGGGAACTAGAAGAAAAGATGAAGAAAAATTTTCCTCATCTATTTGATTAAAGTAAGACGAGATTCTGGGGACAGAATCTTTATAAGGGGGGAAGAATGTAAATTAACCGAGAAATTCGGATCTTATTGTAAAATGATTTTATTAAATTAAATAATAATAAAATCATATTCTATGTGTTATCAAGATGGTTGTCATTGTATAACCTATTGATGTTAGAATATCGTAGTATTTGGGCTACGTGGATGAATTAAAGTGTTTGGATTTCCAAGACGAAAATAAAAGTTTTAGAGAAATTTTTGAAAACACTATTCATCCAGTATTTGCTCGGGATATAATTTTGAGATTCCGAGAAATACGCAATGATGGAATAACAAGGTAAGATGGATTATGTAATAAAAATTTAGTTATGGAAAATGTAATAATTCGCTTGTGGACTTAATTCCTAAATGTTAAGGAAGTTGATATAGTAATGAATGAGTAATAATGGTATGATACGTTGGTATTGTACAAAGTAATGAAAACGCGTATAGTACGAAGTATTATATGAGTTTGTATGAATGATGAAATACCGTATATAAATTCTATAAGAATTAGAATACAAAAATACAACAACAATGTGTATTAAGAAATGTTAATGGACTTGGATGATTTGGTTAACAATTATATACAAGTCCAAGTGAATTAAAGAGAGAAGCCCAACTATAAATTAATGAACCAACTAGTGTTTGTTAATATAAGGCCCAAGGATTTATTAATCCAAGCCCAAGCTAGAATCCATGAAATGTATAACCCATGGGGCAAACCATATTGATATGGTTAAGGTGTGGTGACCAAGTGATGTGGTGATCAAGTAAGTGTGACGATCAAGTAGCAGTATTGACCAAGACTTTGAAGTAATGACCAAGTGTAGGATAAGTTTTGTGCCTTGCAAGTAATGAATAGTAAGGAGGTGCATGAGGAGGTGGGATGATTTAATGACCAATCTACCCTAACCTTGGAAAGTCTATAAATAGAAGAGCTTTATAAGCCATTTGTTGGTTGATCAATTAATCCAACACATCTAAAGTGCTTAAGTGTTAGAGAGAATAAGCTACACATAAGTCATTCTATAAGTAAGAAGAAGAAGCAAGCTACATACCAAGACTACAAAAGAGTAAGACTTCTTCTCAATTATCTTCTATCTCTACCTTGATATGATGATAAGAAAAGTTGGATTAAGAAACATGAATGAGTAAGTAACGAACTTAAGCCAATTAAGTTGGTAATAATTCATTTAAGCTATCATAAGTTATAAACTTATGTGAAAATAATATGAACTTGTAAGAAGTTTATGAAGAGAAATGATATGAATGTAAAAGAAATTATATGATCATATATATCATGTATACCTAAGTAAAGATATATGTGAAGAGCATGTAAAGTATGATGATTAAGAAACCTTAATTGTCATAAGTCATTAACAATGAAATCTTAAGTAGTTATAGTTGACAAGTTATAAACTTATGAAGAATAAGTGAAAATCCAACAATGAATCTAAGTTGTTGTATTAAGTATGTTAAAATGTTCACATGATGAATGAAGTTCATTTGTAATGTTGAACAAATCATAAGAATGAAGACTTGCCAAAATTTTCACGATTGGACGATAATCGTCGAATACGTAAAAATTCTCGGAATGGAAGTCAAATTTTGTGTTTGATCATGAGACCATTATTTTCTAATAGAAACAAGTCGTAATTGGCATTTAAGAGTCGCGGACTCGAAAATGATCGGATTCCGACTTAGAATGAAGAAACGAGCGTTGAACGTTGACGAACGTTTATCGTTTTCGTTAAAAAAGAACCAATAGGTGAATTTTTAGCAAACAAAGTCAAATAGATAAAATTCTTGAATGGTCATGTAGATTACGTAATTTATGAACCGTAGGCTTTTGAACGAGCCAATTCGGACTTATAACGAAGAAGTTATGCGTCCGGAACTTCACAAAATTTCAAAAGCGAAATTGATATTCAGGTGCAGAGAGTTGGCGCCATGGCCAACCCTAAACAAAAACACCACGCCAAAAAAATAATGTAGAGCATCTGCAAGAGTTTGCCACAGCGCGAACCTTAGTTCAATAAGTGGCGCCGCTGCGCCATGAAGAGTGACAAAATCCTCTAGAGTGTGGCGCCGCAGCGCGGCCCATTAAGTAAGGACTCGCGTCGCAGCGCCAAGTCTGGGACAATGGCATTAAGATCTCGCGCCGCAGTGCGGGATGTAAGTATAAAGCTGGCGCCGCAGAGCCGGTCTCAGAACAAAGATAGTAATGAAGGTTTCTAAGTACAAAGAAAAGAAAACCTAAATGGATTCAAAGTAAACATAACTTAAGGAAGGTAAGATAACATTGTTTAAACTTTGTTAAACCTTAAGGAATGTAATGTAAAGGTTGAGATAACCTAGTCAAATATAATGCAAGCATAATGACAAACCGAAATGAATAGTAAATGAATCTAATACACAATTAGATTGAAATGAAGGGTATGATATAGTCATATACATACTGGATTATATGTGACCTAATCTAAGGCATTATGTGATCATGTATTATAGAGACTTGAATGACTTGAACATAAAGTTAAAATATCGTAGCAGACGCTAAAGGAAAGTATTCTAACTCTTGTCTTAGTTCAATCTGAACAAGTTTTTAAGGTTCATGTATTCTTTCGCATGAATTGAGGTATGTTCAAGTTGAAGCCAATTCCTTTGGCTAGGCTTGATGAATTGATAATCTATTCATGTATTATCAAATGTTGCTATCTTTTGTCAATTACTTGATATGGTTTTCAAAAGAAACTGAAATGTTAAAAAATATTTTTTTCGGAAAACGACAGCAGTGGCGCGAAGTTGCCAAATGCTTAAATTTGCATACGTTTAATGGATGTAGTGTTGATCAACATAGCAAGTACAATAAGGTGATCACCTAGAAGTGCTCGTAAGTGATATCGAGCTTCTGAACTTTCTTCCAGTTGTCCTTTCCAATAAAGAATGAATACCGAGGTCTCGACCGAGTGAATGTTTTACTAAATATTGTTGTTATTGTAAAACATTTTGAAAGAAAAGATGAAGTGCTATTTTGAATTACCAATAGTACTTCAGAA
The DNA here is from genome assembly GCA_020205615.1 of Panax quinquefolius. Lineage (NCBI taxonomy): Eukaryota > Viridiplantae > Streptophyta > Magnoliopsida > Apiales > Araliaceae > Panax > Panax quinquefolius. The sequence continues at coordinate 99,772,945 of CM035169.1, forward strand.
CTATTGTTCAGTTATCAAAGATATACGATTTGTATGTGTCAAGCATGTTGTTATTAAATTTTTATACTTGCTGAGCTAGTTATGCTCACTCTTGCTTGAACCATATGAATGCAGCTAAGACTGAACGTCCCGATGAATTGAAAAAGGATAAGGGAAAAGCTAAGGTAGATTACTAAGCTGTCTTGTAATAGTATAGGTCTATTATTGTAATTTAACTGATATTATGACAAAGAACCTTTGTAACGGGTTTAGAACTTGGGAAATGTAAATATTACTTTAAAAATATAGAAGTTATATTCATTCTTTGAGACTTTTCAAATTGAATGAATGTATGAAGGTTGTACAGTATAGCACCATCTGTCGGGTTGGAAGATACCCGAATTTGGGGGCGTTACGGTATATGTCCACAAATTTTGAACCGTTAAAAATGAACGTATGATTTGTTATGAATTTTAAGAGGTGAGTGGTTCAGAAATTGTTGAAGTTTCAGAATTTATCATTTTGGTGGAAAATTCTAGAATTGGTGGGCCCCACCTTTAGTTGGTGAGAAATGTGCTAGAATTTTTATTCAAATGTGGTGGGTGGGAATAGTAGCAGGTCAAGCCATCAGGTTGCAGGTCAAGTCTGCTTCGGCGTGCTAACATTTTCCTATAAATAGAGGGCTAAGTTAGAATTGAAAATCACACCGAAACAAAGTTTTCTCTTTTTCTCTCTATATTATTGAGGCGTATTTTGTTAGTATTTTGATACTTTGAGAGTTCTTTATTCAGCCTGACAAGTTTCATTCGATCTCATATCCGATATTCCGATCGTAAATCTTCATTCGTTTGAGGTAAGGGATGTTATTTCTTCTTAAATGATATTATTTTCTTCAATATCATTATGCCAAAATATTGGTTTGAACTTTTTATCAAATTTGGAACTTTTTATGTCGGGGTTACTATTCACCTATACGGCACTATTCACGTATACGCCACTATTCACGAATACGGCACTATTCACCAAAAAAGGAAATTTTCTTCTTTTTATCCAAAATGTCTATTATGGTTACTATCTTTGATTGTTTCCATGTTTTGATCTTTATTTTTGAATTCTGCTTCAAAATTGGTTATTATGGAGTATTATTAAACTTGGAAAAAACTGTAATATGAATCCTTAATATTTGTTCTTTTATCTCACTGGATTCGTTTTCTTTAAGATATTTTTCATCATCCTCAGTCCTAAATGATGATATTACTGAATATCTTTGGCCTGTAGTGCAAAGATGAATGATTACCTAATGAATATCTTTGGCCCGTAGTGCAAAGATGAACAGGAGTTGAGATGAACATGGACCAATTGGTGATACAAATGAATATCTTTGGCCTGTAGTGCAAAGATGAATATTTGATTAAAGATGTATATTGATTGTTGTTACAGGGATAAAATATTGATGATGGACTTTTAAATCTTAGAAGATAGTAGAACTCATTCTCTATTTGGCTCTTCTAATGGATTGTTGTTTCCGCTGCAGTTGTTGATCTAAAACTTGTTGTCTATTATATTTTATCAGATTTTTCCCTGTTGAAAACTAATGATAATTTGTTGTGTATTATCTTAGTCATAATATTCTTTACTGGGCTAGTTGAGCTCACCCTTTTCTTTTTTGATCAATTTTTCTTCTCAGGAGGTGAGAACATAACATGATCTAGTCGGGGTATGGAGTGATGGTTCTAGAAAGATGTTTTAGTTGTCCTCACTATTTCTGTAAAATAGTGTTTGAATAATTGTAATGAGGACTTATTTGAGTGTGGATATTGTCTAGAAGACAATATTTGTATTTAAACTCACAGTATGTGTTGTCGTATTTTGCACGACAATTGTATTATTGAAGTTGTAGTTTGCTTTCTGTACCATGTATTTGGCGACTCAGAATGGGTGTTGTATACCTATTTTGGGGGCGTCACAGTTGGTATCAAAGCTTAGGGATATGGTCTCTGGCGGAGATCGGGGAATAGAACTAGGAGGGGAGAGATGAGTAAATCCTTCGCTAGTGTGTCCTATCTAAGCTTATTTGTTGGTCGGTCATAATATAGGGATATTATGTGATATGTTAATTTGTTTAATTAACCCTTGTTTTATGACAGTATTTAAGAATGGCTGCTGAGAACGTTAACAATGGAGTGTATGAGACTGTAGAACAACCTTTAGTCACAAACCAGGAGAACGTACATCAGGAAGGTAATATTCCTCCTGTAAACAACACTACCGAGCAAACGATGAATGATGGAATGTTTAGGAGCTTTTTGCAGTTCATGCAAAATCAAACGGGGAGACTCGTGTACAAAATACGGGTGGTAGTGATAGCAACGCACGGTCTGTCACAGCCAAGCAGTTCAAGGAGTTGGAACCACCAGAATTTATTGGAAAGCCGGATCCGATCAAGGCAGAAACGTGGGCCAAGCAAATTACCAAGATATTTGATGTCTTGGGATGTACGGAGGAACAGAAGGTTCCATTTGCCACCTTTATGTTTCGCGGTGAGGCAGACTACTGGTGGGAGTCTGTGAAGCATACCCAGCCTGCTACACTCAACATGTCTTGGGAAACGTTTTAAAAACTATTCAATGACAAGTACTTTCCTGAAAGTATTCGTCATACGAAGGAGGTAGAGTTTATCAGACTGGAACAAAATAACATGACGGTGTCCCAATACGAGGCAAAGTTTGCTGAGTTATCGAGGTTTGCACCTCATTTGGTTGAGAATTAAGAACAAATGACAAGGATGCTTCTAAGAGGTCTAAAACCCGAGATTCGTCAATACCTTATCTCTCATAAATTTTCTTTGTATTCAGATGTTGTCAACAGGGCTCAATTATTAGAGCGAGATAGTGAGTATGTTCAATCAAGGGAACACAACCAGGGTCATACCGGTAGCAGCGGTCATCGGAACAATGAAAACCAGCAGGGAGGAAAACATTCGGACAAAAGCGGTAACCACTCTGGTAGTAATCGTGGTCGTGATAATAGAAGGAGCGAGTCGGGAGGAGATTTCAAAAAGAGGAGGTGCAACAATGATAACGTGAAGACGTCATCACAAACATCAACTATTTCTAGGGGAGGAGAACGAGCACCAGTCGTTTATTACAAATGCGGGAAAGAGGGACATATCAGCCCAAATTGCCCACAACAATCCAAGGTATGTTATAACTGTGGAAAGGAGGGCCATATAGCTCGAGACTGTTCTGTAGCAAAACTAAGTTCAGCAGGGATGGTAACTCCAAAATTTGTCCCGGATAAGTCGAAATCAACGGTTCCTGGAAGAGCGTTTGTCGCGACTGGCCAAAACGTGAGGAACCCGAACGAGGTGATCACAGATAAGCTAATCTTGAATTCTTGCGAAGTTTATACCTTAGTAGATACTGATTCTACCCATTCTATTATCTCTCCTACTTGTGCTCACGTTTAAACTTGACTCCGAAGAAATTAGACTTTGATTTATCAGTGGAGACTCCATTAGGAGAAACTTTCATTACGTCCACTATTTATAAATCTTACTTAATCCAAGTTGGCACCATCACATTACCTGTGGATCTTATCTCTTTAAAGATACTTGTTTTTGATGTGATTTTAGGAATTGATTGGTTAACTACTCATTATGCCAAAATTGATTATTTTCGTAAGGTTGTTAGTTTTCATATTCATAACCAACCTGTCATACGAATTCGAACAACTAAACCACTAAAATTAGTCACTGTCATATCAAGACATAAAGCTATTCGTTTATTGAAAAATGGATGTCAAGCTTTCTTAGCCCATGTTATGGATTTGAACAAAGACAAGTCAGATTTGAATAATATTTCTGTTGTTAGAGAATTTCCTGATGTATTTCCTGAAGAACTTCCCGGTCTACCCCAAGAACGTGATGTTGAATTCTTTATTGATCTTGAATCGAGTACAAAGCCCATTTCTAAAACCCTATATCGAATGGCTCCTATTGAACTTCAGGAGTTAAAAGTCCAACTACAGGAGTTATTAGACATCGGTTTCATTCTTCCTAGTACATCTCCTTGGGGTGCTCCTGTTTTATTCGTAAAAAAGAAAGACAGAAGTATGCGACTTTGTATTGACTATCGAGAATTGAATCATGTCACCATCAAGAATAGGTATCCGCTACCTCGTATCGATGACCTATTTGACCAGTTACAAGGAGCACAATTCTTTTCAAAGATCGATCTTAGATTACGGATATCATCGACTAAAGATTAAAGCGAGGATATTCCAAAGGCGCCTTCGAGAACTTGGTATGGGCATTATGAATTCTTATTTATGTCTTTTGGATTGACTAATGCTCCTGCTGCTTTCATGGATATGATGAACCGTGTATTCAAGGAATATTTGGATCAGTTCGTTGTTGTCTTTATTGATGACATCCTCATCTATTCCAAAAGCCGTGAATATCATGAGCACCATTTGAAGCTGATAATTGAAAGGCTTCGTGAAAACAAGTTATATGCCAAGCTGAAGAAATGCAAGTTCTAGCTTGAGGAAGTAGCATTCCTTGGGCACGTGGTGTCAAAACATGGAGTATCTGTTGACCCGGTGAAGATTGAAGCAATACAAAGTTGGGAGCAACCGAAGTCGGTGACCGAAGTGCATAGCTTTCTGGGCTTAGCTGATTATTATCGGAGATTCGTGGAAGGATTTTCTCGAATCGCTACTCCGTTAACTTAGTTGACTCGGAAGGATACAAAATATGTATGGAGCGAGGAATGCGAGACGAGTTTCCAAGAGCTCAAGAGGAGACTCATTTTGGCACTTTTTCTGGCAATACCATCTGGTTCGGATGGATTTGTTATATACAGTGATGCTTTAGGCAAAGGGTTAGGATGTGTTCTCATACAACATGGGAAAGTCATAGCCTATGCCTCATGACAACTCATAGAATATGAGAGGAATTATCCTACTCATGATCTAGAGTTGGCAGCAGTCATTTTCGCATTGAAAATCTAGAGACACTACCTGTATGTGGAGAAAGTGGAGATCTATACGGATCATAAAAGCCTTAAAAACTTCTTCACCCAAAAGGAACTCGACATGTGGCAACGGCGTTGGCTCGGTACATTGAAAGATTACGATCATACCATTGATACCATCTTGGAAAAAGCAAGCGTAGTAGGTGACACATTGAGTAGAAGATCGTATTATGAGAGTGCGAAAGTGCGATGTTGTTAACACAAAGACCCATTTTGTACGATTTACAAAGGATGGAGATTGAGTTAAAGACTTCAGGGACCCACGTGATGATGGCGAATATAAGAGTAGAACCGACTTTAATCGATAAAGTTAAAGCTGCTCAAGCTACGGACCTGGGGCTGATGCGTATGAAGAAGAAAGTGCAAGAAGGTGCTATTCTAGAAGTAAGAATCGATGAAGAAGGAATTCTTCGAGTCAACTCTAGACTTTATGTTCCTAATGATTCTGACATGAAGTATAGAATCATGATGGAGGCACACAACACCCTATTTGAAAGTATTATGCATATAAGCCAATCATGTATGATGATAAAGCATATACTGAATCTTATTTATTTATTAATAAAAGAATTATTTATTAAAGGCATTTATTATCTACATGGTGCTGTTTTAATAATATGTGATAAACCCATAGTTTTAAGCAATGCTTTTAGAATCATGATGAGATCATGATAATGAGATCTAAATGCTTAGATACCTTAAAACTAAAATGTTCCCAATCAATGGATTACTAAAAAGGGGATTAATGAATCCGAATAGATTGGTACGTACGTTGTTTGCTCATTGGATGAGGATGATTGATCTCATGATCATTTGTGTGGAGACACTAAAAGCAAGTATGTAGGTACTTATTAGAGAATAAGTTCACTTTGAGCGTGACTCGCTAAGGAATACCTAATGGAGTTTTACTTACTGTCGATAGGAATTCTGTAGTGATAGTAATACAAATGATCTTAGACTTGAGATCATCATAGTATCTTATATATAATGAATTGCACTTTGACTTATTCACGAAGACTCTTAGAGTATATCAAAGGGTATGCTTGGGTGTAATAAGTTATATATGAAGATAATGAATGACCGATAAAGAATCTACCACTTCTAGTAAAAAAGGAGAAATGTCTATGTGATTCGATAAATGACAACCCCAGAATCCTTGGTTAAGGTGGAATGAAATTAGAAAGTAGTTTCTAATTTGCATTCATTAGGAGTTGTGCATTTAGGAATCGAAATACATATAATTAAATAAAATAAGACTTGTGATAAATAATTCCATGTCTTATATTTAATCGGGACATTGTATGGTGGAAGGATTGAATTATGCAGTAACTATTTACTCAAAGGTTCTTTTATAATTAATGTTGGAATCTATATTATCTGGAAAGTCATTGAACGCTAGGGAGGCTTATCCTATTGTAGAATAAATATTATTTATTTAAATAAATTATTTGTTTAATTTATTTATTTAAATGAGATTAGAATTATTTCTAATTGATTTATTCACAATAGGGTTTAATATGGAGAACCTAAAGGGTAACACCATAAAAGGAAGAATAATTATTTAAGAAGTTAATGGCATAATTGTAATAATATATTAAGTATATTTAATTTAATCTATGGTGATAGAATAAATTAAATAGCTTAATATTATTATTTAATATTTTAGAAATATTAAATATAAATTAATAAGAGAGTCTTATTAATATTATTACAATTATTATTATTTTAGTTTCTAAAAGGTTTAGGAATTAATTTAATATAAGTACTCTCATTTATTCCTAATTGGATTAGGAAGGAAAATTAGTTAAAGGAGTTTAATTAATTACCCCTAATAGGATTAAGGAGCCCATTTAATTAAAAGAGTTTAATTAAATAAATAATACCTTATTTTAATTAAAATAGGGTTACATGATATCTTTATAAGAGAGTCTTATATCGGATATCTCGATATCGTAATTCAAGAGTTGAAGAGTACGCCTCCTTTTTCTATCTGAGATAGGAGAAACTAGGGTTTGAGCCGATACCCTTCTTCTTGAAAATTCTTCTTCTTTGGTGGATCACCTCTAGAGGCCATACACTTGGGTGGCTTACATTGATCAAAGGAAGGAATCTGCAGGAGATTGAGGAGATCATGGAGAAGTAGGAGGTGAACTCAAATCAGGAGGAAGCTCGTTTCTACAAGGGTATGATTTCATAATTTCTTATTCTTCGTTTAATTAATAATATGCATAAAGGATGATCCGGGTAATTGGTTTGTGAAAAAAAAAATTTAAAATCTGATTTTATTTCGCTTCCGCTAATTTTTCAATTTGATTGCTACTTTGTTTATCACAAAACCTAACAGTGGTATCATGAGCCAAACTTTATGCGAATTATTAATTATTTTGATTCCATATATGTTTGGGTATGTATTTTGACTAATTTATTGGGCATAATTTGTTGTATAAAATTATTATTTTATGAAAAAAAAAATTATTTTACCGAAAACTGTTTTCGGAAACCGTTTTTTTTTTATGAATTCGTGGGTGACTAGTTTTCAATAGGAATCCGTGGGTAATTTTTTTTTTAAAAGGCATGATCGCCGAGAGAAAAAAAAACGTGATACCTGCTAATTGACAATATACTCACGGATTACTTTGAAAATTTTGAAAACCGCAGCTTTAAGATTGGTATATATTATATATATATATATATATATATATGTTATAGATCTGTTTCATCAAATTATATAAATATAATATATATATAAAAAATACGTTTTTTTTTTTAGTGCAGTTAATATTATATTATATTATATATATATATTATATAATATCTTAATAATTTTATAATTAAAATAAAAGAGTTTATTTTAATCTTGAAATTGGATTTCATGCAACATAAAATTGCCCATTAAATGATACTCATATATATATGGAATGATTTTATTTATTGATACATATGGTAATATGTATGATAATAAATGGGATTGATTATGGACAATTGACAATGTGGTTGGATTTATTTTAGTTGGATGTTTGAATGAATGAGTTTTATTAAATGGGGTCTGCGTACCTCGTCTTTTCTGGTTTTCTTCTTGATGTAAATTCTATCTCTCTCCTATGTACTTCCCCTTGACTGCTGATCAAGGTTTCTATTTAAATTAAATAGTTTATGTAATAGGACTAGTTAGAATTTTTCGAAGAACCGAAGATCAAGGAGCAAGGAGCGCTAAAAGACCCATTTGTAATGGAGCTCGGGTTTAAATGTAATAGTTATATTTAAATGTTTATTCTTTGCACCCTAGAGTTTGACCTTTTGGTTCACTTGGTGGCTCTAGTGAACCAAACTAGAATACAAGTCCATAATCAATCCGGGTAGAATATAGTATTCTATATGTGCATGCTAGTATTATATATATTATATATTATGCAAACATGCTTCGCATGTTTAATAATATGACGCGTATTTTATATATATATATTTGCATGCCCGCTAAACAAGATGAGACAAATAATAACAAATCCCTCAAAGTTTTTTTTATATTAAGTCTTAAGCGTTCAAAGATATTTAGAATATCGAACGTTGCCTTCTACCATGATAAAATTAATAGAGTATTAAATATTTAATATGAGTTTGTTGTGTCACCACAAGGCAAGTATTAAGTATTTAAGATGTTAATTTATCACATTTGATGCTTATAAAGAAAATTGAACAATATTGTTTTGTTGTGTCACCACAAGGGCGATATTTTTCTTTTTTGAATATATGGAAGTGCTAGGTTGGACTTAACTTAGATATTTTTGATTCGGATGTGCCACCACTTGATCAAAATAATCTAAGATGCAAAACATAAGGAGTTACATGTTGATGTAATTGACAAGGAGTTGTCTACCTATTTATTTATATATAGTTTGTTGTGTCACCACAAGGCTATATATATTTGAAATGGGATCCTTATTCTCACTAGCAAAAAACTTTAATTAGATTTTGCGAACTATATAAATGAGGTAATATAGTTTGAAGAAAATAGTGGGAGATACCAATATTAAATAAGACCTAATTTATTTTGGTAATTAATTAAATGAATGTTTGCTAAAATATTGTCTTTTTACATGCGAATTTTGAAAATGTCACATTCACTAATTTCATCATGCGTAGCATACTTGATGCTTAACAAACCGAATTTAAAGAACTACACCTGATGGTTAAGGAATCGAGAATTGTTCTCTCCTTCTTTGAAAAGATTTCTTATATCCTAAATTCTTGCGTGCACGCAAAAGTTGCAGAGGCGACCTCGAGGAAGAGATTGCTACTTTTAAGCGTGGCAAGATGATGCATCCGTGGCTCGATGCATCATGCTCGCATCCATGAGTAACGAGCTTCAACGTCGAGAATGAAAACATGGATGCTCCTACTATGCCTCTTGCACCTTGAGAGTTGTATGGTGATCAAAGTAGAAGCTGCTAGATATGAAATATCTAAGGAGCTCTTAGATCTCGGATGAATGAGGGCACTACTGAATTGAGACTCATGTCCTAAAGATGATCAATCTAATTGAGCGTCTTGGACGACTTGGGTTAAATCATGGATGGGGAATTGAGTCAAGATTTAGTCTTGCGTCACTCCCGAGACACCTTCTCACAATTTGTTGTGAATTTTCACATGAATAAGTTGGATGTCGACTTGCTCGAATTACTTAACATATTGAAAACTGCTGAAGGTCACTTCCCATCTAAGAAGAACCATGTCTTACTGGTGGATGATTCTTCCAAGAAAAGGAAGAGGCCCAAGGTATCTTCTGAAAAGAAGAAATCCAAGAAGGCTAAGGGAAAGGCGAAAGTGAAGGATCAAAAGAAACCTGATCCAGCTAGCAAAGGAATTTGCTTCTATTGCAATAGGCCGGGTCACTGGAAGAGGAACTGCAAGGATTATCTTGCAGAACAAAAGCAGAAGAAGCTTGGAGAAGCTTCAAATCCTAATCAAGGTTTGTTTATGATTGAAATTAATTTTTCTGAAAGTCAATCTTCTACTTGGGTATTGGATACCGGATGTGGTTCTCACATATATAATAATATGCGAGGATTGGTGGAAGTAGAAAGTCGAGCAAAGGATGAGGTCGAATCTACGAGTGGGAAATGGAGCAAAGGTTCTTTGCATTAGGCGTAGGGACTTATTGTTTTAGCACCGCCTACTGGCAAGTTCATTAATTTAAATAATTGTTATTTTGTTCCAAATATCATTAGAAACATTATTTCTATCTCTGTATTGGATATGAATGGTTTTAATATTATAATAAAGAACAACAGTTGTTCTATTTATAATGATAATGTTTTATATGGTGTTGGTAATTTGCGAAATGGACTTTATATACTTGACTTGAATGAAAATATATTTCAAATTGAACAAACTAAAAAAAGAAAAGAGATGATGTTAATTATACCTTCATGTGGCACTATAGACTCTATTATATTAATGAAACAAGATTATCCAAGTTGCATAAAGATGGGCTCCTAGAGCTATCTCGATTATGAATCATATCCAACACTGTGAATCTTGTCTCATGGGTAAAATGACTAAATCTCCTTTTAGTGGAAAAGGAGAAAGAGTTCTGAGTTGTTAGCATTGGTACACACGGATGTATGTGGACCTATGATACTTGACACTTACGAGGAGGGTATTCTTATTTTATTACATTCACTTGCGACCACTCAAGATTTGGATATGTGTATTTAATGAAATACAAATCTGAATCATTTGAAAAGTTCAAAGAATTGAAGTGAAGTTGAGAAGCAAAGCTGGTAAGAGTATTAAGATTCTTGATCGATCGAGGAGGAGAATACTTAAGTGGTGAGTTTCTCAATTGTCTCAAAGAAAATGGTATAATCTCACAATGGACTCCACCCGGGGACGCCCACGGATGAATGGTGTATGGCGAAAGGAGAAATCGAACATTGTTGGACATGGTTCGATCTATGATGAGCTTTACTGAGCCTTTCGGTTTACTTACGGGATATGCCTAGAAATAATTTTGCATACCTACTTAACAAGGTACCTACAAAATCCGTCCCCAAGACCCTATATGAGTTATGGACGGGAGAAACCAAATCTTAAGCATGTTAAGACTTGGGGTTGTCCAACTTTATGTCAAAAAGTTTGAAAAGCGATAAGCTGCAGACTAGATCCGACAAATGTAGATTTGTGGGATATCCAAATGAAACATCGGGGTATTATTTCTATCATCCAAGTGATCAAAAGGTGTTTGTTGCGAAACATCTCGCCTTCTTGGAAAAGGAGTTTATCCTTGAAGGGGTCGATTGGGAGTAAGATATATCTTGAAGAGGTTCAAGAACCACAAAATACTACGAGATCAAAGTGAGGTACCTAACCAAGTAGAGATTCCATACATACCACACCCTATTCAGTAAATCGGAAGAGTACCAAAGATACCAGACAGGTATGGACTTGTCATAGAAGATGACAATGAGGTGCATGCATCATAGATGATGATGATCCATTGAATTATAAAGCAGGCTATGAGTAGTAAAGACTTAGAAGTGGCAAGAAGCCATGAAATCCGAGATGGACTCCATGTATGAGAACCAAGTATGGACTTTGGTCTCACCACACAGAAGGCATTAAGCCTATTGGGTGTAAATGGGTCTTTAAAAGAAAGGCTGGAGCAGACGGCAAGGTGAGAGACCTATAAGGCTGATGGTTGCAAAAGGTTTCAAACAAAGACAAGGAGTTGACTATGACGAAACCTTCTCACCGGTAGAAATGCTCAAGTCCATTCGGATTTTGCTTGCGATTCGCGACTTACCGTGACTACTGAAATCTGGCGAGATGGACATGAAAGCGGCTTTCCTCAATGGGAAACTTGAGGAGGATGTGTATATGACACAACCGGAGGATTTGTTTCAAAGGTTGGAACAAATCAAGTCGTAAGCTACAACGATCAATTTATGGATTAAAGCAAGCTTCTCGTGGGTGGAACATCCGTTTTGATGAGACAATCAAAGAGTTTGATTTTATCAAAATGAGGATGAACCATGTGTGTATAAGAAGGTTAGTGGGAAATATTTGTTTCATTCCTTGTATTATATGTTGATGATATATTGCGATAGGGAATGATATTCTATCTGCCGCAATCAATTAAAATCTGGTTATCTAAACACTTCTCCATGAAGGACTTGGGAGAAGCATCTTATATTTTGGGGATAAAGATCTATAGAGATAGATCTAAAAGGATGCTTGGCTTGTCCCAAGGAACGTACATTGACTTGATGCTAAAGAGGTTTAGCATGGAAGATTCCAAAAGAGGTCTCATGCCGATGAGCCATGGAATACATCTCTCCAAGAAACAAGCCCCAAAGACACCTGAGGAGATAAACCGTATGAGTAAGATTCCTTATGCTTTAGCAATAGGATCTATCATATGCAGTATGATATGTACTAGAGACGGATGTCGCTCATGCACTTAGTGTAACAAGCGGATATCGATCGAATCCAGGGAGAAGAACACTAGAAAGGCGGTGAAAAATATCCTAAAGTACTTAAGAAGAACTAAGGATGTATTTCTTGTCTACAGTGGGTCCGAATTAAAACTAGAGGCTTCACTGACTCAAGTTTTCAAGCAGACCAAGATGATGATAAATCCGTTTGAGGTATGTGTTTACCTTAAGCGGTGGCCATGAATGAGTTGGAAGAGTTCCAAGCGTGAAAACGATTCTTGATTCAATGTGATGAGGCAGAGTACATAGCTGCAAGTGAAGCTGCAAAGGAAGCTGTTTGGATGAAGAAGTTCATTACCAAACATGGTGTGGTTTCTAGCATTAAAGGACCAGTGCCTTTATTCTGTGACAACACCGAGTACATTGCTTGTGAAGATAAGGAACCCAGGTCTCATCAGAAATCCAAACACGTGTTACGACGATTTCATTTGATCAGAGAGATCATTGAAAGAGGGGATGTCACCCTGGAGCGTATGGACTCTCAAGACAATATTGCAGATCCATTTACTAAAGCGTTAATACAACAGCAGTTTGATCGTCACTTAGAGAAGATGAGTATGAGATACCACGGCGATTGGCTTTAGTGCAAGTGGGAGATTGAAAGTATTATGCATATAAGCCAATCATGTATGATGATAAAGCATATACTGTGTAATCAATCTTATTTATTTATTAATAAAAGAATTATTTATTAAAGACATTTATTATCTACATAGTGCTGTTTTAATAATATGTGATAAACCCATAGTTTTAAGTAATGCTTTTAGAATCATGATGAGATAATGATAATGAGATCTAAATTCTTAGATACCTTAAAACTAAAATGTTCCCAATCAATGGATTACTAAAAGGGATTAATGAATCCAGGATAGATTGATGACGTCGTTGTTTGCTCATTGGATGAGGATGATTGATCTCATGATCATTTGTATAGAGACACTAAAGCAAGTATGTAGATGCTTATTAGAGAATAAGTTCCTTTGAGCGTGACTCGCTAAGGAATACCTAATGGAGTTTTACTTTACATCAATAGGAATTCTGTAGTGATAGTAGTACAAATGATCAAGTAGACTTGAGATCATCATAGTATCTTATATATAATGAATTGCACTTTGACTTATTCACGAAGACTCTTAGAGTATATCAAAGGGTATGCACTGGGTGTAATAAGTTATATATGAAGATAATGAATGACCGATAAAAATCTACCACTTCTAGTAAAAAAGGAGAAATGTCTATGTGATTCGATAAATGACAACCCAGGAATCCTTGGACAAGGTGGAATGAAATTAGAAAGTAGTTTCTAATTTGCATTCATTAGGAGTTAATGCATTTAGGAATCGAAATACATATAATTAAATAAAATAAGACTTGACGATAATTCCATGTCTTATATTTAATTGGGACATTGTATGGTGGAAGGATTGAATTATGCGGTAACTATTTACTCAAAGGTTCTTTTATGATTAATGTTGAAATCTATATTACACGGAAAGTCGTTGAGCGTTAGGGGAGGCTTATCCTATTGTAGAATAAATATTATTTATTTAAATAAATTATTTGTTTAATTTATTTATTTAAATGAGATTAAATTGTTCTAATTGATTTATTCACAATAGGTTTAATATGGAGAACCTAAAGGATCACACCATAAAAGGAAGAATAATTATTTAAGAAGTTAATGGCATAATTGTAATAATATGTTAAGTATATTTAATTTAATCTATGGTGATAGAATAAATTAAATAGCTTAATATTTATTATTTAATATTTTAGAAATATTAAATATAAATTAATAAGAGGAGTCTTATTAATATTATTACAATTATTATTATTTTAATTTCTAAAAGGTTTAGGAATTAATTTAATATAAGTACTCTCATTTATTTCTAATTGGATTAGGAAAGAAAATTAGTTAAAGGAGTTTAATTAATTACCCCTAATAGGATTAAGGAGCCCATTTAATTAAAAGAGTTTAATTAAATAAATAATACCTTATTTTAATTAAAATAGGGTTACATGATATCCTTATAAGAGAGAGTCTTATATCAAATATCGATATAATAATTCCAAGAGTTGAAGAGTACGCCTCCTTTTTCTATCTGAGATAGGAAAAACTAGGGTTTGAGCAATACCCTTCTTCTTGAAAATTCTTCTTCTTTGGTGGATCACCTCTAGAGGCCATACACTTGGGTGGCTTACATTGATCAAAGGAAGGAATCTACAGGAGATTCAAGGAGATCACTTGAGATAGGAGGTGAACTGCGTACTGAGGAAGCTCGTTTCTACAAGGGTATGATTTCATAATTTCTAATTCTTCGTTTAATTAATAATATGCATAAAGGATGATCCGGGTAATTTGTTTGTGAAAAAAAAAATTTAAAATCTGATTTTATTTCTCTTCCGCTAATTTTTCAATTTGATTGCTACTTTGTTTATCACAAAACCTAACACTATTTGCAATCCATCCTGGGAGTACCAAAATGTATCATGATCTTTGACATACATTTTGATGGAACAATATGAAGAGAGAGATCGCGGAGTTTATCTCGAGGTGTTTAACCTGTCAACGTGTAAAGGTGGAGCATAAAGAGCCAAAGGGTCCATTGCAACCACCTGAGATTCCAAAATGGAAGTGGGAACACATTACCATGGATTTCGTTACAAGTCTTCCTAAAGTTTCTCAAGGCATAGATGCGATTTGGGTTATTGTTGATAGATTAACCAAGTCTGCTCATTTCTTACCGATACGTGAGACTTATTACCATGAACACCTTGCTCGTATGTACGTGAATGAGATTATGAGATTTCATGGCATGCCAGTATCCATAGTTTCGAATCATTACCCAATATTCACTTCAAGATTTTGGGTTAGCTTGCAGAAAGCTATGGGCACGGATTTATGATTCAGTTCGGCATACCATCTTCAAACGGACGAACAATTGGAAAGGACTATTTAAACCATTGAAGATCTATTAAGACTGTGTTCTAGATTTCAAAGGAAGTTGGGATAAGTACTTGCCACTGGTGGAATTCTCCTACAACAACAGTTATCAGGCATGTATAGGTATGGCTCCATTTGAAGCCTTGTATGGACGAAAGTATTGTTTTCCAGTATGCTGGGACGAGGTGGGAGAAGCAACGTTGTTGGGACCAGAAATAGTACGCATGACTACAGAAAAGATCCAAATGATTCGACAACATATTCAAACCTCACAAGATTGACAAAAGAGTTATGCTGATCTTCATCGAAAGCACGTGGAATTTAATATTGGGGATCATGTATTGTTACGTGTTGCACCATGGAAGGGAGTTACAAGATTTGGGAAGAGAGGAAAACTCAATCCACGATTTCTTGGTCCATTTGAGATTCTTGACCGAATAGGAAATGTGGCCTATAGACTCGCATTACCTCCAAACATGTCTCGTGTTCATAATGTTTTTCACATATCTATGCTTCGTAAATATGTTAAACACCTGAACCACATTATTGAGTTAGAACCAGACGAGATAGCCGAAGATTTAACGTACGAGGAGGTACCTGTTAAGATCTTGGATAGGAAAGAGCATGTCTTACGCACGAAGGTTAAACCACAAGTTAAGGTTTTGTGGAGAAACCATGCTATTGAAGAAATGACCTGGAAGTTGGAATCAGAAATGAAAGCGAGGTATCCTCGCCTTTTTGATACACCATGTACGTACGTTAATTTCGAGGACGAAATTTCATAAGGATGGGAGGTTGTAAGACCCCAACTTATTATAAAAAAAAACCGAATTTCCTCTAATTATTATTGTGAATAATAAGGTGTTAATTTGATATAATACTTTGGTTATGGGTGAAATGTGCAAATTTTGCAAAATAAGCAAGTGGTTATAAAATAATCATTGTTGTCGGGGAATAATCGTTTGGTCGTGGAATATTCTTTTTGTCGGGAATATCTGTACGACGACGCAGTCATTTGTGGGCCCCATAACAGAATAACTGTCGGATGAAGAAAATGACAAGTTTGAGTTTTTATAAATAACAGCGTAGTTGTTAACGTTAAACACTGTTGGAATACCCGGTGGGTAAAGTAAAATGTCTGGCGTTGTTGCAAAAGTAGCTTTACGGTATTGCACAATATTTTGAATTATTGATTCTTACGTGAAGAAGACACTACTCAATAATTATTACACATGAATTCTTATTCGATATTTTATTGTATTGATTCAATTATTGCTGCGTTGATATTTTATATTATTGTTATTTTAATAATTACCACTGCACAGTATTTCCCATTATCAGATCAATAATTCATATTATTTGAATAATATTATTAGATAGCATTATTGGAAATGTCTAGAAAGTTCTGTCAAGGAGAGGTTTGGTCACCTAATTGCGCACCAGTAAGGAGAAATCTTTATTGGAAATCCCCCTCTTTCCTCGGAACGGCCTGGTTGCCATTATTGTGATTCTATAATATTATTTGTGAATAATTAATTATTGATTCATATGATAAGAAAATATTTATTTTATGTGGATATAAATGTTGTATATATTTATTGTTGTTAAAAATGAAGGAGTTAATGTTGAGGTGTTTTATCAGTATTTTTATCGGAATGGAGGTATTAAAAATTAAACTAGTGTTTTTGAGATATATTGCGTGAGTTATAATTTTTAATTCGAACATTGGATCGTTATGATTTTTGGATATGTTATACATACATAAGTTGAGTATATGTCCACAAATTTGGAACCGTTAAAAATGAACGTATGATTTGTTATGAATTTTAAGAGGTGGTAGTTCGAGAAATTGTTGAAGTTTCAGAATTTATCATTTTGGTGGAAAATTCTAGAATTGGTGGGCCCCACTTTTGGTTGGTGAGAAATGTGCTTGAATTTTTATTCAAATGTGGTGGGTGGGAATAGTAGCAGGTAAAGCCATCGGGTTTGGTCAAATGCCTTTGCGTGCTAACATTTTCCTATAATTAGAGGGCTAAGTTAGAATTGAAAATCACACCAGAAAAAAGTTTTCTTCCTTTCTCTCTCTATATTATTGAGCGTATTTTGTTAGTATTTTGATACTTTGAGAGTTCTATTATTAGACAAGTTTCATTCAGCCTCATATCCAATATTTCGATCGTAAAATCTTTATTCGTTTGAGGTAAGGGATGTTATTTCTTCTTAAATGATATTATTTTCTTCAATATCATTATGCCAAAATATTGGTTTGAACTTTTTATCAAATTTGGAACTTTTTGTGTCGGGGTTACTATTCACGTATATGACATTATTCACGAATACGGCACTATTCACCGAAAAATGAATTTTTTTTTATCCAAGTTGTCTATTATGGTTACTATCTTTGATTGTATCCATGTTTTGATCTTTATTTTTGAATTCTGCTTCAAAATTGGTTATTATGGAGTATTATTAAACTTGGGTAAAACTGTAATACGAATCCTTAATATTTGTTCTTTTATCTCACTGGATTAATTTTGTTTAAGATATTTTTCATCATCCTCAGTCCTAAATGATGATATTACTGAATATCTTTGGCCTTTAGTGCAAAGATGAATGATTACCTAATGAATATCTTTGGCCCGTAGTGCAAAGATGAACAGGTGTTGAGATGAACATGACCAACTGGTGATACAAATGAATATCTTTGGCCTGTAGTGCAAAGATGAATATTTGATTAAAGATGTATATTATTTGTTATTACGAGGATAAAATATTGATGATTGACTTTTAAATCTTAGAAGATAGTAGAACTCATTCTCTACTTGACTCTTCTAATGGATTGTTGTTTCCGCTGCAGTTATTGATCTAAAACTTGTTGTCTATTATATTTTATCATATTTTTCCTTGTTAAAAACTAATGATAATTTATTGTATATTATCTTAGTCATAATATTCTTTACTGGGCTAGTTGAGTTCACCCTTTTCCTTTTTGTTAATAGCTTTTGGGCTATGGAAAGCAACTTGTAAATAGTTTTGAACTATAAAGAAGCATTTTAATATAAGGAAGTTTTTATTTTAAATTGCTTTACTGTGTATGAGTTATTGTTCAATTATTTGACGACTAATAAAGAAGTAAGTAAATAATTAATAACGGAACCTTATTTATTTAATTAGAAATGCTGCCAAGAAGAAGGCAACGTAACCAAGAGGCGGAATCGCATAATGATAATTAGGGGGGGTCCTAGTAACCCAATGCAAGAGTTCGTTAATTTATTAACAATTTGCATTTAACAAGCTAGGGTAGAAGCATTACTTGGACCTAGGTAGGTAGCGACGACTACCTTTAAGGAATTTAAGAGTGTAGGTCCACCCGAATTTAAGGGAACAACAGACCCAATGGAGGCCCAGACATGGGTCAAGGAAATAGAGAAGGCGTTTGTTATTACAAACGTACCTGAGGCGCAGAAGACTTCTTTTGCGACCTATATGATGAAGGGGGAAGCTAACTCTTTGGTGGGAGGCTCACCGAGGTGTGAAATTTGGAAGCGGAAGGCATTACATTGGAACAGTTTAAGAAGGTATTCTATGATAACTATTTCCCTACTAGCATGCAAGGGAGAATGGAGATTAAGTTCTTAGAACTTAAGCAGGGGGACATGACTTTTCCCAAATACGCGGCCAAATTTAATGAATTGGCAAGGTTTTCTCCAAACCAAGTGGACACGGAGGAGAGGAAGGCTCGTAGGTTTGAGCAAGGCCTAAAACCCTAGCTCTATAGTAGGATATCGGGTTTTCAGAGTGCTTCCTATGGGACCATTCTTGAAAAGGCGATAATAGCGGAGGGTGGTAGTCAGGCGTTGACCCAATACCACAAAGATAGAAAGAATAAGAGTAAGGGAGAGGGAGGAAATAAGGGGATCCTAAACGGAGGATGGAAGCATGTAAGACATGCGGTAAGACTCATCTGGGAGTCTGTCTGAAAAGGGAAGACCGGTTGTTATAACTGTGGGCAGGAGGGTCATATATCTCCCAACTGGCCTAATCCTAAGAAAAGTC
The DNA here is from genome assembly GCA_020205615.1 of Panax quinquefolius. Taxonomy (NCBI): domain Eukaryota; kingdom Viridiplantae; phylum Streptophyta; class Magnoliopsida; order Apiales; family Araliaceae; genus Panax; species Panax quinquefolius. The sequence continues at coordinate 99,792,453 of CM035169.1, forward strand.
GGGGATGTTTTGTATGTGGGTCGGTGGACCACATGGCAAGAAATTGCCCGAAGAAAGGGGTGGAGGGTAGTAAAGGTTCTGGTAGTGGTAATTTGGCCATTACTAGACCAACACCGTCATTGGGTAGACCCTCAGCCCAAACGTTTAATATGACACTCCAAGATGCGGTTGCATCAACGGACGTAGTAGCAAGTATCATTCCAGTCAATGAAATAAATGCTTACGTGTTATTTGACTCGGGTGCTACTTATTCTTTTATTGCATGTGGATTTGCTCAGTAATTGGGATTAAATCCTGAAAAGTTAGAAATACCTTTAGACGTTAAGGTAGCAAACGAGGAGATAATTCCCATTGAACATATTCATAGGAATTATTTCATAGATATCAGGGGTAATAGATTATCGGTAGATCTTTTACCGATAAGGTTAAGGGAATTCGATGTGACTCTCGGTATGGATTAGTTAATTAACCATAAAGAAATAATAGACTGTTATAGAAAGAGTGTAAACCTAAGGCTTCCTAAGAAACCTGAGGTGGTGTTTTATGGAAATAAATCACCATAACGTTCTTGTTGTCTAACCATGACACAAGCTAGGAAGATGTTAAACAAGGGGTGTAAGGGTTATCTGTGTCATGTGGTGGATACCCAAAGAGTGGGAACATCATTGGAACAGATAGCGGTGGTTCAAGAATTTGCAGATGTGTTTCTGGAGGAGTTACCTGGTATTCTGCTGGATAGGGATGTAGAATTTGTGATTGATTTATTGCCGGGTACGACACCAGTTTCAAAGGCACCCTATAGGATGGCACCAGTTGAGATGAAGGAGTTAATGGTTCAGTTACAGGAACTGTTAGATAGGAAGTACATTCAACCGAGTGTGTCTCCATGGGGAGCACCGATATTGTTTGTAAAGAAAAGGGACGGATCATTATGACTTTGTATCGACTATCGAGAGTTGAACAAGTTAACGATTAAGAATAAATATATGTTGCCCATGATCGACGATCTATTTGATCAGTTGAAAGGGGCAAAGTATTTTTCTAAAATAGATTTGCGCACGGGGTATCATCTACTAAAAGTGAGGAAGGAAGATATACCTAAGACGGCGTTCAGAACTCGTTATGGGCATTACTAGTTTTTGGTTATGTTGTTTGGGTTGACGAATGCGCCAGCCGCATTCATGGATATGATGAACAGAGTGTTCAAATAGTATTTGGACAAGTTCGTCGTAGTGTTCATTGATGATATTCTAGTCTATTCTAAGATGCCAAAAGATCATGCTGAACATCTAAGAATAGTGTTGGAAACACTACGGAGGGAGAAGTTTTATGCGAAATTCACGAAGTGTGAATTTTGGCTCGAACGAGTACAGTTTCTAGGACATGTTATAGACAAAAATGGCATATCCGTAGATCCAGTGAAAGTGGAAGTGGTGAATGAGTGGGAGCAAACAAAAATGCCAATCGAGGTTAGGAGTTTTTTGGGGTTAGCGGGATACTATAGAAGGTTCATTCAGGACTTTTCTAAATTAGCTACTCCGTTGACAAATCTGACAAGGAAGTCGGTGAAGTATGTATGGACTGAAAAGTGTGAGCATAGTTTTCAAGAACTAAAAAGGAGGTTGAGTGAGGCACCTGTATTATCTTTACCAGATGATACGGGGAAATTGGTAGTTTATAGCAATGCTTCATATAGAGGACTAGGTTGCGTGCTTATACAGCATGGAAAGGTCATTGCGTATGCGTCACGGTCAGTTAAAGGATTATGAGAAGGTCTATCCTACTCATGACCTAGAACTGGCAACTGTAGTGTTTACTTTAAAAATATGGAGACATTATTTATATGGGGAAAAATATAAAATATACACAGAACACAAAAGTCTAAAATATATCTTCACACAGAAGGAGTTGAATATGAGGCAGAGAAGGTGGTTAGAGTTGATAAAAGATTATGATTATGATATCTTATATCATCCGGGAAGAAAGCAAATGTAGTAGCCAAGCTTGCGTTAAGTCGAAGGGTAGGGAAAAGGCATCGATGTTAACGACTCGAGAATGAGTTAATAACAGAGATGGCCAGGATGGAATTAGAATTTAAGTTGCCAAGTGAAACAGCAGAGATGTTATTCTCAATAGAGACTCGACCAACGATAGTGGAATGGGTTAAGGAAGTACAACTAAGTACTGAAGAATGAGAGCGTGTGAAAAAGATAATGAAGGATTGTGACGCCCCCAAATCCGAGTTACCTGACCCTCGAGTTTGGTGCTCACGATCTATAATATAATAACATCTAACTACCCATTCATTGATGAATATAAACTTACATAACGTTAATTAATAGGTTAACAACATAATCCCAGGTCATCTAACCTTAACATTACAAATTTACCCTTTAGATATACAAAAAGGGTTTACAAAACAACATAGTAAATATGCTTAACATAAAACTACTCCAGCACTATGCCTTTGCCTTTGTTCTACTTAGCCCCATTGGCCTCATCGTTCCTAGCTGAAATATTTTATTTAGCAAGGGTGAGCAACAAGTTTGCCCCGCAAGTTAAGATATAAAATAAATATATATATATATATATATATATATATATATCATGAATTGAAGAGTATAGCTTGTATAGAACTTCAGCAACAATCAAACGATTTCGAGATAACGAAATAATAATTGAATCTCAATAATAAAACTTTCTACTATTTCATACTGAATAACATATCTGATACGAAAGAGTATAATTCTTTCAAAGATTCAATAATATTCAATTAAATAAAAGGAATTAACAATACTGCAACGATCTTCAATAAAGTGGGATATACCCAGATTTCATGCTAAGTGATCATAGAGGATCATGAACTAATAGAGGAATCATTTAGTTATTAAAACTAAATTACCACAAGAATATAAACTAGTTATAAAAACTAAACTATACTCTTCTGCAAGTACCTGGAGTGGCCAACTCCTTTGTACCCTATATTATGCATAATACTCAATAATAGCGCATAGGTCGATTTACGACATTAAAATTTGTTCATCTCAGTCTTACTCCACGCGTCCGTACCACAACAATATGGTTTGGATTACTTTCAAAGAAATACTATGATTTCAATAATTATTAACAATACTAATCTAGCCGAAATCAATGGCATAGATCTTCCAATAACAATTCAGTTTATAATGAATAGAACATTATTCAATTTCACTACGTACGAATTACAACAATCATTATAAATGTGAATAACTATCAATAATAATTCACTACCATGCTTGAAAAATAGTAACTCAAGTTGAGTTAGGAAACTTGCCTTTCGCGTTGATTACTACTACACAATATAATTAACTGCGTTCGTAAGACCTATGATCAATAATGTCGGTCTCACAATTAGTACAATATTTTATAACACACAACACTGTAATTCACAGTAAATCTTCTCCTAGACACATTACCACATAGTCATATCAGTGTTTATAACCTATATAAACACTTATTAAGTCTACCTAGTTTGGTCTGGTTGGACTTCGGTCCATTCTCGGTGTTCTGGTCACCATATCTGACAATTAACATATTTATTGTCAATTAAATTCGATTTCTAAGCTTCAATATTAATTTAGATAAGTCATATATCATTTATAATATTTTTCGGAAGCTTTTAATAATTTATAAACAATTATTATAATTTATAATAATTTTTCAAACACTTAAATCAATTTTAAATGATTTAATTATCAAATAATCGATTATCATTAATATTTAATAATATAAAAATATTAATAGCATACTTGTCAAAATATTAAAGTTATTATTAATAACTTCAAATATTTTAAATCATTAATATTCTACTTAAATTATTTTTAAAATAATTGAAATTATTTTAAATCATCACCATTAATATCTAAATATTAATGAAATTATTATCCAAATATTAAAAGTCATTTAATAATAACTTAAAATATTTTTAAATCATTTTTTCTCATTTTTAAATGATTTTTAAATCAATAAAATTATTTTTAATTTATTTATTTAATATAATAATTAAATAAATCTAATATCATTAATATTAATTTATTAATGAGAATTCTCCAAAAATATTGAAATATATATTTTATAATTCAAAATATTTTCTAACACTTTATTCTTATTTAAAATGATTTTTAAATCAATAAAATGATTTTTATCTTATTTATTTAATTTAATAATTAAATAAATCTAATATCATTAATATTAATTTATAAATAAAAATTCTCCAAAAATATTAAAAGTTCTGATTGTATAACTCAAAATACATTATTCTTATTTAAAATGATTTTTCATAATATTAAATCATTTTCTCTAATTTATTTAATACACTAATTAAATAAATTAAATATCATTAATATCCAAATAATTATAAATATTAATAAAAAATGTCCCAAATAATTAAAAGTTATTTTTAGAATTTAAAATGATTTTTAAAACCATTTTTAGTAATTTTTATAATTTATTTCTATTTTAAATAATTTACGGAATATTCGGAAAATAAAAATATTAAACCGTCAAATTTATATAGGCCTTTAGCGACACAAAGCGTCATGATTGGTGTTCTTGAGCTCAAGAACAACTTTAAACGACTTCGTGTTCGAGGTCTTGGTTTGACCATCTTTAAATCTCGGTGTAATAATGTTCTGGGATAACTTGTAATGTTAGCGTGTAGTGTTTATGTAACACTACAACATCCAACCACTATCTTAGTCAAACAACAAATCAACCAAGAGATCTAAGCTCCCAAAGTTTTACATTCGTAAAGCGATTCTCGGTTTTTGGGTAACCCGAAACCAGTGCGATTCGTGGTCTTTACTTTGATCCCACTTAATCAAGTGCTACACGATGAATTAGTTAAGTGTTCTCATGATCCAATCTTGTAGTACATATGTCAAGGAAGAACTACATATCATTATTTCAGTTCAACTACAACAGAATACTGAGTTATTGTTCGGTCAAACCCTGTCAGAGGTCTTGTTCTAACAAACAATTTCTGGAATTTCCAGAAAACAACTTCATGACTGGGTGGCATAGTTTGACCGTCCCGTTTGTTCGATCTGTGGATTATTAAAACGATCTAAAGCCAGTTATCTAGAATCCATATAACAGGCTAAAACATACATATAACAACAAATTTAAAACACTTATAACCTGACAGTTACGGTCCTTGCAAATGGTTGTCGGACATTGTTCAAGGCGTTCTAGGTTACCCAGAATTCACCCGGTCATGGTCGGTCAACCGACTTTGACCGTTAATAACTTACGATATAAACATCCAATGACCCTGATTCCACTTGAAGATCACGAAAGACATGACAGGCTACAAGTATAAAGCTTAAAAAAACTCAAAACATAAACACATAAAGATCTACGGCCACTGACATTTGCTTGTCAGGGCATTTTTTAGACTCAAAAATAGTTTTTGTAAAACTCATTTTTAAAGCATTTTGATGCTATGGATCTATTTTAGTTCAACATTGATCATCATAAAACATACTCTAGCACAAATCTAAACACTTAAACACAAAAGTTTTATAAGCATACAAGATAAAAAAAAAATTAATTTAGGGTTATACCTTTTATTTTCCAATTCTTGATCTATGTTCTCCAATCTGTTTTTGGTTGATCTAGGGCTGTATTTAGAACTGATATACTTAGCAATTTCGATGATTCTAGTGAGAGAGGGAGTTGGTGAGAGCAAAAGACTAAATGGCTAATGTTTATGAACTTTCTCTCTCTAAATCTCTTATATATTTTGCTAAGTTCTTTGATCTGAGGTTGATGCCTTTTATAGACTGATTTACTGGATGTTTTTAAGTCACCAAGTCAAATGGTTAGGTCACCCACTAAAGGTCTTGGACAATTTACAAGTTAACTAAATAAATAATGAAAAGGGCATTTTGGTCATTCTCCATATATTTTCAAGGGCAATCTTGACAATGTCTAAACCCTTAGGGTTTAACCCTAAGGTCCTAACCCTTAGGTTTTACATAATTAGTTTCTACAATTTACAAATTAGGGTTTTTATTAGAAAAATAAAATTTCCAAATTACAATTAGGGTTTGTGAAATAGAAATTAAGATAACTAAAATATAATTAGGGTTTTCTAATCATATTAACGTTTAATAAACACATTAGGCTTGCCAATTAGGATTAGGGTTTAGGATTCTCGAATATGAAATTATGGTTTCCCGACGTATAATTAGGGTTTTTAATTGTACAATTAATTTTCTAAATCTGAGATTAGGGTTTCTAATCCCTTATTAGGGTTTATTAATTACAAACCTTATTCGATCAATCATTGATCAAAATCTCTATACAGTACAAACACGTACTTATCAAAATAATTATTTTAATTTTATTTTCTATCGAATCCCTTTCCAGAAATTAGGGTTAGGGTTTGTAATCTTGTTAAGCACAACTCTACTCTAATTTTATTAGTCAATACACAAATTGACCTTCTCGATACACGTATCACAGATACTTGTCACAAAAATGATAATTAATATTAATATTAATTAAAAAAAATTATTCGTAAAATTTTGATTATTAGAAATCTCGGGTTTTCACATTCACCCCTCCTTAAAAGGATTCTGTCCTCGGAATCACCACTTTCGTATTCTCTACAATCTTTTAAAGTTATATCATCAATTCATTTGTATCAACACAATATTAATTTGTGTTTCAAATTCTAATCTGTGACTTGAATCTATAAAAGAAAATAGTTCACAGAAATAACTGACTCAATATTACTCGCGTAAGTTAAGTATTAAGCGAAATCGTTACCAGTTGCCACCTCCTGAACAGCTACTGCATCTTGCGCCATCATGTTGAATGTACGAGCTGTCGGTCTTCCCAGCTGAGCAGGTCCTTTGATTGCCAGTGTTCCACTGCTGTTTCCTTTATTATTGTTTCCTCTTTCTGCATTCTTCTTTGGACAGTTACGAATTTGATGTTCTAGCAATCCATATGAAAAACAACAAGATATCTTCTTTGGACTTGGACAATTTGGAGAGATGTGTCCCTCTTGTCCACAGTTAAAACACACTCCTTTCCCCTTCAAACATATTCTCGAATGCTTTTTACCGCAACTTGCACATGGCTCACCTCTTTTTCTATTATCTCTTGTCTTATTACCCGACTGGGTATTCTCGCTCCATTTTCTCTTATTCGGATTACTAGCACCACTGCTTCCACTATCATTTGTCTTCTTCTTTTTATCCTGATGAAATCGAGACGCAGCTTCGCTCCCTCCTTCGGCAATTAACGCTTTCTCCAATAAAGCCGTGAACGTATTAATCTGCAATACCGCTACCTTGGTGAATATCCCTGGCTTCAGCCCATTCTTGAATCTTCTCACTTTCCTTAATTCTGTATCCACCTGATGAGGTGCAAATCTTGCTAATTCGTTGAATTTGGCCACGTATTCTGCAACCGACATATTCTCCTACTTCAATTCCAAAAGGTTTACTTCCATTCTTGCTTGCATACTTTCTGAGAAATAATTTTCAAAAAATAATTCCTTAAACCTTGTCCAGGTTACTACTGCTGTACCGGCTCTCGCCTGATTTGTCTCCCACCAATAATTAGCTTCTCCTTTCATTAAGTATGTTGCAAAGGCCGTCTTCTATTCTTCTGCCACTCGCGCAATGACGAATGCTTTCTCCATCTCCTTTACCCAAGTTTGGGCTTCAATTAGATCTATGGTCCCTTTGAATTCAAGCGGTCCTACCGCTTTAAAGTCCTTGAAATGTGCCAATCTTTCAGTTGGTTGATTTCTCGTTCTTCCTCTTGCAGCTGGAGCTCTATTTTCCATAGCTTCGGCTATCATATTTGCAAAGTTTTCATTGGGTCAGCTTGACCCCCTTCATTATTTACCGACTGCTCTTCTCTTTGAATTCGATTCTGTCGTCTAGGTGGCATGATCTGGTTTAATTAAAAATCTTACATTAATTCTCTTTCCCTATAACAATTCTTAACACAATAAGAATTCAACACATAATTCTCATATAATCACATATTTATTCAAATAGCACATAGTACATATAGTACTTAACACATTTACTATCTATTTTTTTTTATCATATCAGGATTAACAACACAATTTTTACACAAAGTTGCAATTCTCTACTTACACATAGTTATTACCACACTTATGAGTTCAGGAACTTGCCACAATTATATGAGTGTATGAACTTATCCTAGTCAGACCTTTGGCGTCCATTCGCTGAGGGGTTCAAAATATTTCATATAATTATGAGTCATGAACTTACCATAAGTATGAGTTTTAAGAACTTACAAAGTAATCTTAATCTTATATTCATATATAAAATAAAGATCTCATTCATACAAACATATTATTGCATTTATATTCATGCAAATAATATATAGTACTTTTCAGTACACTGCACATACAACTACAAACGGTTACTATCCCATTGTGACAAAAGTCGGGATTCATTACTACAACTTTACACAAAAAGTGGAGGCATACAAAAGTTATCTCCTATTCCTACCAAAGAGAATATTATACTCCAAGAGATTATACTCCTCACACTTAATCTTTCTTCCTTTTAGGACAATTCTTAACCCTATGACTCGTTCCGCCACATGCAAAATATCCTCCTTTCTTTAGTTTAGGACAATTTAGTGATAGATGTCCTTCCTGACCACAATTGTAACAAACATTCTTACCCCATATGCATTCCCCCAAATGGTTCTTTCCACACTTGCCACGAACTAGTTTCTTCACTGAATGCGAATTCTCTATGTTGTTGTCATTGTCATAGTTCTTTTTCCTTTTATTACTCTTTTTTTTCTTACCTACCTCTTTAGATAATACACTACACTTAACCCTCATTCTATCGACTTATGCCTTCAAATTATTTCGTTCTTCTGTTATCTCGCGTAATGCTCTTGTTGTCTTCCATAATTCCTCAAGAAGAAGTACTTTAGTCCTTGAGTCTTGAACTTCTGCAGATGCTTGATGTAAGACCCCAACTTATTATTAATGAAATTTAATTTTCTCTATTTTGAAATAGTAAGGGTTGATTTGATTAATGTGGATAGTTATGGGTAAAATACGCAAATATTTCAAAATAAGCAAGTGGTTATAAAATATTCATTGTTGTCGGGGAATATTCGTTGGGTCGTGGAATATTCTTGCTCTCAGGGAATATTCATACGATGGCGTAGTCTTTTGTGGGCCCCATAACGGAAAGCGATTGGATGAAGAAAACGACAAATATAAGTCATTTAAAAATAACAGCGTAGTTGTTACCGTTAATACTGTTAAAATACTCGGTGGTTAAAACACAGTAGCACACGGTATTGAACAAATTATTGATTCTTACGTAAGAAGGCACTACTCAATAATGGTTACAGTAATTACTGTTCAATATTTTATTGATTTAATAATTGCATTGCGTTGATATTTTATATTCTTTGTTGTTTCAATAATTGTCATTACACAGTATTTTTCATTATCGAAGCAATAATTCATATTATCTGAATAATATTATTAGATAACATTATTGGCAATGTCTAGAAAGTTCTGTCTAAGGAGAGGTTTGGTCACCTAATTGCGCGCCAGTAAGGAGAAATTCTTATTGGAAAGCCCCTCTTCCTAGAAAGCGCCTTGGTTGTCAATATTGTGATTACGTAATATTATTTGTGAATAATTAATTATTGATTCATATGATGAGAAAAATATTGATTTTATGTGGATATAGATGGAGAAAATTTTTAATGTGACAATTGTTGAAAATTGAAATTTTATCTTTTACGATAAAATAATTCATTTAAATATATTATTATATTTTAATAATATAATAATGGTGATATTTTTACAACGAATGTGGGATATATGAGTATACGAGGAGGAAGAGTATTTTTGTTGTAATAAATGTTTAAAACATGTTAAACATGTCGGTGGACCCCATTTATTGGTGAAATTTGATTATAGCTTTGTAAAATCGCTTCGTTTGTGGATTTGATCCAATTACATTTGGAATTTGGAAAAAAAAATTTCGCAAAGTTGTAGAGAATTGAATTTCCTATAAGCAATCATGAGATTGAATTTTACGATAAAAGGGCTATTTATTGTGAATTATTGAAGTTCCGAAGCTCCGAAATAATTGATTTTTGGAAGTTTAAAATAATTTAAATTAGAAAAACGTTTTTGATATGTTTGGTGGGCTTGGTTGGTTGTTGAAATGAGCTGATTTCAGTTTATAAGAGTGTGCGTAGGAAAAATTTTATATATATTAATATTTTATTAAATTTTCTGCTTTGGTGTTCTAAGCATTTTCCTATAAATAGGGTGCTTAGGTTAGAATTGAAAATCACACCAGAAACTGAAGTTTTCTATCTCTATATTATCGAGCGTATTCTTGTTAGTATTTCTATCTGAAGTTTTTATCAAATTTGGAACTTTTGGTGTCGGAGTTACTATTCACGTATACGGCACTATTCACGTATATAACACTATTCACGAATACGGTACTATTCATCAAAAAATGAAAAATTTTCTTTTCATCCAAAATATCTATTCTGGATACTAGCTTTGATTGTATCCATGTTTTGATCATTCTTGAATTTTACTCCACTTTGATTACTTATGAAGTACTTTTGAACTTGGATTGTTTAAAATACGAATCCTTAATATTTGTTCTTTTGTTTCACTGGATTTGTTTTTTTTAAAATATTTTTCTTCATCCTCAGTCCTAAATGATGATATTACTGAATATCTTTGGCCTGTAGTGCAAAGATGAATGATTTCTTAATGAATATCTTTGGTCCATAGTGCAAAAGATGAGCAGTGTTGAGATGAACATACCGATCGATTAATATCTTTGGCCAGTAGTGCAAAGATGAGCAGTGTTTATATGAACATGACTAA